>OY982586.1:7860651-8295467 GCA_963859945.1 Euplagia quadripunctaria
CAGCGTGTGGTGCGGCGTGAGCACGGCGCCGCCCGGCGGCAGCGCCGACGCGAGCACGGGCGCCGCGCCCGGGACGCCCCCCACCCCGCCCACGCCCGACACGCCGCCTCCGCAGAATATCACCTGGAAATTTTGACATATAAGTGAATGCAGTTTCTATACTTTATTTTTTAATGTTATAATGACTCTTTTACAGTAAAGATCGAAAGTTTTCTTCTTTTTCAGTAAATTTTCAAATAGTGACAACGTGCGAGTCGGACTCGCACATAAGAGTTCCGTATCGTTGTACAAAATTTAACAAAAAACGCCTACCTACTTGGGTTCCGTTGGCACCCTTTAAATACCGAACCTTGTAAAAATAAAAAATACGTATGCGACTCGGACGCCCGACAGAAATGATAACTTAAACTAATTCAGCCAGCGCTGTGTTAGAGTGAGAGAGGAGAAGCCTTCCTACCGCTGCCGTATGCGTAAGAGAAAGAGAAAACTCGCGCCGTAACGCGTTACGTAACGAAACAATTTACCCTCCCATAAAAAGTTATCACTTCAAAAACTTATTTCTAGTAAATTTATTTTAAAATCGAAGTTATAAATATTACTATGCAAACACGGAGCGCTCTATTCAAATGCATCTAAAAATCGAAAGCTGTAAAACTTTAAAACTGACTGCAAAATCATTTGATAACAAAAAAGAGTCTCCAATATCTCTGAGCAATCTCAAGAAAGACAACGATCGTCTTCTACCTGATCCAGAAAGAGAGTCTGAGGACACTGATACGCTAGAACCAAGGGGAGAGGCGATAGGGACGATCACCTCCCCAAAGTAAAAATCCAAATGTCGAACCTAAGAATTTAATAACCCAACAATCTAGTGACCGAAACTTTTAATATATTTATTCCATATCTTGGAAATCCAAACACACGGAAAATAATTAATTATTTATTTTTCAATTTGGATTGTCTTGGAATATATATTATGCATGGAATGGTATATGTAATTTTATTCACTTTTGGTAAACCCCCCCGAATGCCGCCTGGATCCGCCCCTGGCTAGAACAGAGCTTTTTTTAAGCAGATGAACAAGGAGACCCGACCCCAATTTTAACTAGAGAGTTGGGCAAAGAAGCTTCTAGAACTTCATATTTTTGACACCACTTATGTAATTAACGTCCAAATACTGTGGATATACTAACAAACTTAAGTTTAAGGATGTAATAACGTTAATCATAACTTCTTACTTGTGAAACGGGCGTCGCTGGTTGTCCGGGAGTAGCTAGCACATATTGCTGTTGTCTCACTCCACCCACCTGAAAAAAAAGGTATAATATTTAATACCTTGATACACCTCACGCACGGCCGTCTGATTCCCAACTAGGCAAAGTCTGTACCATGGTAACGAGACTGCTGATAAAAATACATATACAGGTTGTTGCAGAAAGTTGTGGTCATATTTTAGGGTCGTATACTTGACCCCATAAATAACATTAAACGTTAACAATTTTAGAAAAACTAGGTTTATAGGGGCCATCTATAAATTACGTCACACGAATTTCATGATTTTTGGACCCCCCGTCCTTGTCACAGGTGGTCACATTTGTGGGAGGGGGGGCTTCCCTGGTATGACGTCACATATTATACAATTTTACACCCAGAACTGAAAAGAGCAGTTCTAAATATATTTTTTAGTATGTAGTCTTACTGGTAATGTTTAATACTTTAGACTTTGATATGTGACGTCACGAAGCTTATGACCCCCTTGTAACACTTCGTTGACCACCAACCTTTCTCACACTTCGTTGACCCCCACCCCTTGTAACACTTCGTTGACCCCCACCCCTTGTAACACGTCGTTGACCCCCACCCCTTGTCACACTTCGTTGACCCCCACCCCTTGTCACACTTCGTCGACCCCCACCCCTTGTAACACTTCGTTGACCCCCACCCCTTGTGACACTTCGTTGACCCCCCCCTCCTTAACATGTGACGTAATTTATGGATGGCCCCATAGGGGGCAAACGAGCAGACAGGTCACCTGATGGTAAGTAACTGCCGCAGTTTTACTGTTTTTTTATTAACCATGTGACTTACAAAATTTATATATTAACACGTGAGGATAATTTTTTGTACGCATTTTTTAAGCAAACGCGCACAGACAGCAATGTAAAATTTAATCAATATGAGTTCTAAGTTTAAAATAAAGCGAAACAAAAAGCTGCACGTGTCCTGAATATTTTGACCTGGCATGACATGTAAGTCTATACAATGATAGTTCACCTTACCCTGGCCTGAATGAATTATTTTAGAAATTGGACGACCAGGCATCTCTAAAAGTTACCGTAAAGTACAATTTACCTGATGTATTTGTTGCGGCTGTTGCTGTATGGTCTGTCGATGTTGGTCTTCTGTTTCTACCACCACTTGCTCCATAAACGTGCTGCCACCTGCCCGACAATAATATAATAATAATAACTTGACACATCTCACACACGGCCGTCTGATCCCAAACTAGGTAGAGCCTGTACTATGGCAACCAGACTGCTAATAAACATATATATTTCTAAATACATACATATCATTACATATTATAAAACAAAGTGCCCCGCCGCGTCTGTCTGTGCGCAATAAACTGAAAAACTACTGAACGGATTTTCATGCGGATTTCACTAATAGACTTTTGACTGGCCTGTTGGTCTAGTGGTTAGTGACCCTGACCGCTATGCTTATAGGTCGTAAGTTCGATTCCCACCCGATTCTGCGTGTTCTTTGTGTCCGTTGTTTGTATGTTTGTAAAGTCCCTCGCGACACAGGAGTAATTCCTAATGCGGGAGTTGTCTTTAAAAAAAAAACAAATCATTGTTTTGATTATTTCTTAAATCATAAGTGGTATTTTGATCAACATCTCAACCTTGTAATGTTCACTATTGAAAGTACATCTCTTTCAAAGACTTCTTCCCACTTTCATCTTAAAATCTATTGGAAGAGATAAAAATCAACTTTACTTGTGGTATTGCTGGTAGAGTTAGAGGTGACGCTGTCGCAGCCGAAGAGACAATGCTGCACCGTCCACCGCGGTTCGAACGGTATGTGTGTTTTGACCTGGAAACATTTATATATGTATTAATGTCAGTATATATTTTTATACATAATTAATTTAAAAAAATTATTGAATATTTCATTTTGGAATGAACCTCTTTCGAACATAACTAAAATTAAAAATTTAAAAAACCCCGACACAAAATAATAAAAATAGTATGAACGGCCATCTTGGATTTGAAATTTATCATAGTGTATTAGTATTCTACTAGTCAAGCCCTTTCATTTGGTACCCATATTGAAGAAGTTGTTAAAAAATGTGTAATCCGCCATTTTGTGGCGGCAGCCATCTTGGACCGATTTTTATCAATCATACCTAAGAACACTCCAGACTCCACTCCAGACATTTTAGTTTGTCTGACATTAAAAAGGTGCCCAAAGGGGTATCTTAGTTCAAATGAGACGACCATTTAGTGCCGATTTGGTCAGCCAGACCTTCCATTACATACTTGAATGGTATTCAAGTTTTATTGTTCAAAATATCTAACGACCTAAAATACCTTCTCAAAATTCGTTATGAGCTCTTGGGCTATAATATTGATAGACTTACCTTAAGTTCTGTGGTTAGCATAAGTATATGTCGACATGGCAACCTGAACACTTTGCTAAATAGACATGAGCACTCTTGCGTTGAAGTCCCGTATTTACAAATGGCGGCACTACTGTGTTTTCTGAAATTAAACATTACATAATATTTTGAAATTAAATCTTCCGTGAGTAGTATTCGAACGAAGCCGAAGGGAAAACATTTACGCTTCAGACGCGGGATCGGGACTGGACTGGTAATTTGATGTTGGTTGTATACAATTATCCATGCTTATATTAGTTCGGGCAACGTTCACAGATGGCACAATTTTAATTATTTTTTTTACAATATTTCCTATATTTTGATAAAATGTACGTAAATCTTTATTTTTTTTATTTTTTCTTTATTTTTTATAAAGACAACTCCCGCATTAGGAATATTCCTGTGTCGCGGGGGACTTCACAAACATTCAAACAACGGACACAAAGAACATCCAGACTCGGGACAACTATTTATGGATCACACAAATTTTTGTCCCGTGTGGGATTTGAACCCACAACACTCGGCGCGGCGTAGTGGCGAGGGGACCACTTAAACCATTGCGCCATCCGTGCATCCATTTAATACAATATACAAGGTGTTGACATCGTAAAGAATCCTGAAATAGTGTATTCAGACCATCATTCTGAGTCGAAAATCATTGGAAATTTCTGTTGGAAAATTATATATATTTTTTTTTTGCTTAAAATTTGATATCACAATGAGTAAACAGAACAATTTACCGAAATACAATCAGTAAATACCCCGGATACGGCCAAAAACTGCAATGTAATCAATTAAACAACATTTATGTAATCAGCTGCTTCGACGGCGCCAAATGCTTAAGTTCATTCACCATACCGCACAATACGCGTGTTGCGTTACATTGCGTAGCGGAAAATCAAACTATTGACTGTAAATCCTTAATCTCGCATTTTTATGATGACGTCTTTGTAAGTTATTCGCTTCGTTCTAACCGGGTGTCCCAACGCCACATCGCACATCGCTTCATCAATTACTCTGGTAGCTAAAAAGAGCGAACTTCACTCTGTCTATAACAGCTAAGTTTTTTTTTTTTAAAGACAACTCCCGCATTAGGAATTACTCCTATGTCGCGGGGGACTTCACAAACATACAAACAACGGACACAAAGAACACCCAGACTCGGGGGGGAATCGAAACCACGACCTATGGCATAGCAGTCAGGGTCACTAACCACTAGGCCAACAGTCCAGTCCAGTTCATACCATGCCCTTTGTCTACACTAGCGCCAGTTCGGTCGGTTCTGGAACTATTGTTTACTGCTTGCTGCTGACACTTTTCAGTTTGCGTCCCATACAAGATGGTACTCCTTACTTACAAATCTCACACACAGCGAAGTCCGTGATATTTGACATAATACACCTTTGTTTTTTTCAGAAAAGAATACTAGCAATGTCATTATCATATTTACCTGCCAGCTCTGTCGTCGAGGCACTTTTGGGCTAGTTTTGTTTGGTGAGACATTAAATTATATGCGTACTGTGTTATTGTGTCTGTGGGTGATTGCTTTAGGTTCTCTGTTTCCTGAAAAAAAAAACGTTAACTTTTTATAGTAAGTTAAATTTCTCTATGATTTTAAATAGAGTATTTTTCTCCATGAATGTATTTATCGAAAAACATAATAGTAAGATAATTAAGGGAATAGGCAATCGGAAAATGATAGTTACTGTTCATAATTTTAGAAATTAAATTTATAATTAATTTCAAAGTTTTCAGTTTTTTTATCTATTCTACAAGTATGCAAAACACAAGCCGCCATGACATCACGTCATCAGGCCAATAAAAAACTAAGTAAATTGTGGATTTTGTTGTAAATGTTCGAATTTCAACCCATATGTGTTATTGGAATATTACAATGGACAACAGTTTTTTTAAGGGCAGAAGTAAACATTTACCCAGAATAAGCTCTTTCATAATAGTATTTTTTGACATTAATCCCGATTTTTATTCTGCTAAATTACGGAATGTGTCAACATCGATATAGGATGTATTGTTCTAACTCCAACACAAATCATAAAGATAGTAACTCATTTTAAATTTGGAAAAATTGCAATAATTTAATTTTGCATTTAGTGTCCACATGACGTCATCACGAATAAGCAACATGGCGGTCCTCCCCCCGTCCACAGGTGGTCATGTGACGTCACATATTTTACAATTTTACATCCACAATTGAATAAATGGAAACAGCAGTTTAATTTTTTGAAGTTATACCTCCTTTGGCGCGTTACGGAAAAATGATGAGAGTACATTTTTACGATGCGCTCGCACACCGTCACAAAAAAACCGACACCCTGAAGTTAGCTAGTCAACATTTTAGTTTTTTCAAATAATATATCATGGTGACTGATATTTATTAACAATTTATTGATTTAAAGATAATTTACTGTGATTATAAGTGATAAAAATGGTTTTTACATATTACTTTGAGTATGTTTGTAGAATTTGAGGTTAGTTTAAATTTTTTTTTAAAGTTTTTATTGAAAGTTAATTAATTTAATAAAACTTATTTAACATAATTTCTTTTAAATAAGAAATAAGATCAAGATAGTTGACGGTATGTATTATTTATTATGATATTTAAATAAACTTTATTTAACTAGATAAAAGTATAACATCTTACGTTCGTACATAAGAACACACACACTTTGTTTTTCAAATAAACAATAAAAACCAACGGTAAATTATAGATTATGTTGATGCGAGATCTAATAATGGAAAAATCATCTTGTGCCCATGAACTTTTAACCCTAAGCTTTAACAGCTCCATTATTATGTTTTGTGTTTTAATACTTTAGATGTTAACATGGGACGTCACGAAGTTTATGACCCTCTCCCGTACTTTGTCACATAATGTCACTCTTCGTTGATTCCCTCTTAACCTCTTAAAGTGTAACGTAATTTATGGATGGCCCCTATAGTGAAGTTAAACAAAAGAACTTACTCTTAATCTGCTGAGTGCGAAGGTTCTCCTCTCATTCTCCAACTGATTGGCTACGTTGAAGAACAGGGAGACGAACTCGTCAGACTGCACGTGGTCTCGGACCAGCGATTGGAATTTCGTCACTAACCGCTCTAGACCCTGTGGAATTAAAATTACATGAGTATTTAGTTGAAGTTTTATGCTTACAGATGGTATTTGTATATATGTGATATATATACAGCGTGTAAGTATCACCGTTGCAAATAACTTACAAAAACGTCTTTCTTTGGATACTTATCACAATGCAAAAGTCAGTTCATCATAAAAATGCGAGATTAAGGATTTACAGTCAATAGTTTGATTTTGGACTACGCAATGTAAGGCAATACGCGTATTGTGCGGTACGGTGAATGACCTTCAGCGCACGGCGCCGTCGAAGCAGCTGATTGCATAAATGTTTTTACGTTGTAGTTTTTGGCCGTATGGAGTACTTACTGATTTTTTTTCTGTAAAATTGTTCTGTTTACTCATTGTGATATTACTTTTAAGCAAAAAAAAAATAATTTTACCGCAGAAATTTTCAATGATTTGCCACCCAGAATGATGGTCTGAATACACTATTTCAGGATTCGGTACGGTGTCACTTACACCTGTATATGTGATAAAATGTCCTATAAAACTTTGATCACCCCAAGAAAGTAATTTTATTGTTTAGGACTCATTTCAGTCATAGTGATAAAAATATTGTAGTATGCAAAATTTTTGCAACTCTGCATTCCACAAACACAAGCTACTTACTTTGTGTAATATATTCGTGTAATTGTCGGCTTCGAGCCACGTGTCAAGTTTGGCGATGACCGCGTTCGGCCGCGTCATCAACTCCCAAAGCCGTAAAGTACCTGCTCCCGTGCCGATTATACTGCGTTTTAAAGCCTGCAATACATTAATACAGGTTAGTAGCGTTAAATTATTTAAGGATTTCTCTGTTCGTCTAACATTAACCCTGTTCGTACTCGTTACGTGTAATCCGCAAGAATATTCGTCCAACCGATAACCATCGCACTTGTAACCAAGAATGAAAGGTCTTTAAGATCGTGAAAACCAAATGCTCAAGGCAATAAGTGTGATGTTGAAGATAGCATGGTTTAGCAGCATTTAGTTCGTAGGTTCGACCTCAACTTAACAAGTCTGTCTTTTTGTTAGCTAGTGGTATCCGGGTCTTTGACTGTGATTAATCGGGATATATGAAATTCATTGGAGTTTACTACTTTCTTAAGTAGTTGCGGCAAAACTATATATTTCAGAGTTGTTAGAAGAAAATATATATCGAGTGTTTAATATAATTTTTACCTGCAGTTGTGGCGTGGCGTGGTCTCCCCGTAGCAAGGCGAGCGCGTATGTCTTCACCCTCCCCGCAACATCGTCTGTCGATAGCACCACGTCGTGCGCCCGCGCAGTCTCCACGCACTGCCGCGCCGCAGCACGAGCCGCCTGCCACACCGAGCACGTCACGTGCGCCGACGGGAATGCGGCACGGACCGCCTGTGACACAACACACACACATAACATCGCGCCTGCCACACCGAGCACGTCACGTGCGCCGACGGGAATGCGGCACGGACCGCCTGTGACACAACACACACACATAACATCGCGCCTGCCACACCGAGCACGTCACGTGCGCCGACGGGAATGCGGCACGGACCGCCTGTGACACAACACACACACATAACATCGCGCCTGCCACACCGAGCACGTCACGTGCGCCGACGGGAATGCGGCACGGACCGCCTGTGACACAACACACACACATAACATCGCGCCTGCCACACCGAGCACGTCACGTGCGCCGACGGGAATGCGGCACGGACCGCCTGTGACACAACACACACACATAACATCGCGCCTGCCACACCGAGCACGTCACGTGCGCCGACGGGAATGCGGCACGGACCGCCTGTGACACAACACACACACATAACATCGCGCCTGCCACACCGAGCACGTCACGTGCGCCGACGGGAATGCGGCACGGACCGCCTGTGACACAACACACACACATAACATCGCGCCTGCCACACCGAGCACGTCACGTGCGCCGACGGGAATGCGGCACGGACCGCCTGTGACACAACACACACACATAACATCGCGCCTGCCACACCGAGCACGTCACGTGCGCCGACGGGAACGCGGCACGGACCGCCTGTGACACAACACACACACATAACATCGCGCCTGCCACACCGAGCACGTCACGTGCGCCGACGGGAATGCGGCACGGACCGCCTGTGACACAACACACACACATAACATCGCGCCTGCCACACCGAGCACGTCACGTGCGCCGACGGGAATGCGGCACGGACCGCCTGTGACACAACACACACACATAACATCGCGCCTGCCACACCGAGCACGTCACGTGCGCCGACGGGAATGCGGCACGGACCGCCTGTGACACAACACACACACATAACATCGCGCCTGCCACACCGAGCACGTCACGTGCGCCGACGGGAATGCGGCACGGACCGCCTGTGACACAACACACACACATATCATCGCGCCTGCCACACCGAGCACGTCACGTGCGCCGACGGGAATGCGGCACGGACCGCCTGTGACACAACACACACACATAACATCGCGCCTGCCATACCGAGCACGTCACGTGCGCCGACGGGAATGCGGCACGGACCGCCTGTGACACAACACACACACATAACATCGCGCCTGCCACACCGAGCACGTCACGTGCGCCGACGGGAATGCGGCACGGACCGCCTGTGACACAACACACACACATAACATCGCGCCTGCCACACCGAGCACGTCACGTGCGCCGACGGGAATGCGGCACGGACCGCCTGTGACACAACACACACACATAACATCGCGCCTGCCACACCGAGCACGTCACGTGCGCCGACGGGAATGCGGTACGGACCGCCTGTGACACAACACACACACATAACATCGCGCCTGCCACACCGAGCACGTCACGTGCGCCGACGGGAACGCGGCACGGACCGCCTGTGACACAACACACACACATAACATCGCGCCTGCCACACCGAGCACGTCACGTGCGCCGACGGGAATGCGGCACGGACCGCCTGTGACACAACACACACACATAACATCGCGCCTGCCACACCGAGCACGTCACATACGCCGACGGGAACGCGACACGGCCCACCTGTGGCACACATAACCTCTCCTGTGGAAAAGTAAATGTATCCCATTGTGGACTCAGGTATTGAATATAAATCCTGACTTTATTACAAAAAAATTATTTATTGCACGATATTATAAACGTGAATGTTTGTGAGGATGAATGAATGTATGGATGTTTGTTGCTCTTTCACGCAAAAATTACTAAACCGATTGCAATGAAACTTGGTATGTAGATAGCTGGACGCCTGGAAAAACACATTGGCTACTTTTTACCCTGATATTCCTAAGGCATCGGTCAATGAATCAGTATCTTCAAATAAAGTAAATATTATGATATGACGTTTACCTTACCTGTTGGGACTTGGTGGGATCGCAGACAACACATCTGACTTGCCTCCATGCTGGATTACAGGATTTGAAAGTCTCCAGCAGCCATGTCAGATCATCACCAATTAGTGTTGATATACCTGTGAATGATTTATTATATAAAAAGTAAGTTTGCAAAGCTTTAATCATAGACAAAAAAATACCCTTTGAGGGATACGGGTATTGATATAAAAAAAAATAGGCCAAGTGCGAGTCGGACTCGCGCACAGAGGTTTCCGTAAAATATTTTTATTTTATGATGTAACTAAAAATATACGGTTTTTAAATTTTTTCCTTTATCTGTGCTATATGACGTTGCTTCGTACTAAATTTCAAGATTCTGAGTTCACGGGAAGTACCCCGTAGGTTTTGATTCCCTTGCGAGTGTCGAAAATTTGCGGAAATTTGCGGCATAAACGGCTGTATCTTTTGTTTGCGTTGGCTTAGAAGTTTCATTTTTTCACAGCTCCAAGGGACAGTAGACTTGAGTATTTGATATAAATTCCAGTTTGATACCTCCACGCGTTCCTGAGAAAAAGGGTCTTGACAGACAGAGAGACCCACAGATGGACGGACAACAAAGTGATCCTATAAGGGTTCCGTTTTTCATTTCGAGGTACGGAAACCGGAATCAATATATTGTGGGTTCTGATTTGGAAGTCATTGAAAGAGCCCCACTGAATGGATTGTGAAAGAATTTGGAAGACAGCCTTGCATCTAAAGATTGAAGAGAATAAGACCAGACGTAACTCACCAGCACTGACGATAACAGACTTCCCATTGCCATCTTCAGCAAGGAACAGTGTGACATTATGCTTGATGGCTGGATTGCCTGTCCCGCCCACGGTGGGTATTGTGCTGTTGAACTCTATACCTGTAACATTAAAATTATTTTATGTTTAACTAGCAACCCGACCCGGCTTCGCGCAGGTACAAATTATACATCTAAACCTTCCTCATGAATCACTCTGTCTATTAGTGAAATCCGCATGAAAATCCGTTCAGTAGTTTTTCCGTTTATCGCAAACAGACAGATAGACGCGGCGGGAGACTTTGTTTTATAATATGTAGTGATAAATATGAATATACCAGTCAGGAAGGTTTCTATTCTAATGAAACCATTCATCAGGGGTCATCAAATGGCGGACTGCGGTCCGGATCCGGACCGCCGACCTATTTTGTGCGGACCTTAGGTAAATAGAACAATATATTACAGAAACTTAATCTGTTTCAGATTAAGTTTCTATTATAAAACAACTTCTATTACGTGAGTACGACAACACAAAAGTATGGAATTTTCTTGGGATGAGCTTTGAATAAAACTTGTGTGTGCTACAAATGTGTGCGCTATCTTTACTTCAGACAAATAGCTTCAGGATTATCTTCGTTTGATTACTTCATTGGTATTTATAATATACTATTATTTAAATGTATTATAACAAAGTAATACTAGGGAAATGGCTTAGAACTCTTCTGTAATGACCACAATGGTCATATTATTAAAAAAAAACGGACCCCAAATGTAACTGATTGGTGATCCCTGCCATATATTATTTAATTAAGTTTACCTGTTTCTATACATAAAAACTGAGGCACAGCATTGAAGGCCAGCTGCATATTAGGCGTGGTGAGGTACACACATTGTATACAGCCTGACTGAGAATGTAACAATTTAACACCAGCATCTGTGGGAAATAAATTTACTTATTAACGAAAACAGTTCAATTTTGTATAATGGTATATAATATCATCACCAGAGCACTTCCTCTTCCCACTATTGTCAAACCATCTTGTGTAATGGCCCATTAGGGGCCATCTCTAAATTACGTCACACGAATTTCATGATTTTTTTAACCCCACCCCGTCCTTGTCACACATGGTCACATTTGTGGAACCTCCTCAAAAACAATGTCATCATATATGAAGATGAATGGATGGGAACTGTATGCATGGATGAAAGGAGGCTGATCAAAACTTATAACTATAAATAACACCATGTAGAGTCCGTCATGGTCTTATAAAGTGAGCCATGATCAAGTAAACAGTTCATAACCCTTAAGGTACTTAATTAAATAAGCAGCTAGGAAACAGAAATTATCTTAAATGTATTCCTTACCATAATTTAGCTGTAGTTTCCTAACAACAAAGTCACATTTCTGATTGAGCCAGCGAACAGCACCCGTGCCAACAGCCACAAGCTGCTCCTCAGTTGTCACGATTTGAGATTCAGTACTTCTAGAACAAGTGTTTCTTTTTACTAATACAATAAAGCTGATTCTTTCAGTATTTGATAGTGCAATTGTGAAGCAATTTATATGCTATTTAACATTAAACTAGTTCGTTACCTTTCTGTGGTCTCGGTAGGTGGGTTCTCTATTATAGCTACTTCATACTCTTGTTGGCCCTCAACTTGTGCCCCACTACTGATTTCAAACTGCTGGTATGTACTTTGTTGCTCTTCTACTTGTTGCTATAATCATAAATAGATTGAAGATTTAGTAAGCTTAAAGATAATCATGTCTCATTCTGTTCATAACGGCAAATTTTTTGACACAAGCTGCGACTTTCAGTCTTAAAACTGCGTCTTAAAGAGAACATTGGTCAAAATGAATTTATGGTTACTGGCACAAGTCGTGAGTACAATTTTTATTGATCTGTATGACCAACCAATGGTCAAGCTGACGCTGTACTTGATTGGTTCGTCAATCGATGCTCGTCGTCTATTGGGTTCGCACATATCATTTGGCAACCGTATACTTTACTACTTTACTTTACTAATGTTGTTAATTTTTTAAATTTTGTGCTTACGCCTTGTGCTGGTATCTGTAAACATTTATAGAACTGTCTGTTCTTCTAGAACTCTGAAGCTCAACCAGCTGGTTGAGTTTAAGTCTTTAAAATTTTCAAGGTACTGTGATGGATTTTCTTGCAGGTTGTGTGCTTGTATTGCAGCATTGTTTTTTGTCCAAAAATAAATTTCCAGCATAGCATCCAGCATATTTTCAAATCCCCAGTCCTGCTTTTTGGACATTATTTGACAATGGGGTATGACAGCAGTTTTTGCTGAGCAATAGCTATAGCTTACATTCTTATAAGGATGATGACAGTGTTTCAGTACACATATTAATGTAATAGTAATATATTATGTGAATGTTTATAAGGATGAATGGATGTACGGATGTTTGTTGCTCTTTCACACAAAAATTACTGACCGATTGCGATGAAACTTGTATGTAGATTTAAAATAAAAAGTTTAAAATAAAAATCATCATGTGCAGGATAATGCATTTAACCTATACCATGACTACATTTTCAATTATTATTACAATGCCCCGCAGTATCCCCCGCGTAATTCCCGATCCCGTGGGAATATCGGGATAAAAAGAAGCCTATGCGTTAATCCAGGTCTCCAGGTATTTACATACCAACTTTCTTTGCAATCGGTTCAGTGGTTTTCATGTGAAAGAGTAACAAACATCCATCCATCCAAACTTTCACATTTATAATATTAGTAGGATAAAAAGCACAATGGGCAGCCTTATCGCAGAAAGTAATGTCTCCCAGGCAACCTTTGGATGAACAGGAGTGTTATGATTTATGTGGGTGGTTTTAGTGGATGTACTTAGTTGCACAAGGATGTTTTTAATAAAAGAAATAAGCAGGAGCTATTTATAGACTAAACATGATCTCCACAGTCTTGATGGTCCTAAATATTCACTCAAAAGACGAGGTTACTTATAAATACTACTTACTGTACTGACTTCCGTGTTGCTCTGTACAAAATTGGCGCCTTCTTCCTCAGGCTCCCCTTTAACGTCGTATATCGTCTCTGCCATAACGATCCGCCCAGAAGGGTCTACTGTCCACATCCCGCCAAATGCGAAATTTGACGGATTGCCGCTCTGTTCGTAAAGAATCACAGTGTTTGGACCCAGTTGTACTGGTTCTCCCTTCATGTTTACGAACACAGATTGCTCAAAGTTACCCTCAACCAGCTGACCCGTGTGTACGATCTGTTGACCCTGCTCAACTGGCACCTCTACAACTTGATTTACCACTTCCACTTTTTCTTTCTCCTCATTTTTTCTATTCACCATTATCTTCTGTTTTTTCTCGCTTTCCGTCGGTTCGTCACTTTTCCGTTTAATGACAGTTTTCTTCTTGTTTTTTTTGTCCATTTTTGTACTTAACTTCACTAGAATTTACACTAAAATGAGCGTTTCAACGCTAAATATTGTGATACTTTTTTCGGAAGCCCGCCTCGCCCATACATTGACATTGTATAGGATTTTTGATACTATTTGTTAATATTCAGTCCAAAAGCATACAGTAACATAATAAAGAACATTATCTGTAGTAAATAAACAATCCCAGGTCTTGGTCTAATGCCACAAATAGGGTCAATTTTTATTTAACCAGTGCGAGAAAGACAACTCAGACGAACGCCATTTCTAAAATGGAGGGATGCATTCTCTTTCTAATGATATCACCTTCTCTTTCTTTTTCGTTCTGAAACTTAGGAAATGACTAATCTATAACATCTGTAATATAAAAATGAATCGCTGAATGTGTTGCTAAGCGCAAATCCAGAGAACAGCTGAACCGATTTCGCTAATTCTTTTATTGAATATTCCTTGAAGTACGAGGATGGTTCTTAGGCAGAGAAAAATAAAAAAAATGCCTGAAAAAGTCTAAAAACAACACTTTTCTATACTCCCATGCAAACGATTCGTAATAATACTTAAAAGTAAATTTGAACTTTAATCCCATACCAAATAAATATTTTTTATTTTTATTTATTTTATGTTCCACACATAAAATAAATAAAAATAAAAAATATTTATACGATACTAACGTCACTCAATTGTTTTACCTTCCCGGAACCTCTCCACTAACACTTTATGGTATGGTATTAAAGTTCAAATTGACTTTTAAGTATTATTACGAATCGTTTGCATGGGAGTATAGAAAAGTGTTGTTTTTAGACTTTTTCAGGCATTTTTTTTATTTTTCTCTGCCTAAGAACCATCCTGTTCCACACATAAAATAAATAAAAATTAAAAATATTTTATATATTAACCCCCACGGGTCATCACCTCACCGGGGTCAACGGCAAGGTGGTATGTCGGACTCGAACCGACTAAAACCACACGGTGTTCCGTCACGGGGTCCTAATGCCGGGGACTCAGGTGTACCCTAGAAAGGAAATCCTTGAGAAACCCCGGCAGACTTGGCCGCCTGCTCGACAACAGGCGACCCCACAATTTGGTGCGGGGGCCTTGCCCCCTCACCAAATTAGAGAGGTGCGCGTGGAACACGTCGCACCGCCGTCTCGGGCCTGCTTCTGCTAGGGCGACGGGTAACCCAGCCCATCACGCAGTGCACTCCACCAGAGTGTGAAGTGCAGTATCCTCGCTGCAGCCCCCGCAGTGGTGGCACACAGGCGTTGGTTCCCGGCCTGTGCGACGCAGGTACTTTCCGAAGCATCCGTGTCCGGTAAGCAGCTGCGTCATCCGGTAGGAGAGGCTTCCGTGCCGCCTCTCCAGCCAATCCTCCATGATGGGTCTTACCGCCACAATCGTGGCGTGCCCTGCGCTCGGTCGCTCAAGTCGTTCCTTCCACTCAGCTATGAGTACCTGGCGGAGCTGGGACCGCTGAGCTTCGACTTCGCTCTGCACAAGTGTCAGGTCCCGCTCCTGCGCCTCCTTGCGCCACTGGTATAATGAAGCAAGGGATTTTGCTTCCAGGTCCCACGGCGGAGTCCTAACTAGGAGACTTGCCGCTTCGAAGGAGATCGTACGGTATTTCCTTATGACCCTGACGGCCATAACGCGTTGCGTCACAAAATTGCAACATGGCGGGTCGTCAGGATCTCTGCCCATATTGGGGACCCGTATAGGGCCATGGACCGCACGATCCCAGCGTAGAGTCTCCTACAAGGGCGTCGGGCCCTGCTAAGATGGGCAGCAACCGTGAAAGCGCGGCCGCCGCTCCCATAAGCTTCGGGGCCAGACTCCGGAGGTGAGGTCCGAAGTCCCATCGGATCGTAATATTGATGTAATTTAGAATAAGTAAAAATAAAATGAAATATAATAAGTAGGTATCATAATAAGAAATGTGAAATTGTAATTTTAATTGTGATTTTTTATTGACTTTTAAAAGAATTTTAGGTGTTTTATAATGTAATTATTGACTTATTAACTTTCTTTTTTTATCTTACTAGCTGACCCGGCGTCCCGAACAGCAGAATAAGTATTAGAAAAACTAAAAAAAATAAGAATCGACTGTTAGGCGGTACGAAGTTCATCGGGTCAGCTAGTTTAGTATAAAAACGTTAAATATTGAAATACTTGTCCTAGTATCTGGTAACATTTTAGCATTTCAAATTTGGTATATCTTTTTACTTTCAAAAACGTGTAAACTCTACTAAAACCACAAAGCATACAACGATCTCGACGCGTCTCGACTGCCCAATGATATTGTAAATCCCACACTTTCAATCCCAGAATATTACTTTCCTCTATGCATTCAGTCGTAATGTGAGTTTAACTTGGTCTAAAATTGTATATTGTTTATCTATCTGATTAACAAAGTACAAAAGGGAGCACCGGGATGGTGCAGCGTGGACATGGCCTCTACAATTTGTTCAGCTGAGACGAACCTACCAACACGGTGTTCCGTCACGAGTGAGTCTATCGCAAGTTACTCGGGTTTACCCTAGGAAGGAAGTCCCCGACAACCTTGGCAGACTTTGGCCGCCCTCAATCAGAAGGCAGCCACACCATTGCTAGCAGAAGGCCTTGCCTTCCTTCCCGTTTAAAGAGGCGAAATGACTTGCAAATAAACATTTTCTTTTTTCGTGAAAAACACATCTAGCTTGAGAGTTTTACACAAAGTTTATGATAACTTAATTGTTTTTAAATGCAAAAAACTAATTTATAAATGTTTCACATTTTTCGAAAATTTTACTACATAAATTTAGCAAATTATTATTTTCTTGAAAATAAAAAAGCATATTCGGTAACGCGAAACATTTTTTTTTTTATCACCCGCATCATGCCGCCCCTAATTATTTGCCGTCCCGAGTGCCCCAGCGTAAATCAGCACTGCGTTACCTCCAGGCCAGCGCCCATGGAGGCCGGAGATCATTATGCGTTCTCCGGCGCTTGGTGCCTCTTCTTCGGGGCGGGAGAGTACTGGTCCTCTCCCGTTCCCTTTCCGCCGCCTCTTTAGCGGACATCACTTCTTCAGTACCAGTATTACCTATGAATCCTATGATTCTTATAAGTGGTACCAACTTTATATTCCGTTCAACTGCGTTAAATATTGTAATCTGTGGTTAATAACCATCGTGATTTTGACACACTGACTCACTGACAGTTCGTTCGTATATTATTTATGTATGAAAGATAGATACAAAATAAACTTATGCTTTGAAGTGGTTAAATTGTATAGTTATTCTATCTTTTGATAGCAATAACCTTCAAGCACTGTTAATTACCTTTCATAACAGCTATTGGTTACGTGTATTAAGGTCATACTTAACCAGTGTTCATGCTTGTTCTTAATACATTTACGATTCTCCTTCAAGTCGGTTTCATAGTGTTTATGTCATTTCTGTCAATGAACATTATTCGTTATTTTGGTGGAAGTGTTAAAAAAATGGCTTTAATTGCTCCTGCAATATTTGTGAATCACGGAGGAGGTCCCATGCCTCTTTTAGGAGACAAAGACCACGCGGGGCTTACGATCTTCTTGCGAGACGAGGTAAAAAAACATTTAAACTTAGACGAAGTTAAAGCAATCATATTAGTGACTGCACACTGGGAGGAAGAAGTTGTAACGATATCTTCTGGCAAACACCACAATTTATACTTCGACTATTATGGTTTCCCACCAGAATCATACAAGTATCGCTATGATGCGCCTGGAGATCCGGAATTGGCCGAAAGAATACATGAAAATTTAAAAAAGGCGGGAATAAATTCAAAATTAGATTCGAAAAGAGGTTGGGACCATGGAGTTTTTGTGCCAATGATGTTAATAAATCCATCTGCTAATGTGCCTATAATTCAAATGTCTGTTCTTACCAATCAGGATGCTGAACAACATTATAAATTGGGACAAGTTTTACACCAGTTCAGAAAAGAAGGAATTGCTATTTTAGGATCGGGAATGTCGTATCACAATATGAGAGAGTTTAGGTATAGCAGAGGAAAGTCTTCTGTTGTAAATAAAGATTTTGATGATTTTTTAAACCAAGTTTGTACTGCAGAAAGTGAGGAAGCTAGAAAAGAAGGTTTAGTTGCCTGGAGAAAGCAGAAAGGGGCAACGGAAGCTCATCCAATGCATGCTGCGGAACATTTTATGCCTTTGGTCGTGATAGCCGGAGCGGGTGGATCAAAGCCAGGGCAGCAGATTTTTAACTGGGATATGAGTGGAACATTTAGGCTTAGTGGCTTCGTTTGGAAAGAAGAATGAAATGTTTCGTAAATGCATGTTGCTGGTGATTATCAGCGGCAACTGATTATCATTTTATGCAGTCAATATTGCACAAAAAGGTTTACTAGAAAATAAAACTACAGTTGCTATGAAACAATAATCAAGTGAACAAAAAAGTAATGTTCAAATAACATAAATAGATTTAACGTAATTTGGGGCAGGTTGTTAAGTAAGATTTTAATTTATAACACGTTTTAATTTTAGGTAATCTGAGTCGAAATTCGGTTTGACATTGTTACTGAAGAGAATATTAGAAATGTATGCCACTGTATCACCTTTCTGCCACTTCCGCATTAATTGTGTTAGTGCCTGCACTTGACCTCTGTAATTTCATTCAGCGTGTACTTTAACCTGTTAATTTACATATTCTGAAAAAAAATTCAGTTTAAAAGATATGACCGTTTAAATTTCCAGGTATTATCACCTCCGATACATTTTCAAGTTAGTTTTTATGGATTTTCTTAATAACAGATTGAATAATGGCAAAATAAAAAGTATGTGCAATTTAAAATCTTTAACTTTACACATTCCACCTGCTTTTATGAGAAACGGAGGTGTAAATAGCTGGAAGTTCAGTGGTTTAAGTATGTATTAAGCACCCTATATACATGTATATATGTCTCTCTTTAAACTCTGGACTTACTTAACTAACACAGAAAAAACATATCTTAGGTCAATTTAAGCGGTGGTAGTGTAAAGGCATCGGATTTGCAATCTAGTGGTTGCGGGTTCGAACCTCACCCAGTGCACTACCGTCGTGAACCCTCTCTTAACACAAACGTTTAGCTTAGCTGTAGGGGTTAACAAGAATACTAGGAATGTGTGAAAAAAAAAACTCAGTTGTAGGACTGCATGTCAGAAGTGAAAACATAACTGTCACATCTGTCATCTGAGCGTGACGGTTACGCAAGTACAGTGCTTTTTCCCCATACCAAAAGTGTCCAACGTGCCTAAACAATCTGTGGAACTAATTGTCGCCTGCGGGATTTCCTTACCGATACGACCTTCAAACCTTTTTAAGAAAAGAGTACTCCTTCTTCAAAGGCCGGCAATGTTCTTGTGACTCCTGAGTTGCAGGTGTCCTTGGGCTACGGTAGTCACTTTCCATCAGGTGACCTGTCTGCTCATTTGCCCCCACACCATAAAAAAAAAAACAGTTTAAACAGAGATCAATTCTACTATTTTAAATAACAAATGGATTGTTATTCACAGTATTGTGACATACGATTTACATATTTACAATGCAATAGATAAAGACACTGAAAAAAAAAATAGCAATAATATTAAGTATGTCACTTCTATGCAGTGATTTCTAAATTATACAGTTTCATGATCATAATCTTTTGCCTTGACATGATTTCCAATTCCATTTCAAATTTATTATTATTTGTTTTTTAAAATATCTGCTTTGTGAAGATTTATAACATAATACACATACTGCATAATACAAGTTTGATATTAAAGAAAAGCTTATTGAACGTTTTGATGTACATTGGTAACCATTGACCTCTATTTCCTTATCTTTGCCGTTCCTTATCATAGCTTAGAGTCAGTCTGTGACCACGGCCAGTGCAACCTGGTCGTCGGGCAATTCAGAGCTATCTATTACCTATTTCGTGATTGCGTTAATTCCCATGTAAATACATAATTACATTGCAGTTGATATTTCCAAGAAAGAGTTATTGCGAGCCCTATTCACTATCAGTAACATAAAAAACTGTATTAGTAAAGTTGAATAACTGTAGTGTTTTTAACCCTCCAGGCAGAAAGAGTGGTGTCTGTGTATCTGTGTGTCTGTCTGTGGCATCATAGCTCCCAAACGGATGAACCGATTTGATTGTGTTTTTTTGTTTGAAAGGTGGCTTGATCGAAAGTGTTCTTATTAGATTAGTGTTCTTGTTTAGCAAGAGGTTGCTTAATGACAGAGGAGATTGGAGCCAAAAATTATACAATTAGTCGCCTAAGGAATTACTAGTTTGCATTGGTGTTAATATATATTAAATCCTTTTTCTGTACCTGTATGTATTCTGTGACTATACGTAACTATATACTACTAAATACATACACATAATAGACACACAGACACATAAATAAAGATCGTGCTCATCACACAATTGTTTGTCCTGAGTAGAAATCAAACCCAATCTAGACCAACAGGCCAGTCAAACATAGTAGGCTACTAATTTATTGTGGTACGGTTGGTAAACAGTGTCTGGGTAAATCTTCAGAAATATTGAAATCTCAAAATTATGGTGGTAGCAGCAATTATTAAAAAAATAGATTTATTACATCGATCAATCATAGAATAATATAATAAAGTACATTTTTATTTAATGAAGTATTTAATAGTAATTTAACACTGGAAGTGTTTAACCAAGACGAAATGCCAAGTAGGGGTCTTTCGTGTGTTATAATCATAACTTTAATATTCAAAGATCCATTACAATATAGAGGCATTTTGCCTTATCTACATATTAATACGTGAGGAGAATTGTTTGTACGTATTTTTAAGAAAATTTCGCGAACGCAGGAACGTGAAATTTGGAATGTTTAAAGTTTATGAATAGAATAAGTGCAGAAAACTATAATTTTTAATCGGAATGGGTTATAAATTTAAATAATATGCGAAAATGTCTACACATCACAATTATATGTGTTGACCTGTCATCCTACGGAAAGACGACACGGGTCAACGATATAAAACAGACCATTTAAAGAAATGAAGGACCAGGCAATATCTAGTTTATGTTATTCCGTGATTTTAACAATACATTTCGTATTTTTAATGTTTATAGTTAATTATGTTTTGATTGCTTTTTTTCCTTGTAATAAGTAAAAGGAACGCGAGATTTAAACAGTTTAATGCAAAGGCTTGTCTGCTTAATTTAATTAACACCCATCAATAAATGTTAAATACCGGAAAACTAAAGAACAATCCAAAAAGCGACATTTTTTTTAAGTTTAACCTCTAACCCCTAACCCTTTAGGCCGATTCGCAATTTTTGCAATTTTAGTCTAGTTTGCAGCTAGTCCATTTTGCGGCTAGTCAATTTCTTGGCAAGTTTAAATTGCAATTGGTCTAAACATCGCGCCTAAAGGGAAGCGACTTGGAAATAATGTGAATAAATATTATAATATGAATTCAATATTTTAATCGCTATAAACTTGCCACATATCTACCATCGCGCCAGGCAGGACATGACATTGCACCTGATTCCACTTGCGGTCTCTGAGTGTGTGTGTGTGTGTGTATGGGTTTCTGTCATCATAAAATGCGTCCAAATAATATTAAAAAGTGCGAAAGCAATAAAAATGCAATAATTTGTTAAAAATATTTTATTTTTAAAATGTATTTATATTAAGGGACCATGTAATACCTTAATTTTTAAGAGTTATGTTGTTATTAATATGAAACTAAATTCTATAAAATTGTTCTAGTGTTTTTTATTTCGATTTTCCTATGACACAAACTATACTAATAGGTACTTATAATAATGCTAACTAATATTATAGGTGGGAATGGGAGTTGGTTTGTTTGTAACGCTTTCTTTTTTAGCTGCTTACGTTATTGCAATCACAGGCAGGGCGTGAATTTGTTTACAAACATAGAGGTATAAGAAATGTAGAAGCAATAATTTGGTTTTATTTGCACCTGTATTGTTGAGCAGCTATACAAACACTGCAACAAAAATAACGGGATCGACTTCAAAGTACACCCTATCGAATAAAAAACAATCGATAACAATCGAAATTGATCGACTTCTCTGGTCACACAGAATAAAACCGAATATACGGGTTAACTTGAGAATCTCCGTTTTTTTGGTCGGTTAAAAAGTAGACAATCTTTTATCTTTGTAGTAGGTACGAGGGCTACACTGAAAATTTCGGGAATCAAGGAAGTGACACAACATTACTATTTAAAAATGTATTTATTGCTTTTCGAAGTATTCTCCGCGAAATTTGACACATTTTTCCATACGATGGAACCAATCATTGAAGCAACCATTCCATTCGGAAGTTGGGGTCTCCAAAATGGCCGTTTTGTAGGCGTCCACAGCTTCTTCAGGTGATGAAAATCTCTGACCACGCAATTTATTCTTTATTTTAGGGAAAGTATAGAAATCATTAGGGGCTTAGGTCGGAACTGTACGGCGGATGGTCTAATAATTCTATGTTTTCTTGCTCTAAAAACTCTTTTATTCTGTGCGCGGTGTGAGAACTCGCATTGTCGTGATGGAGGATGATGCGGCGGTTGCAGTTCTCTTTACGGAGTTCGGAAACGACCTGTGGCAAACAAATGCTAGCATACTATTCTGCATTAACCGTTCTTTGTCCCTCAAGAGGAATAGTCACAACATGGCTGGTTTTGGAGACAAACGTGGCCACCATTTTTTTGCAACACTCCGTGAACGAACAATTTTAGTTGGCTTTAACTCATTTTCGAACACCCAAACTCGTGACTGGTTTTTTGTTTCGGGTTCGAACGCGTATATCCAGGATTCGTCACCTGATACAATGTTGTATACAGCATTTGAGGATCCTGCGTGGAATCTTTCGAGAGTTCTGACGCACCAAGTAACGCGAGCCGCTTTTTGCTCTTCACAGAGCAAATGCGGTATCCATCGGGAAAACAACTTTTTTACACCTAATTGTTCATGCAAGATTATTTCTATTTGACTCATGCCAATGTCTAAATTTGCCTGAATTTCGCGGTATGTCACATGTCGATCTTCCTCAATCAGCTTACGCACAGCATCAACGTTTTCTTGGGTGACTGCAGTTTTTGGACGACCTTGACGGGGATGATCACTGAGCTTGACACGTCCACGTTGAAATTCAGCAAACCAGCGATAAATTGTGGTTTTGGATGGGGCTTCATCACCAAATGCAGAAAGCATCCGGTCAACACACTGTTTTTGTGTTAAACAGCTTCGAAAGTCATAATAAATCATCGCCCTTGAATTTTCTCGAGTCAATTCCATTTTCTCAACGACTAAACAAGTTTGAGAAGACCTTGGGAGAAGACCGAGAATCTTTTTTTAAATAAATAAATGGTATTCGATTTTTAAAACCAAGGAGTTTTCAATTAAAAGATTTTAATATGATAGGAATAGTGGAAATATTCCATTCCCGATACTTTTAGTGCAGCCTATGTACTGAATACAAATTAATATAAATACAAACAAAAAAAAAAACAGTCAATGGCAAGCAGTGATATGTGTCGGTAGCTGTTTATAAATTATTCGCTAACAAGGATCGCCCCAGAAACAGGCTAAATAAAACTAAGCTAAAGCTTAGTAAAACTAAAAAACACGCTTTAATGGCTAATCGAATTATAAAGTAAAAACGAGATTCACCATCCACCTCCTGGAACATCATCAGACCATCATCGTTAACAAGTCTAATATGTTGGACTCGCCAAAGACATTATATGAGCCCAAACTCGAGGGATTTACTAGGATCCACTGAAGAGCTCCACTTACCACCTCATGGCTCCAAGATGCCAAATTATAGCATTGTGATCCAAACTATATATACATTCAAAGTTTTATTTCGATACTACAATTGAAGTAGGTTAAATTTTACTTCCAAGCCCTAACGGATCCGTACACACTCAGTACACCCCAAGTATACATAGTGTATATGTGTCGAATTCACCCTGAATGTACACCGAGTATACACCGAGAATTTTTTAAAGTCCTGTGAGCTGGAATTTTTTAAAGTCCAAAAGTTGAAAGTTTTTATAATTGACCAATAAGACGTGAACATACCAGCGTATACGTATACCAGCTAAATATACCGCTGAAAAACCAAAAGAACGAAGAACGCCTGGGGACCGCTATGTCGTCGGAGTCGCCAATGTTGAAGACGGGTCTATTGTTTTATGTGTTGAGGTTGTAATGAAAATGCAGTATGACTAAGACAGTAAATTTACGTATTACGTTAATTAAGTACTTAGAAACGCGTTCGCGTCTAGTTCCTCTTGAAGTATATTGGTGAACGTGCGTGCGTTCGTCGGCGCCGGCTAGCGGCCAGTGAGTGACTGAGTGTGCGCCTGAGGCCGTGTGCGCTCCCCTCTCGTCGTAGGAAGGAGTTTACGCTAAGTCATATGATATCATCAAGCTTACGAGGTGTATACTGATTTTTTATTTCAATATATTCAAATAACCCAAGTAAAAACTTAAGAATCTAAGAATAATTTTCGTAGATTAAATCAAATTTTCTGCAGTTATAAAGTTAGCTTGTTTCACACTTATGAAATACTTTTCGGTCTACGTTAGTATTTGTAAGCCTCTAAATTGTTTTCCTAATTGAGATTTTGAAAAAAAATTTCAGTTTATACTCGGTGTAAACTTGCGGTATATGATTCGAATTCACACCGAGTATATTGGGTGTATTTTTTTTTCTATACTCAGTGTGTCATCAATAAACACCAAATATACCTATCGTATACTCCTAAGTATACACCACACTGAGTATACACCAAATTTACACCGAGTATATACGGTGTATCCGGTGTATACGGGTCTGCTAGGGAGATTTTTAAACATAGTACAGTATTCCTGCAGCACTCAATATTACAGATCGTAGGGAAGTATGGAAGAGCAAAGAGCTGCATGAACTTTTTTTTGAGCCTTAAATGGGCCCGAAGTAGATCTATTGTGAAATGAATTATTATTATCATCATAGTGTCCTGGCTACGTTATGGTGACCTCTTTGGAGAAACTGAAGGTTTTTTCTGTGCAGTTACTGATGAAGTCTAGAGCAATAAGATGAAGTTGTTATGACGAACAACTATCAGAGACAAAGAGCCACAAAGAGTAATAACAGAGACATATCCTGAAGGACGGTACAGTTGACATTTGTCGGGCATGTCATCGTCCCGGAGAAAGCCTCAGGGGCCTCAGGCATATAATTTCTGGTTGTTCTCGTCTTGCCAGCGGTGAGTTCTTGCATAGACATAACCAAGTCTCCAGGATAGACCGATTAGAGCGCCGAGTAATGATTATTAATATTACCATTCCCCATGACGACAACCTCTTAAGGGCTGAAAAAGAAAAACAAATGAGGTGGTCGACATGTGGAATGTGGATTCAGCAATCATTGTGCCGATAGTCATAGGTTGATTGCAAAGAGCCTCGACCAACACCTTCAGAGGCTCACGTTAGGCAGCTGGATTAAGGGCCTGATGCAGAAGGCGGTCCTTCTTGATACAGCACGTATTGTGAGGAGGTTTCTGTCTCTGGAACCCTAACCACTGGTAGCTCTGTCCCTGTACCCAATACCGGTGGGGCATTATTTTTTTATATTTTTAAATGTATTTTTGATAAATCTAAATGTATTTTAAAAATGTAATTTATATGTATATTTGCGAATAAAGAGAATAATAATAATAAAAAATTATTTCATTCCACAATAAAAATTACATGGTTATAATTATAATGGTGCTTACATAGTGCGTAGATATATCGTGGAAATCTGGTGCCCAAACTAGACAAAAGCCTGTATTTCGGGTCACCAGGGTTCCTCCGTGGTTACTGTTTGCATTCAGTAACATCTAACATCTATGTGTTTGTGTGTGTAGGCTTGCGTATTTGTGTGTAAGTATATGTGTGTGCGTGCGTGAGTGTGTGTGTGTGTGTGTGTGTGTCTGATACATATGGGAATAGTAAGGTTGATGGAATTCAGGCTTCTATAATAATTAATTTCTCTGTGCGGTTGTAATCCAGGGTCATATTATTTGCACGTCATAGATATGATAAGAAGGTATACGTATCTTCTTTAATATTATATTGTGTTGTGGTTCGTTTCTGTGTTGCACAAGTCTGACCCCGACTTTTCAGTAGACATTGTATAAAAGCCACGACCTTTGTATTTTAGCATATCAAGCTGTTTGATATGAATAACGTACTTACTGGTTTGTAAGCAAGTGTTTGTATGATATTGTATTTGTAATAAAAATAAGAATTGATAGAAAAAGAAGAAGACAGTCGTGGACTGGAAATTAAAACATCAACCAAGGTGGTTGATTGTCAGCTCGTATGAAGATATTTTTTGAAGTAAAAATTTCTTTAGGCACGTTTGTGCACTTTTGCTATTTGTAATAATTCTTTAAAAAAAAAACCGACTTCAACAAAAAAAACTATTCCATAAAAGACTTATATATGGTTTTCTCATGGATGCCATTGTCAGAACTGGACCAAATTGAAATGGGACCACACGGGAAGCACCAGCTTTCAAATAAAAAAAAAACATCATAATCGGTTCACCCAGTGGTAAGTTCTAAGGTAAAAACATAAAAAAAAACATACAGTCGAATTGAGAACCTCCTCCTTTTTTGAAGTCGGTTAAAAAGTACTGAACTCGTGACCGTCACGCTAATAATACACATATAGATCCACTAGAGGATGCTTATCTAAACATTGAGTTCTGTCAGCTCCTTTTTAATTAATGTCACCAACCTGCTAATGTGACGTTTTAAGTTCGTCGTTTCGTTTAAGTTTTCACTTCTGTCGGCAGTCTCATGACTGCCTATTTTATGTTTTATCTTATTTTACTTGTTTGGAAAACTTACAGCAAAAATTTTTACAATAAAATATATTAATACCAAAGTGAAGGCCAATTAAAAGTTTTCACGGTTAACATTACGGCTTCTGTAACATTTTTTAAAAAGAGATACTGCTTAGATCGAAAATTTAATGCGTGAGCTTGATATGAGGATTTAGTTATTCCCGGAAGTAATGGTCGCACAATACGTTCTTCAGTTTGGGAACACTAGTAAAGAAGAGATGTAAATGAACTTCCCGGCTTGTTACTTTGTGTGTACGGCTAGCCCGTAGTTGATAGGCATTTTGCCTATAAGTACGTAATCCTAACTGTAGGAATGTGCAGTAAATTTGGTTTACTCAGAAATACTGTTGGTACGCACAGGCCCATTTTCTTTACCAGCTCCGGTACATCTGCTGATCCGTTGAAAATTTTCAACAGAAATGGCAAAAAATAAAACGACCAGACGGGTCACCTGATGGTAAATGACTATCGCCACCCATGGGCACCTGCAACTGAAGATTCACAAGGGAGTAGGGGAAGGGTGGAAGAGGGGGGAGGGAAGGGTTAAGGCTTCAGTAATCTCACTCACTCGGCGAAAAGCAATGCAAGCATCGCTTCACTGCTGGTTTTCTGTTCACTCACGTATCACTCCGGTCGAGCCGAAGCATGGCTCTCCCACGAACGACTATGGTAATCAGGCAAATAATAATTTGAATGGAATTGAATATACCTGAAAAATTTTGGATATTTGCTATAGGTGGTCAATATAAGTATTATTGATCGGATTTCACACTTGTGAGGCGTACTCGAGGTGGCTGCTAACGAAAGAGCAATATAGAATTTTGATAGTTTTGATTTTTTGAAGTCAAAGGAGAGTCTTAAAATGAAACTCAACGAAACGAATATACAGTTAAATAAAAAAAAAATCACTCACAATCTTAGAACACCACAACACAATCTTAGTAGCCTACGAGAGAATGAGATAAATATACAGTATCACGAGTAGTAGGATAATAATATTTTTACAAACATTATTGTAAGTAAAATCAACACAAATAATTTTCTAATGTTAATAAATTTAACTTTAGATATATATATAGAAGTTATTGGTGAAATGAACACAGATGTGTTAAATAATAATAACACAAATTACGCAAATGCACAAAAATGATGCACGTGGATGATACACCACGTTGACTATGACGCATTTCCGTAGTACGCAAGCGCAAATACTGTATTCTATCTCATTCTCTCGCAGGCTAAATCCTATTCATGAATATGTTTGTCTCTTTTTGGTGTCGCTTTTTCGTTTCATCGAATATTCAAATCCCAACGGTGCTTAAGAAGTTTCACTTAAAAAAGTAAAACCATTAAGACTTTCTAACAGGCTAAAGATAAAATTCACTATTTAGAATTAAGTATTATGTATCTCATTGTAAGTGGACTTAAGTTCTTATGAGAAAATAAATTCTTTAAACCTAAACGCAACGCCTTTTAAGGCAACGATGCCTTGCTAATAATATTGTCGATGTGTGTCAAGGAGGAGCTTACAGACAAAAGTGATTACGAGGTCTTTCACGGAGCTAAGCCTGGCTAATGGAGTATCTTGGAGTATATACTTAAAGTTGATAGGGTGTGTCTTACGTGTAAAGTACAAATGTAGCACTTGGAAACGTTTAAGTCAAACTTGTTGAAAGTAGAATCATTTTGGAAGCTATCCAAATCCTTCTGTAGAGAGACGGCGTCTGCGACGGTGTCAATTTGCTTCATGATTTTTATGTCATCAGCGTAGAGTAATATCTTCGAATGTTGAAAACAATGTCATTGATTACATTAAACAATTTGGTTGTTTTGTCGTGTGACTACCCCCACGGGTTATCACCTCACCGTGGCTATTGGTGAAGGTCAAATAATAGAGGTCCTAGCATCGATCCCTGAGGAACACCCGACGGAATGCGAATATAAAGTGATTTATTTTTATTTTTTACCCCAATATAATATTTATTTCCAGCTATAAGTGTTTAATTCGTAATCCCCGTGCCCCAAGAGTGCTCCAGTATGTAGCGTGGTCCTTGAACATTTTACTGATTTTTACTGCAATGTCAGACATCACGGCTTCGATTTCTGCTCAGTATATACACTTGTATGCTATAATAAGTCTATTTGCATTGGTCTGGGTATATGTACTTTCGAACGTATTTTCTGTAGAAACTTTGTATGAAATAACGGTTTGTGACGTCATACCCCGCTGTTGTCCAGTCACCGATGTTGAGTCACTATCTTTGAAAATGTCCGTTAAAAGATAAAAATACAGGCATAAAACTCATACATAAGTAAGTCTGTATAAGTAATTTTCTTAAAATATTGTTGGCAACCCTAAGTCTTGTTATGATACGTGATAGTAACGTAGTGTGTGTACACACTGCATGATAGTTACTTATTAATACATTATCATTTGATACGTATAACCGAGTCATAGTTAATAAAATGTTTAAAATATTCACTTTTTACACTTTCATAACAGTCGCAATGACAAGTGAAATATATTTCGCGCCATCCGTATTTTTAAATCATGGCGGCGGACCGTTTCCAGTTTTGGGTGAAAAGGACAACATAGAAATTGCTGACGGCTTGAGAAATATATCGAGTATTGTAAAATTAAACGAATTAAAGGCAATAATTGTTGTAACGGCACATCGAGAAGAAAATATTGTAACTGTTTCCTCGGGTGAACGACACTCGCTTGTGTATGACTATTCTAATTTCCCGCCAGAAAGTTATAAATTCAAATACGCAGCTCCGGGTGAGTAATTTTTTTTCTTATTACATAAGCTTTTTTTTAAGATAAAATGCTTTGTATTTTGATGTTCTGGCGTCAGTGAGAGATAGTCGGGCGTAATATTAATGTAAGTTTTATAGGTTAACATTACCATGTAGGTCCGGGAAGCTTCTCGTTGAAAACCATAGTGCTGTAGATGTAGAATGCTTTCACGCAAAAACTACTGAACCGATTGCAATCAAACTTGGTATGTAGACAGCTGGACACCTGGATTAACACATAGGCTACATTTTTTATTCCGACATTCCCACCGAATCGAGGCTTACGCGGGTGAAAAAAAATTGACTCAAAATTACTTTAGTACTACGTAAGCTTGCTAAAGTCAAGGGGGGCAACTGCCCTCCCCTGCCCCCCACTCGGTACGCCCATGGATGTAGCTATAACTATTATGAACCTTTTTGTTTCCCTAAACAATAAATAAATAAATTAATAACCCTATATCAATTATACAACTACGCAGCACATTAAATAGCTAAATGACAACTTTTAATTAAAATATATCTCACTTTACTGATAATGCAATCACAACGCTTTTAATTTATACATTTCAAAGCAAAATAGAATTGCTTATCATAAAAGGTTAAGAAAACATTTGTCTTGTGAGTTTGGATTGATATGTAAACAATAATTTATCTTTTTCTATTTATTTTAATGCCTGAAGAATGACCAGTCGTAAAAATACAGAAGGGGCGATGTAACATAGACATATAGAAAAAGTACATACTCGGGATCCTTTTCATTTACACGCGTTTTGCGAGTGATGAGTTAGTTGCACACACACGTACATGGGTGTCACCAGGGGGAGGAGGAGGCAAGGAGGGGCAGCTGCTCCCTCCCATTAAGATTCAGTAATATGTAGAGATATGAAAAGCAACCAAAGTCCTAAGTCCATTACATACTTACGTACGCACATACAGGTGACAAGTTAAACTGTGTTAATAACAACCGCGAATGCCCTCAAAATCGTTTAATTAATTTAGAAGGTATTGCCATAAAAAGTTAAAAAAAAAACTGTTGCAAAATATTTTAGATAGATAGATAATAAAAAATCGGCTAAGTGCGAGTCAGACTTGCGTATGAAGGGTTCCGCACCAACGTATGTTTTAATTTATTTTATTATTTGTTATTATAGCGTTAACAAAAATACACATTCTGTAAAAATTTCAACTGTCTATTACGGATCATGAGATACAGCCCGCTAACAGACGGACAGACGGACGGACAGCGTAGGCTTAGTAATAGGGTCCCTTCGGGTATGGAACCTTGCCAGGATATTTTAGATCGGCTTGACCGCTTGGCGTTGCGTAGAGATGAAGCTTCACTCTGCATTCTCTATCGCCTGGGGAGATATTATGGGGAGTGATGCGAGGAATTGTTCGGACTTATACCGGCCGCAGCGTTTCACCATCGTTCAACGCGTCAAAACTGTCATTCCCATCACTTGGATAATTGGCAATCCTCCACTGTGTGGTTTTCTAGAAACTTCTGTGGAACCTCGCACAACCAATCTGCGGAACAAATGATCGCCTGCGGTATTTCCGGACCTTCAAGCCAGGAGCGTACTCCCACCTCAAAGGCTGGCAATGCACTTGTGACTCTTGAGTTACCGGTGTCCATGGGCGACGATAGTCTGTTACCACTCCTTAGTCTTAGTCGACTCCGCTCGATACCACGGCCTCACAGAAAACCGGTAGTAAAACAATGCTTGCATTGCTTTTCGCCGCGTGAGTGAGGTTACCGGAGGCCCCAACCCTTCCCTCTCCCCTATTTCCGTCCTTCCCCTCTCCCCCCTCTCCTCCCTCTCCCCCTCTCCTCCCCTCTAATCCCCCTCTCCCGTCTTCCTGCTCTTCCCCCCTCTCACCCTCTTCCCCTATTCCCACCTTAAAGGGCGGCAACGCACTTGTGACTCTTGAGTTACAGGTGCCCATGGGCGGCGGTAGTCATTTACCATCAGGTGACCCGTCTGCTCGTTTGCTCCCTATACCATAAAAAGAAAAAAAATAAAACCATTAGGTGACCCGTCTGCTCGTTTGCCCCCTATACCATAAAAAAAGTTGAAAGTGTCGTTATAAAAAATTAATTTACATTTTCAGGTGATCCAATTTTGGCGCGAAGAATACACGAAGCGTTTAGAAATGCAGGCATACAATCAAAACTCGATGAAGAAAGAGGTTGGGACCATGGAGTTTTTATACCAATGATGCTTATAAATCCTAAAGCAGACATACCCATTATCCAGGTATCTATACTCAAAAATCAAAATGCGTTGCAGCATTACGAAATTGGCAAGATATTGTACGAATTTAGAAAAGAAGGTGTTGCCATATTCGGTTCGGGAATGTCGTACCACAATATGGAGGAATTCCGAAAAACAGAAACAGAAGTAAAGAAAATAGAAAAAGTTTTAGTTAATGAAGAATTTGATCAGTTTTTGAATGACGTTTGTACAGGGGACGAAGAAAACCGTAAGAAAATCATGTCTTGGGACGAAGAGAAAGGAGCTTTAGATAGTCATCCGAAAGGAGAAGCCGATCATCTTATGCCATTAATTGTAAATGTTGGGGCAGGTGGAACGCGACCGGGAAAGAAAATATTCGGTTCAGTATTTTATGGAAAATTCAAATTAAGCGGTTTTATGTGGGATTGAAACCCCTTAAAAATATCATAAGATGTGACAAACTAACTCTAGTTTAAAAAATATAAGTACTGATATTAAACAACATTTATTTATTTGAACTTTTTGCTTAAAAATGTACAACGATATATTTGAAGAATAATGCCGCCAACGAATAACCATAGAGAATAATAAATGCATTTTAAAAATGTGTCGTTTGTTGGTTTCCTTTTTAAAAAATGTAAATTATGAGATGGGCACAGAGAAAACATTTTATCTGCCAGTGTTTGGGTAATAATTGACTATTTTATTTGACTGATTATAATCATTATAATATATTATCCGGATATAAAAACCGGATCTAGAATACTATACAACACAGTGAAATAGGTAGGACTCGCATAAATAAAAAAACATACGGATTGACTTGAGAACCTCATTCGTTTTTTTGTCGGGTAAATAATGGGAAATGGGAAAATATATACCTACTTTCGCTAAAGTATTTTTTAAATGCATGTCTCAACTTTCTATGTTTACGTAGTATTAAGTTTATTAAATTATGTTTGAGCCAACCCTGGACCAAGACAAATCAAATTTTGTCTTCTATCTCCCTCAGCGAAAAGGTTGGTACGGACATTAGTATTCTAATTTATTCTACTAGCAACCCGCCCCAGCTTCGCACGGGTAGCAGAGACATCTTCAACAATCTTCTTCATCAACTTTTGTTCGTGGGAGACCCATGCTTCGGCACGTATGGGCCGGCTCAACCGGAGTGATACCACGGCTTCACAAAAAACCGACAGTGAAGCAAATTTCCGCTGCGTGAGTGAGGTTACCGGAGGCCCTAACCCTTCCTTCTCCCGCCTGTTTCCCTACTCCTTTAAAGGCCGGCAACGCACTTGCCACCCTTAAGTTGCAGGTGCCCATGGGCAGCGGTAGTCATTTACCATCAGGTGACCCGTCTGCTCGTTTGTCGTGTGTTCCTCGTTCAATAGTTTTTCAGTTTATCGCGAACAGACAGACGCGGTGGGGGACTTTGTTTTATAATACGTAGTAAAGAGTGGGGTCCGATTTGAACCGGAATCGAAAATACAAAAAAAAAATTACCAAACATATTACCTATACAAGGCTATCTTGACCCAAAATAAGCATACTTGTTCTATGGGCTCGGCAAACACGTAAACATAGTTAGATACTTATGTTTTTAAGGTTCCGTTCCTTAAAAGAAAAAAAGGAGCCTTCATAAGACCACTTTGTTGTCCGTCTGTCTATTAAACATCTTTTCTTAGGAACGCGTGGACGCATCAAATTGAAATTAATATTAAATACTTATGTCTGTGGTCCCTTGAAGCTGTAAAAAAATCAAACTTCCAAGTCAACGCAATCAAAAGATATGGCCATTTAAAACTTAGATTTTACCAAATTTGAACATTTCGCAGGTAAATCAAAATCTATAGAGTACTTCCCATTGATCTAGAATCATGAAATTTGGTAAGAAGCAAGATCTCATAGCACAAGTTAAGAGAAAAATCTGAAAGTCGTTAATTTGCACTGAGTTATTATTACTAGCGTGTAGACGCGGTGACTAACCGCGAAGAAAAGTTTGTAACGCGAGCTGCGGTCCCTGCACCGCAGTGACAACAAATCTTTGTAGCAGTTCGTCGGGCAACACGCGTAAACGCCATGAAAATCACCGCGCTTAAGACCTTACGCTCGCGAGAAAACTGCAACTGAAAAAATATAGATAATTTACATATATTTGTGCACACAAATACACAGTGTTGTAAAAAAACATTATAACTCAGTAATAGCCTAATAATTGGTTGAAATGACCTCCATTAGCGTGTTTGCATGACATATGTACTCACCTATAATACAAATAGTTTATTGTATGACTACTACCATAGATAAGATAATAGTTACTTCGTATTTCGTGCTACTACTGCATAATTATACAGATTGTATATGACAATGGAACACTACTTAAAACACTGAAAGATGCCCATGGGCGGTGGTAGTCATTTACCATCAGTTGACCCGTCTACTCGTTTGCCCCTATACCATAAAAAAAACTAAAATTCATCTCTGTGCCTAATTTCATCCAGATCCGTAATATTAGTTAGGAAGAAAATCGATTTAATAAACAGTTCTGAACTAACTAGGAAGAGCGTTGCTACTACATGTTGTCTATGAACATTTCTCAATAAAAAGAAAACATTAAAAAAACAACTCCTTCGTACCTAATTACTAGGATCACCGCGTTCAAACATGTGCTAGTTCCCCTATTATTAATGTCATTGTAGATAGATACCGATCATTGTTACATATTTGTCCACGTATTGCACGATAAATTGTAATGTAATGTACACACGCGATGATTTAATTTAGCTGCAGCTAATAAGCATTTAGGTCAGTCAGTCATATATTGAACCCGGTGAGACTAAATAAAATTATTGAAAAGTTTAAGAGTAAATAAATAGATGTGAACGTAAGTTATGTATTTTTTTAATTATGTTATCTATAACATAAATAAAGGCAAAGACAAAACTCTCATCTGTTTATCAAACTATTTTCTTTTTTTTTGTTAGCTAGCCTAGTTGCTTTATTGTCGTCAATAAAAAAAAAACGTCAATGGTAGGACTGCACGTCAAAAGTGAAAACACATGCACACATATATATATACATATACACAATCACACACACACACATCTGTATATATGTCATCTGACCGTGACGGTCACGGGAAGGGTTGGTGGGTGAAAAAGATGCTAAAAAACATCACGTGATTAATGGATAACAAACAAACTGACTTTTATAATTAGGAATATACATATATTAGTTGAGAAATTAAAATAGTAAAGAGACAGGATACATTTTTAATTTCATGTCTGAAAGTTAAAAAAAAAATCTTAGTTGCAAGATGTACTCTTACGAGTATCCGAGGTACCGAGACAAACCACAAGACTCGCCAGCCACCAAGCGCTGCTGTACATCTATCTGTGCCTCAATAATGCAGTGCGGGAAAGATTTCTGTAATGAGACTAGCATCCATGGATTCAACCACATAGCTGCACCAAGACGGCATTGGATTGAACGGTAAGATTTCTAACATACATACTCAGAGGTAAACTCACGCCTTTCTCCTTTCCGGGTTGGTAGAGACAAGAGTCCGCCACTTACTTCTATCTTTATGCTTTACCTCATGAGCCTCCTCTACTGTCATTAAACCTTTCCTACAACAAGTGCCCAACTTCTGACCTGTCCTTTCTCCAGAACTTCTTCAAATTGATCAGCGTATGTCCGGGTGGTTGACCCCTTTTTTATCCTCTGGAAACTGTGGGTCTATTGTAGGGGACCCGGGTATACCCGGGAAGGCAGCCTTCGGGAACCTCTGCAGAGCTTGGCCACCTGACAGCAGAGATCTAGATCAGATAGGCGCGTGCACCACCGTCTCGGGCCTGTTTCTGCAAGGGCAACGGTCAGTCCAACCCGCCACCCCTATGCCAGCGCCCATGGAGGTCGGAGATGATTATTTGCACTTCGGCGTCTGCTGCGTCTTCTGCGGTATGGGAGGGAGCTTATCTTCTTCCGTTCCCCTTCTGCCGCCTCTTTGGTCAACATCACTTCTTCCCAAAACGAGACGGAGGAATCCCACGCACTCTCACTTTGGACCATGGATAGAACCATGGTCTCTAGAGAGCGCGAGGTCGTATCGCTGCTACGTCCACGCTGAGCACTCCACCGAAGTGGGGAGTGCTCATCGTGAACGGACAATCAATTTTTCGGATGTTCATTTCCAAACAGCATATCATAGTCGGTGATTATTTTTATGTCATCATCAACGTTCTCAGCAGTAAGTAACTATGGTTTTATTTGTGCCAACTCTCTCTCTTATAAAATATTAACTGCACCGGTAAATTTTCAAGTTAATTTGTCAGTTTCAAAGTCAGATTTCCGTTTCCTGCTAGGGTTAGCGCGTTACGTCATTGACCCCATGCGACCCTAAACTATGACAATACTTTCCTGTTACAAAACAACAATCTGGTATAGTCGTATGAGAAAATTATCAAAAAAAAAGCGACCGAGCCTTACAGTACTCGCATATGATGTGTAACATCTGACATCTCATCTTAGTAATAAGCAACATAAACATTACTTATATCCTTCTTTTAAAATCAAAATTAAAAATAACATTTGAGCAGCGACAGTAATTAACCTCAAAATTTTGATCGAATTATTTGCCATCTGACGGTTAACTCTACTACTGCGCGCGCTCATTGGTCAAATCAAATAGCGCGCACTTCCCCGGCTTCCTGTTACACACAAGTTGCGTCATTTTTCACGAAATCACTCCCACAAATTGTAGGAAAGCGAGAGCACAGATAACATAATACTATACTAGTAGCGAGAGGCAAGATGTTACACATCAAACAATAATAATTAAAAAGTGTCTGCTCACTTCTGACGGGTTAATTACATTTAATTTTTCTCACAATTTGTAGCCTCCTTTGGTTGTGTGTATGCGGCCTCGCGATTTGGATGGCCCTGAATGTTTCCATAGGACAACTCCAGCGCTATAACGAGAGCCCCACAGTCGTGACCCTGGAGAAGGACTTCCGATCCTGGCAGTTCAGTATGCCTGCCATTACTTGTTGCTATGAGGTAAGTGACGTGCCGTCATCCACATACAGCAAAAATATACTACAGCTCCATCTAGCGAAGACAAGCCGGACTACATAATAGCTACTGCTTCTGTATCACGCAGAGAAAGTTAGTAAACACAGCTTCCCAATATCAACCGTTGTGCCGCAGTCCGCTAGGAATGACGACCTCGCCTGGTCCGAGGATCCTCCCTTTGTGTTTGAGGGACGTAACAACTGTCCCTCCACTAGTATTTCTTGTATCTTCAAAGAAAGTCTTTAGAAGAGAACATTGTATGTTGTATACAATTAGAACTGTACTGGTAAAAATACGTAGGTATGTACTCGTAGGTGATAAGGAATTTTAAGTCACTCAAATCTTTTAAACAACGTGATTTGCTGATGTTTTTAGGGGCTCTTTTCACGCTCCGACCGTTTTTTTTTAGCTAGCTTGTTTAATTTAGTTTTTGGTTAAGTAAAATAAGTAATAATTTTTAATTGCCTACGAATTTTTAAAAAGGAGAAGCTACGTAGTTAAACTTTAATAATTTGGTAACTATTTATGGTATGATGACGATAATATTTTTATTTTTATTTTTTCAGGACCGCTTGGATATGGCTAAGCTCGCAGCTGTCATAAAAAAATATTGGAACATAGAAGAAAATGACGAGAAATACTCTTATTACACCAGGTAAATAATAAACCAGTTTTCGCCAGCCAGGCTTCGCTCGTTAATGTAGATTTTTAAAATCAAATCCAGAAACAGTACTTTTTACAAGTTTTTAGTTAACTTGCGATATTTGTATTCATGTATTCTTTATTGCATTCCATATGTTACAAAGGTGGTATATAAAAAAGCAATAATGATCAATATGTATTTGTGTTCGGCACGAATCTTAGAAGCTAAATTAGAACCGCTTCCCCATGTCCGATTGGGCTCAAATTATCTGTGCATATGTATCTTAATGATAAAACATACATAACAAATATGGTACCATGAAGATGTTCTGATGATGGAGCCGGAAGACGGCCATAAGAACTTCTTAACAAGACAAACTCATTGAGTTTGGGCTCATTTGTTTTATCTTGTTGAGTATTTTGGTGCTACATGATATACAGGGTTTGATGATGGAGTCGGAAGGCGGCCTTACGAATTTCTGGAATAAACAAGATAAACCAATCGAGTTTGGGCTCGATTGATTCGTCTTGAGGAGTACTTTTTAAACATCAAATCTACACTAAAATAAAACGCAGTTTGTTTTTTTCTTCTTCTTTGTTTCTATAAACGCTTGTTTAAAAAAAAACAATTAATTTATTTCTTAATGAAATCCAATGTCCTTTTCTGAACACGTGTCTGACAACGTGTGTGTAAAATTTCATGATAAATGATTGAGTAGTTAAGGCGTCAAAGCGTGACAATCAAACAAACGAAGAAACTCTTTTTCGCATTTATAAAATTAGTTAGAATCAGTTAGGATATACTGTTGAAGTTAGTTCAACAAGTTCGACCAACGGTCGAGTCAAGTAGATTGTAAGAAATGTTCCAGGAAAATACACGAACTTTCTTTGTGATGTTTTTGGAATGATATAAGGACGTTGCATTACGGTATGAAGGTTCGGTTCTAGTTGAGCGATACTGCGAGTAACAAATGCGAAGTATAGCGAATATTACAATTGAATAGAAGCGGAAATAGTAAGAATTCTGTTAATTGCTAATTATTTTAATAAGTTGTGTCTACTTCGTCATAAATTGGTGTACTTATCTTATTTCAAACCCGGCCCGTAATAGTAATGTTCACTGAAAGTTTCTAGTATTTCGTGAACCCCTTTAGCTGAGCTAAACCTTTGTGTTATGAGTAGGTTCACGACGATAATAAAAATGGGTTCAATCCTCCAACCTCTCGATCGTAAGTCCGATTGCTTAGCCACTACGCTATCGGTGCTTAAACTGTTTGTTTAACTGCCAGATTCGTCAGAGCTGTAGCCAACTCCGATCTCTTCAATCTTCAGATGTTCGAACCGTTTCAAGATATGCAGATGCAAGTGAACATGTATCAAATAGCTGTGGATGTGAGTTTTAGGAGATATCGTCATATTAAAATGTTAAAGTACGACAGCTTTACACAGACTTATTGGTAGAATCGTCTAAATAAAACTTTGTAAATGTATGTAGATATATGTGTATGTATTTATCTAGTGTAATATAATATTTTATTTAGTTTATATTATGTATTGTATTTTTAAGCAGTTTTATTTATGTAATGTATATGTTTCTAATATTGTTCTTCACTTTCTAAACTTACAATCGCAATTTTAATTATAATTATACACCTGCCACGCACGTCTCTGTATCACCCAAAGGTTGACTGGTAGAAAATGCCTACGGCATTAAGTCCGCCTCATGCAATTTATCTGCAGGAAGTGTTATAAATAAATAAAAAATAAATAAAACAAACTCAGAAGTCAAGGGTTTGATTTCCGTTCAGTGCAAATATTAATATACGTGAATATTTATGTCTGTTGAATTAGTCTGGGTGTCTTTATATACAGGGTAGGGTTAGGGAAAGACTTCCGGAAACGAAGACAGACGATAGTATACAATCATATTTTTTTAATCACTGATTATAATTTTGTATACATGCAATGCATGTAATGTACGTTATTTATGTAAGTTAGGTTATCATCATATATAATCGTTTTTTTGTGCTTGTTGAATTGAAATTGGAATTAATCTTTGTGCTTGTTGGAAATTGGATTGCCACTACCAAGTTATGTCAATTATCTACCAATATACAATTATAAAACTATATTTTTTTTTGTATTTTTTGCCAAGCATCAACGTTAAATATAGTTTCAATTCACATAAATTCCTTAAAGAACAAGGGCCTCGCAAAATCTATCGCCCGGGCCTCGCACATACAACAAACAATATATATACACACTTCAGCGCCATCTACCGGCCAGAAGTCGAACTACTTAGAAACTACTGATCCTGGAACGCGCAGCGGAAGTTCTCACGCCGGTTAATTTATATCAGATCACAAACATGAATGAAAATGGCTCGAAATGATTCGTGTAAATTTAGCACTGGAGTGCTTTGGGCTCGAGACTTTACCGTGCACTCCCGTGCGCATAGATACAACCTCCCAACAACGACCGTTGTCGGCCAGGCATGATCACCTAGCCTGGATAAAGGATTCCTTTGCGTTGGAAGGACCTATCACCCGTTCCTCCACAGCTGGCTGAAGTATGTTTTTTTGTTGTATGTCGATTTTGCCACATTAACGAAGGATTTCAAAGATTACTGAGAAAAAAAAACATTTCTAATTACAAGGAATTTAATAACTATTATTTCGTAGGTAATGCCAGAAGTGAAGATAAAAACGGTGCCTTCAGAAGCTGGTGACTGGAAATGGTGGCCGGTTATGACGGAGGCTGGAGTTTGTTACGTCACAAATTCATTAGCGCTAGCTGATGTTGCAATCGTGTTGGTATACAGTTTACCGCTGCTGAAATGATATCGAGGCCAATACATCTAATGCACGCTGTGAACAGCTTTCAGCTTTGTAAGGAGACATTAGCTGTATCAGCACGGCATCGATATCATTTCAACACCGCATATTTCATGTTCGATTTTAACACCCAGTGTGCCTTGCCTCTCAAGATTGATCCTACAATATGTATGTTAATGTCATGTTTAAGGTTTTGCAAATTTTGGTTACAGTATTCTGATAACTTTTATTCTTTTTTAAGGAAACCAAATGAGACGGCGTCATCCCCAGTTATGTGCAAGAACTCCGCAAATAACTGCTATATCGTTTTGGACAACTACGCCGTTGCTAAAGTCTGTATAACTCTTTGAATGAAAGGAATCAATAAAGAAACATAGTAATTTATCAGGAGTAGGAGTTGGGCAGCTGGTGTTCTTGTACTAGTGGCCTCCCAGTCACAGGAAATACAGGGCATTTCAGTACACGACTCCAGCCTCTGCGAGCTTCAGCAGTCTCAGTCCCGTTCCCCATCCGAGACTTGCGGTATCCTTTACCCTAGGTTCCTGTCCCTACCAATTTAACTTCCTCCTCCTTTCCTGTCTTAAAACGACTACATTCCGAAGGATCCTCCTTGCAGGCAGGCAGGCAGCCGGCCATAAAAACTCTCTTGCAATGTGTTTGCTTGCAAAACACTAAATTTGGGATAAATTTAGGAAGATGATGATGTTCAGGAGTAGGAGTCAGTCAGAATGAGTCAGTCGTGAAGCTAGTTGCTTGTTCCAATACGTAGATCTTATGGAGAAAAACAGACAAGAAGCTCCAAGGATATTCATTTTCAACATGTTTTTGACTTGTTTATCGTTAAATAGCTTATAAGCGTAAATTAAATGAAAGGACAATGTAACATAATAATATTGTTCCAAAATATAAACAGTTGAGCAAATTACTACTACAGGTATTTAAGTGATAGCAGTCCGAGGATGACCAGACCCAACCAATCCATCTACCATTCAATGTTCATCTGCGTTACTCATCTGTACAACTCATGTATATACACAATTATACACATAATGACGGTGTGACTGGCCTGTTGGTTTAGTGGTTAGTGACCCTGACTACTGAGCCAGAGGTCGTGGGTTCGATTCCCACTCAGGACAAATAGCTGTGTGTTGAGCATGATCATTTGTTTTGTGTCTGGGTGTAATTTATTTATAACTAGCAACCCGCCCCGGCTTTACACAAAACCTTAACAAATTATATACCTAAACCTTCCTCATAAATAGCTCTATCTATTGGTGAAAATCGCATGAAAATCTGTTCAGTAGTTTTTGAGTTTATCGCGAATAGACAGACAGATAGACGCGGTGGGGGACTTTGTTTTATAATATGTAGTGATATTTTTTTTTTTTTTATGGTATTGGGGCAAACGAGCAGACGGGTCACCTGATGGTAAATGACTACCGCCGCCCATGGGCACCTGTTACTCGAGAGTCACAAATGCGTTGCCGCCCTTTAAGGTGGGAGTAGGAGGGGGAGGGGGGGAAGAGTGGGAAGAGGAGAGAAAGGAAGGACGGGAATAGGGGAGAGGGGAAGGATGGGAATAAGGGAGAGGGAAGAGTTAGGGCCTCCGGTAACCTCACTCACGCGGCGAAATGCAATGCAAGCATTGCTTCACTGCCGGTTTTCTGTGAGGCCGTGGTATCGAGCGGAGTCGAGCCGGCCCATACGTGCCGAAGCATGGCTCGCCCACGTAAAAGAACTGATATGTATTAGAAATATATAAGCATGTTTATCAGCAGTCCGGTCACAATAGCACAGGCTCTGCCTAGTTTGGGATCAGACGGTATGACATGTGTCAAGTTATTATTATTATTTAAGGCATTAAAACGTAACAAACGAATAGATATTCACATTTATAATATTAGGTAGGACTCCATTACAGTTACCAACCGGCCCGCTATGAGTTATAGTTAATATCTTTACCATTGCTTATCTCATCGAAGCATCTGCCTGACGTGCGACGAATAACAGCCTATTTGAATGCCTCTCTTTCTCTTTCTCTAGTATTACGTACACTCTCCATACGACGTCATGGATGTGACTAGCGTGCCGTCCATTGCACGCTTGTCTCTCACAGGCGAATCCGAGTTGAGTACCATGGAGAGCCGATGTGGACGAGGTGTTAAGGAACTTAGCCCTAAGAGACGTGGATGCTTATACACTGATGAGCCTATTCGAGCAGGGAGACGGGTATAGGAAATTTATACCTTTTGCTTATTTTTGGTAAATTTTATGCTTTGCTCACCAAACCCCTGGGGCCTATACATGCCACGCCGCGCAAGGACTCGTCCTCTTACCCACTTCAACACAGCTACGAAGTTAAGTACTCTGCATCTACCAGCGCCGGAACTACGTCCAAAGCCTCTGAAGACCTTCTCCCTGAGCCTAGTATATCTGATGTCTAAATTACTTTAAATATTTGTACCGCAAGTACCATTATAAATTGTAAAAGCGTTTTCCATGTATAATTCCTCTTCTTACTTAAATTAACCTGCGGGGGACCACGCGCAGACTACGAGGCCACCCTCCACGTTACAGCTGGCTTAGCTGTCTTATTAAGTTAATTGCTTGTTCATTATACTATTTAATTCCTTTATTGGTGCCTGAAAGGAAAAAAAAATCAAAATTATTACGTCGCTATTTTACTTGCTTCTTTAAACTTGCCCAAATTATTAAGTTGATATTACTCTGGTCCAAACTGGTGCAAACTGTCGTGTCGGCAGTCTACACACATACTTCAACATCGGTGTTAAGGCTAAACTGCCAAAAATATTTTATAGAAGGTCAATCGAGTTCACGTAGTCAGGTCGGCTGTCTTCAAATTTCTTTAACAAATTTTTATGGATTTTCTTAGTAACGGAATGAAAAAATCTTTAACTTTTCATATTCCACCTACTTTTATGAAAAAACGGAGGCAAACTTAGCTGAAAATTCAAACAGTCATAACTTGTAAACGGATAGTTTTTTTTCAAAAATTCTTATTGCAACTGCATGCTAGAATCATGCCCTTTCAGTGTTTAAGTAAGTGTTCTATTTTCAATTACACCTTAGCAGTTAAGCCGTTTTTGCGTGAGAGAGTATCAAAGAACCATCCATCCTCACAAACATTCGCTTTTATAATACTAGCTGCGCCCAGCTGTTTCACCCGCGAAGTCCCGATGCCGTTTGAATATCGGGATAAAAAGTAGCCTATATATTAATCCAGGTCTCCAGCTATCTACATACCAAGTTTCACTGCAATCGGTTCAGTACTTTTTGCGTGAAAGAGTAACAAACATCCATCCATCCATACTCACAAACTTATATTTTGCAGGTGTACAGTACCAACTCTTGTCGTTTGTCCTGCAGGAGTAGAATAGCGAAGAAGCTGTGTGGTTGCATTCCTTTCTACTACTTCTATGAAGGTAATATTTAATAAAGGACAGTTTTTTTACGATTTTTACGCCGTCTTAAAATTTTGAGGTAGTTATTAGCAGCACTTAATAATATGAGACCACAGCGCTATGGTCAACAGTAAAATTAGGTAGTTATTGTACGCAGATATTTTTGCCAACCATAATGCATAGATATATCTGTCAAATTTCCCCGTATTAATAGTTTTTAGGTTTCCGTTTCTCAAAAAAAAAGGAACCCTTATATAACTTCAGTCCATCCAAGTCCATCTACCTGTCTGTCAAGTCCCTTTTTCTTAAGAACCCGTGGAGGCATCAAGTTGAAATTAACATCCAATACTTTTGCCTACGATCCCTTGAAACTTTAAGAAAATCAAGATTCTAAGTCAACGCAATCAAAAGATGCCGGTCCGGTTTTTATTTCATTCACCAGTTTTCCCGCGACTTTGCTTTTAAATTTTTTTTCTATCTCACTGCACTTTTCCGTACCCCAGACCTAAAATTTCACGATGATTGGTTAAGTAGGTAAGGTGTATAAGCGTTACAAATAAACTGTTATATTTTCTTAATCGACGAAAAAAAGGAGGTTCTCAATTCGACCCTATTTATATATATATTTTATGTATGTTCAGCCCTCTCTCCGTTATTTATGAACCGATTTTGATTATTCTTTTTTTATTAGATAGGGTATACCTCAAGAGTGGTCCCATGTCAAGGAAGTCAGGATCTGATGATGGGATCCTGATAAAATTGAGAGAAACCCTCGAAAATTGTAGGAATGAATAGTGTTTCTGTTTGCTTTTCCTTACTTTATTAGGTATTTGCGTTTAGAAATCATCACATCATGTAACTGAGCTGATGATGAAAAAAAATATAATAAAAATCTTTTTACCAATAAATTAAACCGACGAAAAGAACTGAAAAGCAATAAATAAATAAACCTTTTAAGTCTTAAGTATTGAGCTTATTTACATAAACCATAAAATTTTATATAAACTTATTTTGACGCGCCAAACAACAAACTGATTAATTATCTAAATTTTATATGTACCTACGTAGAACTGGACATGGCTCTACGTAGGTAATAAATAATTTTATTATGTGTACCCTCATTAGGAGTAATTCCTAGTCTTTAAAAAAAAAAAAAACTTCCTAGCATCAATCATTTGGCCACCGTCCTCCAAGCATGGTCTAGCGTGGTCAGAGGATACAGGGTTTAAGGAACATTTGTTATTTTGTTACCGCTAAATGGGTTCTCACCTACTTTACGCTTGTTTCCAGGAGGTCCTATCTGCACTCCAGCAGGCATGTGGTGTCTCTCATCTTTCGCCCATAACATAACCAGTAACAACGGGGAGGAGTGTACTTGTGCCCCTCAATGCGTCGATAGTGTATTCAAAGAGATCAACAAAAAAGATCAATACTGGTCAGTTTTATATTTATTTAATTTTAACACGTTGTCACTATAGCTAACCAGACGCAACACAACAATGCAAAACAAGGATCAAAATAACTATATTTTAAACTAGCATAAACAGCGTTTTTTTTTAATTTTTTTAAATTTAGTTTTGGAAAAAAATTGCTATATTTTATTCAAAAAAAAATCTGTTGATTCGATCGCTGCCAAACTTCACAGGAACAGACATACACACATCGTCATATAAATCCGTTAAGTGATTTTGTAAAATAACCTTTTTCTATACAGACTAAATATTATCTCATGGCTATATGAATAAAATTAATATTTGTTTCAGGGATAAGCCGCCATTTTCTTCCCGAGGTTCAATTAAGTTTACTGTCCAAGGGCCTAGAACTCGGTACACCAGAGAAATTGTGTTCCACTTTCAGGATTTAGTGGGTAAATCTTCCATATATTTTTCAGTCGTGCGTCGGAGCTGACACACACCTATTTGAAGTAAAACTTCTTTACGCACGCTTGACTTGGGGAGTAAGTGAGTGAGTAAGAAAAGTGTGATCGGGCGAGGCGAACGGAAGAAGCTGGTGAATGTGTTACGAAAAGTGTGATCGGGCGAGACGAACGGAAGTTGAGAGGGATATATAAGTAAGTGAAGATAGAAAGAGAGAGAGTTACGTTTCGTATATTACTGTAGGGGTAAGAGAGAGAGGTACGAGCACACATTTTCTTTCTCTCATAGCCAGTTACGTTTCGTATCAAGTTTTACTTCAGTCGTGTGGTCTGAAGCACATTCGTTTTTTTCAAACCGGGCGCCTTATTTGAAAATCGATTCTTAAGGTGTAAACTCCAAAAAAAACAACTCGCCTGGTAGTAGGGTTACCTTTGTGTTGTAAACAGAACACCGTTCGCTTCGGCAATATATCGTTCATATCATTTTCAGTATCCTTCGGTGGAGCTGCCGGCCTATTTCTGGGAGCTAGCTTCATTAGTTTTATAGAAATTCTGTACTTCTTATTAGCCAGACTTTTTTCGACGATTGTCAAGAAGAGTAATAAGAAAGAGAAGGCTACTACAGTAAAGGTAACATTCTTTGACGTAAAACATATTTTTTATCCCCCTTACAGCTGACATGTAAGATTTTTTCTTGCAGTTTAAACCTCAAATTGTCGCCCACGAAACATTTCGCATGAAGCAGCTGACTGCTGTTTTGGACTCACAGAAAAAATATCAAAATAATGAAACGCAATTATTATATTATTAAACAGAGAGTTGTAATTTTATTTATTAATTATATGGACAACCAGTATTCCTTATATTTTTATACACCCGTAAATCCTATTAAAATAAACGTGAAAGTTTGTGAGGATGTATGGATGATTGTTACTCTTTCTAACTAAAAACTACTATACCGATTGCGATGAAACTTGCTATGTAGAGCTGGAAACCTGGATTAACACAGAGGCTATTGTTGATCCCGATATTCCCACGGAATCGGGACTTATGCGGGTGAAACCGCGGGGCACTGCTAGTTATCTATAAGAACGCAGGGCTTTCAACAGAGGTGCAGAAGAATGTTACGGCGAATCTCTCCTCCCCGGATCATAGGCAAGCTGCAGAATACCGGAGTGGTTTTTAGTCGGTAAGTGTTCGACAGACCCTTTCACCGCTCCCAAGATATCCATGAAGATCTTCCACAACATCAACAAAAAAAAGAGGCTTAGAGAGCTTAAGAGATTTTTTTAATTTTTTATGGTATAGGGGGCAAACGAGCAGACGGGTTACCTAAGGGTGGGAATAGGAGAGACGGGGGAGAGGGAAGGGTTAGGGCCTCCGGTAACCTCACTCACGCGGCGAAAAGCAATGCAAGTATTGCTTCATTGCTGGTTTTCCGTGAGGCCGTGGTATCACTCCGGTCGAGCCGGCCCATACGTGCCGGAGCATGGCTCTCCCACGAACAAAAGAGATGTATCAATAGAGCCTTTATTGCGGTAATATTAGGTAATGGCAACAAAATGAAACTATTAGTGACTAAATGTATAACAATTTTACATGTCCCAACGTGTATAATATGAGGTAACATCAGAAATACGTAGAAGAAAAAAAATCATCAAATGTATTTTCTTCAAAGCATATCAAGTGGTTCCTGTCACTAAGACCACAGTTTTTATATCTAACTTCTGATTGTTTTGGAAAGGTATGGTTTCCATCATCAACTCAGTTTCTTGATGTGATGATTCCTAAATTAAGTTATGAAAAGTAAACAGAAACACTATTAGTTCCTACTACTTTCGAGGGTTTCTCTTAATTTCATCAGGGTTCCATCATCAGATCCTGAGTTCCTTGATATGGGACCATCCTTGAAGTATACCCTATCTAACAAAAAAGAATCATCAAAATCGGTTCATAAATAACGGAGTGAGGGCTGAACATACATAAAAAAAATGTACTTTACAGTCGAATTGAGAACCTTCACAGATAATCACAGATATTCTCTTCTTTTACGCGTCGATTAGTTCTTGGAAGCTAGATGGTGCCGGTATTTTTACTAGCCTTGAGAAGAAAAGCCCAAACAAAGACATACATACAAAAAATCAAAACTGTGCAAGTGTCAATACCCACATACACAGATACAAAGATACATAGACACGCACGTTAAACTTACACCATCCCTGCTTTTTGCGTCGGTGGTTAAAAAACAGTGTTATCTTCCTGAGCAGTTTTCTATGGTTTGGACTTCCCAGACTCTGAAATCTGGTTTCCCGTAACTCCAGAATCCTACTAATATTATAAACGTGAAAGTTTGTGAGAATGTATGGATGTATGGATGTTTGTTCGTCTTTCACGCAAAAATTAGTGAACCGATTACGATGAAACTTGGTATGTAGATAACTGGAGACCTGGATTAACAGATAGGATACTTTTTATCCCGATATTCCCACGGGATCGGGACTAACGCGGGTGAAACCGCGGGGCACTGCTATATTATAAACGTGAAAGAATGTGTGGATGTTATTTCCTCTTTCACGCAAAAACCAGGGAAGTGATTGCGATGAAACTTGGTATGTAGATAGCTGGAGACCTGGATTAACACATAGGCTAGTTTTTATCCCGATATTCTCACCGCATCGGGAGTTACGCGGGTGAAACCGCAAGGCGCAGCTAGTAATAAAAATAAAATCCTGGGATATCAATATCCTAACCAAATTAAGCTTAGATTGTACTATTGTTAGCAACAATCTCTCTACTATAATTGTAAACTATCTAATTCACAAAATACATCACTCAAGTGATAGCTATCAACTTATAAAGCATGCCAAGAATTTTTATTACCCCACCAATGTCAGACCGACCAATGTCGTACGCTACCGGTATAACTAGTCATAATGATGTCTATTAACTCATTTTTATTAAATTGTGAACTGTTTTATCATCTATTATAGTTTTTATAAACTAAATACGAGTTTTTTGGTGTGGCGACAACACTATGGGCTCTAGAACACGGACACATTTGCTTAAAAATATAATAATATAATAAAGCTTTGTTTATTCCGTAAAAAGTTTACATTACACATGTGTATTAATATTGTTAGTAGTGCTATGTAGTTCTTTTATTTTTAATCAAGACTTTATTTCGGACCCCTTTCGGGTAAAAGCCTCCTCCATGCTTAAAAATGTATTATTTCGTATAAATACATGTCATACATATTATACATCGAAACATCGAGACCAATGCAAAATACATACCTATTAATGTATAAACGGAAACAGAAAACGATGTACGGTTGACGATTGTGGAGCCGGCTTTAGAGTGAACGTTTTTTTTACATTAAATTGCAATGGCGCATAGATAACTTATCGAATAGACTCAGCTCAACAGTATTATACATTAGTAATATACATAATTATTCAGTTAACGGACATTGAAACTGTTCGTTCAGTATATTTTAACTATTTCCATATTGTCATATAAAAAAAAGTGTGTGTGTACTTATGTACGTACGTAAGAAGTTTTACTTTTATCTAGTTAAATAAAGTTTATTTAAATATCATAATAAATAGTACATACCGTCAACTCTACAAACGTACTCAAAGTAATATGTAAAAACCATTTTTATCATAACTTTTTGAAAAACTAAAATGTTGACTAGCTAACTTCAGGGTGTCGGTTTTCGTGACGGTGTGCGCGCGCATCGTAAAAATTTACTCTCATAATTTTTCCGTAACGCGCCAAAAGAAGTATAAGTTCAAAAATCTAAGCATAAACAAATTTAAAACTATAATCAAACGAAACATTTTTTGTAATGCGTACTACACTGTTGTAGACTACATGCGTGATGAAAATGCTTGGGGTTAAGTTTCTCTAATTTCCTCGCATAGGTTTATTTTTGACATTATGTATGAATGCTATCTTGAATAATCTATATATTAATACGTGAAGCGAAAACTTTGGATCCCTTTTTACGAAAATTGGGTCGACGGAGGAGTATGAAATTTCGCACACTTATAGTTTATACAGAGAAGAAGTGACGAATGCTAAAATTTTTGAATAATATTTGCTACAAAGTTAAAAAAAATGCAAAAACGAGTGCATACAGCTATAAGTGTCCACTATATATTTTGACCTGTCATGGTACAAAAGTCTATACAATGACAGGTCAAGTAATATTGCCCAATGAAATAAACCATGGTCGAAATTCGACCAAAACGCGATCTCTAGTAATAATAATAACTTGACACATCTCACACACGGCCGTCTAATCCCAAACTAGGCAGAGCCTATACTATGGTAACCAGACTGCTGATAAACATACTTATATAGTCCTAAATACATACATATTACTACATATTATAAGATAAAGTCCTCGCCGCGTCTATCTGTATATTCGCGATAAACTGAACGGATGTTCACTAATAGACAGAGTGATTCATGAGGAAGGTTTAGGTGTATAATTTGTTAAAATTTTGTGTACATTGATTAAAATATGTTGATAATTGTTGAAGATGTTTCTGCTAAACTTCGCTGCCAGCTTCGCACAGCTGGGGCGGGTTGCTAGTTATAGATAAATTACACCCAGACACAGAACAAATGATCATGCTCATCACACAATTATTTGTTTTCGGTGGGACTCGAACCTACGACCTCTGGCTCAGCAGTCAAATCACTTACCACTAGACCAGCAGGCCAGTCAAATTCTGTATTATTTTGTTTTTAATTTTTGACAGGTTATATTTTTTTTTAGTTTTTAGTATTTTTGTTTCGAATGAGAGTCATTTGGGATAACATTTTGTAGTTTAATTTTTTCACAAACGTCTGGCAGTTTTGAGTATTTCATTGGCCTTCTCAAATGTCTGACTGCGATGGCAGACCGGTTGGAGTCGTGGAGCTCCCTAAGATGTGGTTGAGTTCCGTGATTACTAACTTATCTAGTCTACTGGGAGTCGTGACTGTCAGCTCAAAACTGAAATGATTCTTTCGTATAAAGACCACCCTGGACGCCTACATGGCACTTGCTAGTCATAGAAAATGCCAGCAATTTCTAGCTTTAAAGAAGAAATCGAACTGAAAAAGTGTCTGAAAAGATCTATTTGCAAAAATATATTCATTTATTATCTATACTAATATTATTTATTTGTGAAAGGTACGCGGTACATTTTAAGTCAAGACAGTGATCCAAATGTAGCATAGACAACATGAAAAAAGGCAAAATATAGGGCACGTGGCAAAAAACAAATACTTGCCACGCTTAATTAACCAAGACACTACGCAAATACATGTATCTACAGCATATATAAGATTAAAACTATATTTATAAGGAAATACTACAAACCTTATGCATTTATTATACGTGTTATGACCCTCTTGTACTGGGAGAATCTACCATTAAATTCAACCCGATTCAGTTCATTATATGTGCCACACATCCTTACAAAGAGTTATAGAAAGAGGTGTTATTTTTATGAATTTGTATCAAACATTGGGACAACGTGACCGGTGCCTGGTGTTAATAAGTACGTAAAGTACGACCATGTGTCTGCATATCTATCCCAACTGTCATGGCTACCCATACGTCAGCGACGTAGCCTACGGGCTTTAACTACTATGTTGTAACCATGACAGAGATCTACGCTCTTCAAATAATCTTTTTTTCAGGGCAGGGCAAAGGCCCTACACACAGTTCTTCTCTCATTCACTCTTCATTTGCTGTCCAGTCTATCTTGCTTTGGAATGCGCTCCCTCCTGAAATCAGGATGTAAACAAGCCGTCACACTTTTAAAACTAAAGTCCGCGAGTTTTAACAAATATCTTCATAATATCATGTCGATAGGTATATTTTGAATTATTTATTATATTATCGTATTTATTTGCATGTGTCTATGTAGTAGTAGTATAGTTATGTATTATGGCACATGATATAAATGTATATTATGTGTTTGTATATGTGTATTTGTCACTTCTCTATATATATGCGCCTGCCACATCCTTCTCTGCACCACCCAAAGGTTGATTGGTAGATAATGGCATTAAGTCCGCCCCATGTAATTTAAAATGCAGGAAGTATTAAATAAATAAATAATATAGACCGCAGACAGCAAACCTGGCGCATCGATGGTTTAGTGAATAATTTTGTGATGGCAAAGAAGATCATACCTTCTACGGCGGGCTTGAAGCGAAATCATATTAAACTCAACTAACCTCTCGCTATAGTTTTGCAGTGATATACCAAAGTTGAATTTTCGAGCGACGTATCTCAAACAGCGTTATAAAGCTGAAGAGTTTGTTTGTTTGGTTAAACGCGCTAATCTCAAGAACTACTGGTTCGAATTGAAAAATTCTTTTATTGTTGGATAGCCCATTTATCAAAGAAGAGCATAGGTATATAACATCACGCTACAACCAATAGAAGCGGAGCATCAATGAAAAATGTTGCAAAAACGGGGCAAATTTACAAACGCGGACGAAGTTGCGCGGGTCAGATAGTTTATTCATAGACTAAAAATACTGTCGCCTATCTCTATATTCTTGACTAACAAATGTAGTGAAGTAGTCAACACTTTTTTAGTCATAAATACAGCCCCGTTGTTTGAACTTCGAACATCACTTTAGTCTAGTTCAGTATTCAACTGTTCGCCGCGGGGCTAGCGCGCGCGCTTTCTTAACACGAACGAAAACGTACTTAATTAATTTCTGTTGTGTGGTTTAGTGCTGTTCTTTAAATAGGTGAGTATTAAATAAAGTTACTGATAGGTGTGTGGATATTTTAAGATAGTCATGTATAGCCGATCAGTAGTTTGAAGGTTTTTTCATAAAAACATCCTTTTTTTTGTTAAGACGCATATTTCTGAACAATAATTGTCATGTCAATTTTAATGGTTTTGTTTTTTTTTTTATTTTTATAGGGACAAAATTGGTCTCATTATTTATTACCTATACTTTCATTAATAACAATATTCTCTCTTACGAAATATAAGACCTATCGATAAATTATCAATATCATTGTTCGATTCAAAATAAATTTTTAAATTTTAAGTATCAAAAATAATATATTTTCTTAAAATTGTTAGCGCTTTACGTAATGCACGGGGTCGCCATGAGACCAATAGGTACGACCTTACCTATGATCATACTTTGATTAGTTGGACAATGAATAAGTAACTTTTATTTAATTAATATTGTTCCGGAACTAAATTGAGGTGCCATCTATTGACGATTAGAGGAAGTCATAAATGGTTACATTATCTAAATTGAGATGCACGCCATCTTTTGAAAATGAACAGAACTAATAGTCAATTTATAAAAAGTACCACATTATATTAGAAGATTCCGGAGAGGTTTCACGAGGAAATGTCACGATCTCTCTACGAAATAACGGACGGAATATATGAGGCGGTGCGTTGCGGTATGAATTGAGTTCTAGTTGAGCGATCAGCGAGTAAACAAGCGCGCTAAGTGCGAAATACAAGTGATAATTCGAATAGTGACAATTAATTGTAATTGTGTTATTTGCGAATTATTTAAATAAATTGGTGTACCTTTTTAATCCCGACTCTCAGCTCATAACAGTATGTATTTTTACAAGCTTTTATGTCTTTTAAAATGATGAAAATAATGTAAAATGTTGTTTTTTCCCGCGTAAATGATATTCGTGTCTTGTGCTTTTGCTTGTGAGAAAAAAAAAACGTGTGTAACGGATATTTTCCAAAAAAAAAACTGTTGAATTGAGAACTTAGTACTTTTTTGAACTTAGTTCAAAATTAAATTTGAGTTATACCTTGGCAGTAAATTAACAAAATTTAAAGTCATTTTAGACTTAGATTAATTTCAAAGGAATGAAAGTATTATTTGTTTTTTTTTTCTATTTGAATAGAAAATTACACGGTTATACCGGATTATCTCGAAATTTAAACAACGTCTTAGAAAACTATGACGTGCTTGAAATTATTCGACGTTTAGCTTCAGCAAATCACATGAGACTCTTTGCGCTGATGGTGCTGACGAATCGGAAGCAAATTCAATTCAGAGTTAAAAGAGGAAACGTGATCATGAAGACGACCGTATTAATAGAGAAGATCTAAACTGCAACGACGCACGTTCCACGCCCAAGAAATGTCCGCCATGTGAACACTATACAAAAATCCAATGCGCGTTCAAAGCGTGGCCAACACCTGTCATTTGAACACAGTTTTGGATGTTGAGAATGCCCGCTGGGACCATTGAGATCGTATGCTCGCAGCAACTACGACCCCATTCATTATAGGTGTGTGGCCTTCCGTATGAATTTAGTTGGTTCAATACCGACATATGGCCTCACCCATGACAAGGTTATTTCACCCCTAGAGGTTTCTACCTAAAGAAATATCTTAGGGGACTTTGATATAAATTTGGAAAAAATCTCATCTTAAACTCAAATAATTATACTTTTTATTAAACAATTATTTTACTTTCAGGTTTGAAATGGCCAAATCTATGAGCAAGATATCAAAATTAGCAGCTTGCATTTTGTTCATCGTTAACTTCATAGTAATGGTATGTACCGTTTGCGTTTAAACTGTAATTTTAGTATTAAAATTAGGTTTATATTCTTAGAGATCAGTCTTCTAGTATTTATCTTTTGTATTAAAGCTAGATTACATAACATCACGGTACGACCTGTAGGAGAAAAGCAGAAAAGATGTGGCTAAAACTGCTGGGTACAATTTACACAAACCAATATTTTAACAGTCAACGCAAAAAGAATAGTTGTATAAGTTTGACCTTTTTTGTTTCAAAGGTGACTTTATCGATAATATTTTAGCTATAATTCAAGTATATCTGATCAGCCGTTCAAAGATCATCAGCTCTTTCCTAATCGTTGAAGGGATTTTCGAGTCCGGGGTATTTTAAGGTTTTAATTGATACTTGTTAGGTAACTATTTATGACAAAGTTGTTGGATAGATGCTCCTATCAGCCAGCCCCGGGCGATAGATCTTTGCTAGGCCCTTTGAGAAATTTGTGAGAATTGAATCTATATTTGCCATGGGGTCCCGGCCAAGAATATAAGCCTCTCCCTCTCTCTTTTCCTGTGGGTGCCATAAGAGTTGGCTAAATGACAAAAAAGAGATTTTTCTACTTGGGTTGTGGTCCGTGGTCGCGAGACCCTGGGCGGTTGCCCTGCTTGCCACCCCTTAAGGCCGCCACTGGCTCCTATTGATAGTCGCTTCCATAAATTAGTACTGAATAATTTAACCAACTTGGTTTTACATTAGATCTCGTAGCAGAAGAATTGCGTTGCTATACTGGCATTTTTGATGTGAAAAATTCTTTAGGCTCGTTTGTGCAATTTTGCTATGGGGAAAAAGCACTGAACTCGTGACCGTCACGCTCATAATAGATATATAGATCCACTAGAGGGCGCTAATGTAAACATTGACTTCTGTCAGCTCCTTATTAATTAATGTCACCAACCTGCTAATTTGACGTTTTAAGTTCATCGTTTCGTTTAAGTTTTCACTTCTGTCTTCAGTCCCATGACTGCTTATTTTTTTTTTACATGTCATGATTTCGATGGGATTTAATTTACAAAGTTACTTGAGGTCTATTTGAATGAAGACCTAATATGAACTCTTTACGTTTAAGGTGACCTGCGTGCTAATGTTTACATTTGGTCTTTGGATTATCATCTCTCCAAGCTCTCTGTCCAGCGTGGTCAATGCTTCGGGACATGCAACCCTCAAGGTTAGTAAACTATGTACTTATTCACGGACTGCTACGGGCTCATCTATAATAATAATAATATTATAAATGTGAACGTAACTTAGTCAGTTTGTTATATTTTCACGCATATGATGCTAAACCAATGTGTATTTTTGTATAGAGATAACAATAAAAAGAGTCAGGTAAGTTCTATTGTATGTAGTGATGTGAACAAATGTTTCTACTGCATATATAAATAATTCTCACTATTACACTTTTGTAATCACTTGTACTTCGCACTTATCACTCTTGTTTTCTCGCTGTTCGTTCAACTAGAATTCATTTCACACCGCAATGCATGCGTCTTATATACCCGGAAAGTTATTTCGTGGAGAGATCGTGATGTTTCCCGAAAACTCGAAACCATTCTGGAGTTTTCTAATATAATGTAGGACATTCTACAAATAGGCTACTAGTTCTGCTTTCCTACAAAAGATGGCGTGCATCTAAATTTAGGTAATCGTAACCTTTCATGACTTCTACTCGACAGAAGGCACCTGCGGGTTACACTTTGCAAAACTATTTTCAGACGATTGCCTTAGAGTTAATAAGTACACGTTTTTTTTTCAGGCGTTCGATATTAAGGCCGGTTTGGTAAACGTACTCATAAAATAAGTATAGAATGATTACGTATTCAATATGGAGGGATGTGCTGATATTGTTTATATATTTTCAGATGTTAATACAATACATGACACTGCGAGTCGGCATAGCAATAACTGCTGTAGCTATATTCGTCTTCTTCATCTGGCTCTCTAAGGCTTTCTCAAAATCACCCTTGTTATTACTCATGGTAAGTGAATTACTTAAAAGATTCTTCATTTTAAACAAGTTCGAGTATCAGCTTTTATACAGATACGTTCGAAAATGTTGATTTTACTCAAGAACATATTCTTTAGCTTTCACTCCCTAACATTATCAGAGAGAGCAGTGCTATGATGTCCGCGAGATCGCGAAGTAGGAGAGCCATGCTTCGGCGCGTTTGGGCCGGCTCGACCGGAGTATACCACGGCCTCACAGAAAACCGGCCTCAATGCAACGCTTCGTTGTGTTTCGCCGAGTGAGAGAGGTTACCCGAGGCCCTTCACTCTCCACTTTCTCCTCTCTTCCCTCCCTTTCCCTACTCCCACCTTAAAGGTCAGCAACGCACTTGCGACTCATGGGCGGCGGTAGTCTCTTACCATCAGGTGACCAGTCTGCTCGATTGCCGCCTATCCCATAAAAAAAGGCCTTTCAAAATTAATAAAATTTTTAATACTTTTTTTATATTTACTTATAGATAGATAGTCCTAAAAATTTTTGATGAGTTTTTGATTTATGTTGTAATTATCTTATGTTTATTGTAATTATGTTGAAGAAATCATTCACTCCAACGTCAAGCTGCATTAATATCAAGTTTGAGCAGGGTCTCGACGGACTGAATATTGCGTTTCTTCGACGCCCACAACGGGTGATGGCCGTCAGAGTCATAAGAGGATATCGCTCGATTTTTCCTGTAGGCTTCTTAGACCGGGAGTCAACGTCATCACTGCGGGGCTGTCCTGAGGCTACTACACTAAAAACTCTAGTGAAGTGTCCAGCATAGCCCAGCTGTGCCACGACCTCAGGACAGCTATAGTTGTGAGAATCCTCTCGAATGAGACCATGGACTATCTATGATACAGAGCGAGAGAGCGTGTTACTCCACCGCCTTTTTACGAGGAGGTGATGTACGCTAAAGAGGCTGCGGAAAGTTAACGGTAGAGGACTAGCACTCTCCTGTCCCGCAGAAAACGCACCAGGCGCTGCAGGGCACCTAATGATTAACTGCGAACATGATAGGTGGCCTGATGCATTTCTTTTGTTTAGTTTCAGTTGCTTTTTTGATGGGGATTTCAGGTCACTTAATTATTTTGTATGTAGTCGATAGCCTAGAGGTTGCTAGCAATGGAAACAAGCGTCAGCTGCCAGACCCGTGGACCTGGTAGTGAGACAATGTTGGTTATGTAAAAAAAAAACAATTTCAGGTCGTTTGAAAATTAGCACAGCAAATACCTATATAATGACAATACTTAAAAAAAAAGTTAGCTGAAAAGCTAATGGTCTATTATACATCAGCTGATCATACAAACCTGTAAAAAAAACACGTGTACTTATGTACGCACGTAAGAAGTTATACTTCTTTGGCGTAACAAGATAAAAATCTTTCCAAAAATTTTATTCTTCGCGTTATCTTACGTTTGTAGAATAAACGACACTAATAATAGAAAAAAGGGTTTTAATACATTGAAAGTTTTATTATAACGCATCATCTAGTTAAATAAAGTTTATTTAAATATCATAATAAATAATCGTACCGTCAACTAACCTCAAATTCTACAAACATACTCAAAGTAATACGTAAAAACCATTTTTATTACCTATAATCACAGTAAATTATCTTTAAATCAATAAATTGTTAATAAATATCAGTCACCACGATATATTATTTGAAAAAATATATGTATTTATGTATATTTATACATATTTTATTCGGACTGATACAAAACACGTGTTGTATGTTCAGAAACATTTGAATACATATCGTGAAGTTGGTAACTTTTTTTGAAAAACTAAAATGTTGACTAGCTAACTTCAGGGTGTCGGTTTTCGTGACGGTGTGCGCGCGCATCGTAAAATTTACTCTCATCATTTTTCCTTACCGCGCCAAAAGAAGTATAACTTCACAAATATGTTACGAAAAATCATTTCAGGTTCAATGAAACTTATACAGTGAACTGCTTATTTTATTAAAATAATAAAAATAATCGTCCGCTATACATTCAACGGTGGTAAGACCGTCAGCTGAGGGTTTATACGCAAGCAACGCAACCCAATGTACAACGTAACTGACTATCTTTTCCCCTTTATGCAAGTAGCTGACGTAAATTTTTACTAAATATAGAGTTTGATTAATCCCACTAATATTATAAATGTGAAAGTTTGGATGGATGGATGTTTATTACTCTTTCACGCAAAAACCACTGAACGGATTGCGATGACACTTGGGATGCAGATAGCTGGAGACCTGGATTAACGCATAGGCTACTTTTTATCCCGATATTCCCACGGGATCGGGACTTATGCTGGTGAAACCGCAGGGCGCTGCTAGTGAACTCTAAAAATTTCAAGCGACCTGAAATTAATTTAAACTAAAGTTAATATGTTTAAATATTTTTTATAACAGACAATCTTCTTTCAATTCATAGGCTGACTGACAGTCTTTCCCCCGTTATGCAAGTAGCTGACGTACATTTTTACTGAATACTACTTCACAGTCAAATTTAATCTGCAGGTCAAGTAGCTTTCGAGATTTCGTGGTTAGTCAGTTTAGGCTTATGTAAAAACTGTTGTTCATGGTTTTATTAAAAAAAAAACAGTCAGTCGTAGGACTGCACGTCAGTAGTGAAAACATAACTTCACAATGTATTTGCATATACATACACACACACATCTGTATAATTATATATAATAAGGTTAAAAATAAAAAGTTGGTAATAACATATCTAAATGTATACATAGGGTACACTGGAAGTTCTGCGCTCCTGGCCGCTCATAAATGTTTGAATTTCGAATGTTATATTTTTTTACATATAAGTAACTCGGCTCCGTCTTACGAATTTTCGATCAAGGTTACGTGTCCTGACGCGAGTTTAACATTTTTTACCCATCCCAAAGAGTGCACAACGCCGCTAAAGTTAAAGTTTGCCGCTGCGTATTTTTTGAAGTTTTCACTTCAAAAAATACGCAGGAGGAATAAAATATTCAAGAATTTACAATTCACCTTGTTTTTACAGACGTGATGACGTAACGTTATGGCGGCTTCTTATGAATAATTCTAATGTTTTTTTCTAAATTTATGAACTGAAACAAACGTTTTCTGGTTTCCTATTGTCTAAACGATATTTAATAATAATAACTGGCAACACTAACTGTTAGCATCAATTTTTTTGCAGATTAATTTTTTTTATTTATTTAATCCAAAATAAATTGAAAAAACCAAAACCAAATACAGAGAAACTTATTAAGCAATAGATTTCATAATAAAATAACAAAAATCACCATATCTAAGATGAAAAAATACAAATTCAATATTTTCCAAGATGACAGATGTCAAAGCAAGAAATAATATAACAATGAAAATGAAAAAATGCTAACAAGATCTAAAGCTAGAAGTAGAGATGCACACCCGTTATCTCCGGACTCATCGCACAGCTCCGTCTCACAGCCAACACACACTTCTGTGACAACGGCAAGCAATGAGACGTCGAGCTCAAGTTCCAGCGACGAGTATTTTTCCCCGCCGACGTCGCCAACACCTGTGCGTCGGCAGGGGAGAGCCCGGCCACCGACCTGCTTGGAACCCAGAGGACCACTGACCTCGAATAGGGCCCCCGCTGCCGGTGGTGATGTGCGCCGCATGAAATGGACTAATTCACTTAATGAAAACGTCATATTATCGGGCTACAGAGTTGGGAACTAACCTTACTGCGTACCGTGTTCGTTTAGTGTCTCTGTTTCAGGAGCTTGAACCAGCTGTCAACGTGTCAGCACAACGACTATCGGATCAGGTACTGGCTATACAGCGCTGTCACCTGCTGAATGATACCGTACTTGAGAGGATACGCTCTGAAATACGGAATAGCTTTATTGTCCCTACTTCGTCGCAAAATGTGAGTTTGATTACTAACGACACACCACAGTTACTACCTGTTGATGAAGTAGTGGAGAGTGAGGCTATAGTCGTAAATACCCAATACAATGAAAGATTAAGGAGCGCTTTGGAGGATGCGATTCTGGAATACAGGTTTGTAAACTACCAAATTAGACCACGTTTACCCCGTTTGCCTATGCATAAAAGAAATATAGCGCTGGTGTGTGCCCTGGATTCGCTATTGTCTGATTATTTAGACAATAGCGAAGATTTTAGTGATACACACTCTATTCTCTACTGTGCGGCTGTTGCAGTATGTCGAGTAGCGAGAGTTAATTTTAAAGCAAAAAGTTTATGCGTGGGCAAATAGGATACGACGTTACAAAAAGCGAATTGATCGGTATAATCAGAATCGTATGTTCCAAAGAAATGAGAGGTGGGTTTACCGAAGATGGGAACAAGTGGATCCATGTGTGAGTGATAAGCACTTTCCGGATGATGATGATACAAATACATTTTGGCGTAACATCTGATCGGTGCCTGTCATTCATACAGAAGGTGATTGGATGCGAAATGTTAAGCGATCATGCGAAAATATACAAAAAATGGAGCCAATTACCATAACAACAGAGGATATAAGTAGTGCAGTCCGTTCATTATCTAATTGGAAATCAGCTGGACCAGACGGACTGCACAACTTTTGGCTGAAGTGGTTCCGAAGTTCGCATGCTCGTTTGGCATCTCAATTCCAAACAGCTTTAAACTCTGGGTTATTACCCCATTTTATGACCACTGGTATTACCCACTTACTCTATAAGTCCGGTAGTGCCATGGATCCCAAAAACTATAGACCTATTACGTGCTTACCAACTGTGTATAAGCTTCTAACATCTATTCTGAGACTCAAAATTACTACACATTTAAATAAAAATTCGATCATTTCTATTTCTCAGAATGGATGTAGAAGCGGGACCCGTGGCACTAAAGAGCTCCTTATCATGGATATGGCCATTAGCCAACAGGTGCGTCGTAACCGTAAGAATCTGTCGACATGTTGGATAGACTATAAGAAGGCCTATGATTCGGTTCCACATACGTGGCTTTTGAGAGTGCTAGAGTTGTATAAAATTGATACAACTCTTTGCACTTTCTTGAAGTCATGTATGAAGCAATGGAGGACGGTACTTTGCTATCCAGGATGTCGGCAGAATGCGGCAAGCGATGTACCAATAAAGATCGAGCGGGGCATATTTCAAGGTGATAGTCTGAGTCCCTTGTGGTTTTGCCTGGCTTTGAACCCTCTCAGTACTCTGTTAGAGGGTTCAGGGCTAGGCTATAGGTTGCAGAAAGATGATCTAGTTATATCTCACCTTCTATATATGGATGATCTGAAACTACTAGCCCCCACTAATTTGCAATTGATAGCGTTACTGAATGTGACTGAAAACTTTAGTAACTCTATCAAGATGGAATTTGGTGTGGACAAGTGTGCAGTCATGCATGTAAAGAAAGGTGTGATAGTAGAATCTGAAGGAGTCGAACTTTCAGATTCAACAAAACTCAGATCTCTGTCTGCCACCGAAACCTACAAATATCTAGGTATATCACAATCATTGGGAATACCTGAATCGAATATGAAAAAAGTACTAAAAAGTCTTTTATCAGGCGGTAACAAGATTCGTGCCTGCAACGGTTGGGTCATACCGGTTTTGCTGTATTCCTTTGGTATACTTAGATGGACTCAGACTGAATTAGATGCCCTTGATAGGAGAGTCCGTACACTGCTGACTGCATTCCGAATGCACCACCCACGTTCATCAGTAATGAGGTTGTATATCCCGTGAAAGTTTGGGGGTCGTGGACTCTTAAACATTAAGACTTTACACAATCGCGAGATATACAACCTTAGAGAATATTTTCTGCATGCTGATGTGGGAGTGCATTGTAATGTAGTCGCAGTGGACAACGGACTCACTCCGCTCGCTTTGGCTAAAGAGAACTGGCGCAAGCCTGTAATACTTAGTACTAATGATCGCAGGGAGGTATGGAAGGGCAAAGCACTTCATGGTCGTTTTTATCAGGCCCTAAATGGGCCTGATATAGACTTAAAAGCGTCCATATCTTGGCTACGGTTCGGTGATCTCTTCGGAGAAACCGAGGGTTTTGTCTTTGCAATTATGGACGAAGTTGTTATGACAAATAACTATCGGAAATATATCCTGAAAGATGGTACGGTGGACATCTGTCGGGCATGCCACCGTCCTGGTGAATCTATCAGGCATATTATTTCTGGTTGTTCTAGTCTTGCCAACGGGGAATATTTGCACAGACACAACCAAGTGGCCAGGATTGTGCATCAACAACTTGCCCTTAGATACAATCTTGTGCATTCAGAGGTGCCATATTACAAGTATGTGCCCGACCCAGTTCTCGAAAATGGTCGTGCCACATTGTATTGGGATCGATCTATCATCACTGACAGAACTATTGTTGCCAATAAACCTGACATAGTGGTGATAGATCGATCAGAGCGCCGCGCAATGATTATCGATATCGCTGTTCCTCATGACGACAACCTCGTGAAAGTTGAAAAAGAAAAACAAATTAAATATTTGGATTTGTCTCACGAGATTGTCGATATGTGGAATGTCGATTCGGCCATCATTGTTCCGATCGTCATATCTGCTCATGGATTGATAGCCAAAAGCCTCGATCAACACCTTAAGAGGCTCGCGTTAGACGGCTGGATCAAGGGACTGATGCAGAAGGCAGTTCTCCTCGACACGGCCCGTATAGTGAGGAGGTTCCTGTCTTTGGAGCCCTAACCATCGGTGTCTTGGTCCCTGTACCCGATGTCGGTGGTATACTATTTTTTATATTTTTAAATATATATTTTGTTTTATAGGTATTTAAAAATGTAATTTATAAGTTTTACGATAAATAAAGAGAATAATAATAATAGACCCAGTTCTTGAAAATGGTCGTGCAACATTGTACTGGGATCGAGCTATCATCACTGACATGACCATTGTTGCCAATAAGCCTGATATAGTGGTGATAGACCGATTAGAGCGCCGAGCAATGATTGTTGACATCACCATTCCCCATGACGACAATGTCTTGAAGGCTGAAAAACAGAAAGAAATAAAATATTTGGACTTAGCCCACGAGATTGTCGACATGTGGGATGTGGATTCAGCAATCGTTGTGCCGATAGTCATTTCGGCCCATGGGTTAATTGCTAAGATCCTCGACCAACACCTTCAGAAGCTCACGTTAGGCAGTTGGATTAAGAGCCTAATCCAGAAGGCAGTCCTCCTCGATACGGCACGCATAGTGAGGAGGTTTCTGTCTCTGGAACCCTAACCACCGGTAGCTTGGTCCCTGTACCCGATACCGGTGGGACACTATTTTTAATATTTTTAAATATATTTTGTTTTTTTTTATTGTAAGTATATTTAAAAATGTAATTTATATATAATTGAAATAAATGAAGAGAATAATAATAAATAAAAAGCGGATCCATGTGTGAGTAATGAGCACTTACCGGATGAAGATGTTACAAATATATTTTGGCGTAACATCTGGTCGGTGCCTGTCACTCATACAGAAGATGATTGGATGCGAGATGTTAAACGGTCATGTGAGAGTATACAAAAAATGGAACCTATTGCCATAGCCACAGAGGACGTAAGTAGTGCAGTCCATTCATTACCAAATTGGAAATCAGCTGGACCAGACGGACTGCACAACTTTTGGCTTAAGTGGTTCCGTAGCTCACATGCTCGTTTGGCATCTCAATTCCAATCAGCTTTAGATTCAGGGTTATTACCCCATTTTATGACCACTGGCATTACCCACTTACTCTACAAATCCGGTAGTGCCATGGATCCCAAAAACTATAGACCTATTACATTCCTACCAACCGTATATAAGATTCTAACATCTATTCTGAGACTCAAAATTACTACACATTTAAATAAAAATTCGATCATTTCTATTTCTCAGAATGGATGTAGAAGCGGGACCCGTGGCACTAAAGAGCTCCTTATCATGGATATGGCCATTAGCCAACAGGTGCGTCGTAACCGTAAGAATCTGTCGACATGTTGGATAGACCATAAGAAGGCCTATGACTCGGTTCCGCATACGTGGCTTTTGAGAGTGCTAGAGTTGTATAAAATTGATACAACTCTTTGCACTGTCTTGAAGTCATGTATGAGGCAATGGAGGACAGTACTTCGCTATTCAGTCAGTCCTATTGCTGCTGATATAAAAAAATAGGTATGTACATATCATATCACCCAGAGGACTTCCGGACTTTGTGCAGGGAATATTATCATGAATTATCTAAATATAGCTCTTGCGTTGAGGTTCCGAGTCGGTTGTTCAATTCAACAGTTTAAAGAATTATTGATATGGATGTGTAAATAAATTGTTTTGTTTTATAAACTATAGCTGCCAACGATGCTATTTTTTGTAGTACAATAGTGACATTGTATGATATATAAAGAGATAGGGCACGTTAGTTTTGTAGTTAAAGTAAATTGTAGTGGAAAACTAAATAACTATAAATTAAAAATTTAAAAACCACCGACACAAAATAATCAAAATAGTATGAACGGCCATCTTGGATTTGAAATTTGTCATAGTGTATAGTATTCTACTAGTCAAGTCCTTTTATTTGATACCCATATTGAGGTAGTTGTGGCGGCGGCCATCTTGGACCGATTTTCATCCAACATAGCTAAGAACACTCCCGATTAATTCGCCTTTTAAACAAAAAACCCAAAATCAAAATCGGTTCATCCGTTCGGGAGCTACGTTGCCTCAGACAGACAGACACACACACACACACACACACACACAGACACGTCACACTATATAACCCCCCGTCGTTTTTACGTCGGGGGTTAATAAAACATGCTGTAATGGCGAAATGTGTAAAAAAGTATGAAAGTTCTGCTATCCTGCTTCTGGTTCCATCATCAGATCATATCCAAGATGCCAAATATTTATTACTAGCTGTGCCCGCGACTTCGTCCGCGTGGAATAGTGTATTTATATCGAATCAACAGCCTAAAAATAAGTTTCAAGCTTCTAGCTCTAAATATGAAGATCCTTAAATACAACTTTTCATCCCCACCTTTCAACCCCTTATACCCCTTTTTTCGCATTAAAAAGTAGCCTATGTCCTTTCTCAGGCTCTAGACTATCTGTGTACCAAATTTTATTTAAATCGGTTCAGTAGTTTTGGCGTGAAAGGGCGACAGACAGACAGAGTTACTTTCGCATTTATAATATTAGTAAGGTAGTAAGGATTATTGTCACCACCGAACTCCTAATATTCATACAAAGTTTCATTACGATACGACATTCAGAAATAGGTTAAATTCATTTCCTAAGTTTGTTTACATAGTCAGTTACTGAAGTTAATGAAACCGTGTTAGGCCATTGTTAGGGTTCTGTAGTCCGAGCAGGGAACCCTTATAATTTCGCATTGTCCGTCTGTCTGTCCGTCTGCGGCTTGGCTTAGAGATTGTAGTAGAAAGCTATAATTTTATGTGAGTGTATACATTAATCACGCCGACAAAGTGGTAAAATAAATAAATTAGGGTACCTCCTCCACAGGTAAAGTGGGGAATACAATACAGTAGGAAGGTAGTTTTCTCGACTTTTTCAACCGATTTAATTTTTTTCTTCTGTCGATAGTGACGAGTTTGTGTGTTGTTGGGTTCCGTAGTCGCACGTTATAACATGCTTACTTAGAAGGCGACTTTATGTTTATCACTATGAGTAATTGTTGGATGTTAAGTTGAATGCTTATTTAAATAAATTGTCAAAACATGATAAATCTCGAGGAATTGTCACAACAAGATATATTGCTAAAACATATCCTTAAGCAACTCGAGTAAAAGATTTAGAAATAAGACAACGGTTAGAAAATTTTGTTAAATCCCAGTTTGGACAAGGAAAACACTATGCTCCACTACTCCCACTCGCCCATTTTACAAGTTTTATTTAGTTTCACTCGTCCCGTTGTGTATCTGTAATCATATCTTGCAAGTTAAGTTTGACACATTTCCCGGTTTCCGATTGAGCTGAACTTTTGCAATTTTGCAATGCAATATTATGATGACATGGAGCTGATCTGATGATGGAGCTGGAAAGTGGCCATAGGAACTCTGTAATGAAACGACGCAACCCCACCGAGTTTGGACTCGTTTGATTCGTCTTGACGAGTACTTTGTCTTTAGATAGTATTCAGGGTCTGGTGATGGAGCTGGAAGGCTATAGGAAGTCCGTAATAAAACGAAATAATCCCATCGAGTTTGGATTCGTTTGATTCGTCATGACGAGTACTTTGGTCCTAAATAGTAAGAAGGGTTTGATGATGAAACTGGAAGGTGGCCATAGGATCTGTGTAATAAAACGTCGTAACCACTTCAAGTTTGGGATCGTTTGATTCTCTTGATGAGTACTTTGGTTCTAGACAATATCCATATGCCAACCCTATCAGATTTGGGAAAATAAGTTCGTTCCATTTGTTATGAACGTGAATTCTATTTGTTTAGATGGATGACCCAATGCCAAGGTGAGCACGTGCCGAGGGCTGAATGGGTATGAGGGTGTATAAACATGCCATATCGCTAACGTTGAGCCTCAGGTTATCAGGGCGAACACTGTTGTACTGAAGCCCTTATCCCCCTACAACCGACCTCTGGGGGGATGGCCCGTTAATATAGTAAATCCCGAATCATAAATACTAAAAAGTTAAAAATAATTTATTTCTGATAAGAAATATACCATTTTATAGGTACATTATATCCCATTTTTTTAAATAAAAGCGTCTTAGATTTTGACTGCAAGAGAAATGAAGAAGGTGTAACGCGCTTTTGATGACTGTTAATGACGAAGATGCTGAAAATTTTAACGCTATTTAAAAGCTGTTCATAAATAAGAAAACAATTTTATTACAGATGCAGTCAAAGAATATACAATCGTTTCTTAGAAAGCCTTTTCCAACGAAAATAATACAGATAAGAAATCTGCGTTAATCAGGCAAAATTTAACGACAACATTGGCAATTGAATATGCCATATAACAAATTATTCAATGTTGTAATAGCCAATAGTTTTAAAATTAAATTCGAAAATGTTTTAAATGTTCTAAAGTCTAACTCATTCATTCTCTCTTTTAGATAGAGGGTTTTTTTTTAGACTTTAATCTCTATTTAACACTCTTCATCCATCTACTTTAACACCTATTTTAACGTGAACGTGAATATGAAGACATTGATAGTAATTTTAAGGTAGATTGTAAGTGTAAAGATTTGCCAATAAATTTAAATTTAAACAATATTCATTCTTTAATATATCGCTAGTTAGTATGCTACTATTTAGATAATAACAAAGAAACAATCTGTCAGTTTAATTTTAACTTCTGAACAATTGCAAAACAAATTTTAATGTGCATTTATAGAGAGCCTACATGACTGTATGGATATATATCTAACAAACCTTCCTATGTAAGTTATACGGAACTTCTATACAGAGTCAGGTAACCAACATCGTGAAATAGACAAAATCACTAAGGCTGTATCATTACCAGGCAACTTAGGAAACTTACAAACTTAAGAAAACGGACTTATCCTATATTTGACTGTACTAATCAGAGGGTTAGGAACGCTCATCAAAGCGTCAAAAAATGTAGGTTCCGGGCTCGGTCTTATAAACTTAGTACATATGCCTGTTCTCAATAACAATATGTTGCAGGCAAAAGAAGATATAGTAAATTCAAAGACGTCTCCCAGCCCTGAAGATGAAAAGGAACAGGAAGAAATTAAATCACAAACAGGAGCGAACAAAGATGCCGAGGTGACAGAAACAAAAAAAGTTGGAGATAAAACGATTGCAGGACGTCACGTTGATTCAGGAGCGTGTATTAAGGTAAGTTATAATAATAGCAATAAACTACCCGTTGCCAACAGTTTCAACCTTCAAAAAGAATTTTCACATCTAACTGGTGGTGGTCAAAGATTAGAACGTTTAACCAAAAAACAAACTCAACAGCTTATGATTAGTATAGATATATATATAGATAAATAAAATATTTCAAGATGGATACTTACAAAATATAATAAAATATACAATACCCAAGAATATAATTAATATTTTGCTATCATGATTTATTTTATTTTAACTCAACAGATTAGTTTGTGCTCATGATTTTTAAAATTGCAAGTCTGTCCTAATTCAAAGAGTGTATGTAAATATTATTTATTTGTATCAAATAATTGCAACCTTTCTGTATTTTTACAAAAAAAATATAGGTTGCTACACCTACAGAAGCATGCGTATTAAATTCAACACGCAATACTATGCAAACCGTTTTAACTGACACTAAGGAAAATAATGAATTGGACATTAAAGCCAAAAGAAAGGAGCAAGGAGACCATGTGGTGACAAAAGAGACCGACTCTGAAAGTGCTAGTAAAACAAATCCAGGACGTCATGTTGTGGTGGACGAAGATGCTGGTGATGGAACGCAAGATGGAATAATAGAGGTAACTGGTCATGGTCAGAAAAAAACATCTAAATATAATTAATTCTAAATCTTAATTATTATTATAAATGCAAATGTGACTTGGTTTGTTTGTTAGAATTTCACGCCACTGAGTAGTTAACTTAATCGATCATCATGGCATTTTGCATACACGTTATCAGTACCAAAGCAAAAACTAGTAATAATATGATAATAATATTCATTCATTCATCAAGAGACATATTATGACAAGTTGCTATCTGGACCCAAACCAAGCACACAAGCTTTGCTTAACCCAACTAGACATATAAGTAATTTGAGTAAACGGAAACTGAACCAACGATCTCTGACAATGCAGTCGAATGCTTAACCACCGCACCACATAAGCCGTAAAAATAATTAATAAATACTAAAAATAATAATAATAACTTCACACATCTCACACACGGCCGTCTGATCCTAAACTAGGCAGAGCCTGTACTATGGTAACCAGACTCCTGATAAACATACTTATATATTTCTAAATACATACATATTATATATAAATTACACCCAAACATAGAACAAACGATCATGCTCATCACACAATTATTTGTCCTGGGTGGGAATCGAACCCACGACCTCTGGCTTAGCAGTCAGGATTACTAGCCACTAGACCAAAATTATAAAATAATATTATAAAATATTTATATTTATCAATTAAGTTACAGGCTATAACAACAAAAAAAGATTCAGTAGATCCAGAAAGCAAAACTATTCAAAACCATTTACTGTGCAATGTTGAAGCTATCGATATAAACGTAAGATGTGATGCAAAAGATCAAATAAACTTTGCAATAACAAAAGTAACAGATGCTGTAGGTACTAACGAAATCAACTTGGAATATGATGATAATTTGGAGACAGAAGGTGAAACTGAAAAATTAAAGGATAACAAAATCACCGATTGGTCTGTAAAAGCAGTGGTAAGTTACAGATAAACAGAATAGCTTTTAAAGAAAATTAATGTTCCTATGAGATGTGTAAATCGGGTTAACTGCGGTAATATTTGTAAGGTACGATACTTTTCTGTTGACGCTTTACGATTAGATCGAATCGCATTAATCATGGTCGCGGGTAGACTGTGAGAGTGAAAGATGTACTGTGCAGTTGTTGACATATTTGATAAAATAGCAGGTAGAAACTTCTGTAGAAGAAAGTCCAGTAAATCAAACATCAAACACGCAAAATGGTTTAGCTGACAATAAGGGAAATGTGAGACCAGATATTAAAATAAAGGACAAACACGTAGACCAGACAATGAAAAAAGAAGTAGACCGTGAAGGTACCAATGAAACAAATAAAACCCTCCAGGGTGATGTAAAGGAACTTTATGGGGTTTTTCATTTCACTGAATTATCTGGGAATATGCGGGTAAGTTAGAGATAGAATATATTTTTTTGTAAGCTTCATTACCATCTCGAAATCTAGAAATAATAGAGAGTAGTTCGTTATCTTAAATCAATAAGTTTATTTTTTTCTCAACCTTGATATGTACTCGTAGCTCTAGTTATTAACGCTTTCAACGTAAAACGTAAAAGTTTTCATTATTTTAATGATAACAAAAAATTGCAGGGTGATGTCTTGCCTGATGAGGTTAAAGGCAAACTTGAAAGACTCACTAAACGAGTAAGTTATAGAGAATAATATATTATAACTATTTATATATACGGCAATTAACGTAATCATAAAATAGGTATTACATACCTTAGAATTGCCTGACGTTTCGACCAGGTTGCACAGGCTGACTTAATTCCCATATATAGACATAATACTATCGCGGAATGCGAAAGTTTAAAAATTATACAATACGTTATAGAAAGGTGTGTTATATTTTTAGATCTTATTATGTATAGCCAAAAAGTAGTTGAGTAGGTCTAAACCAAAATGAAATTTTTGTTTCATAGTTTTAAAACAATGTGTTATGAATTTTGATGTCTATTTTAATGATTTTGGTTTTTTTTTGAACAGACATTTTTCGTGTCATCATGACATATTATACGTATTTAGAAAATGTACAAATTAAAGATAGATTGATAGATAGAATATTCGTTATTGTACACCATTAATTAAAACAGATCTTATCTTAAAAATTTGACTATAATTTGACCTTTAGATTAAGATAATAACAGAAGTATAAATAATTGAAAACAATAGTTGATAGCGTACTATTTACACGTATTAATATATAGCTTCTTTATCTTTCTATATACCAAAATGTTCATTACAACTAATGGATAACTCTATGGCAATTGTCATCAGAGCATTTTAGTAGAGAGCATTTTAGCAGAGAGCATTTTAGCAGAATATAACCACCAGGCTAGCAACAGGTCTTGCCCACTATTTCCTTCGGCGGCGTCTATTTCTAGTAAAACCCAATTTTTTTCGCCAGACCAGATCCAAGCGTCCACTGCACAAACACACAAGCAAGAAAGCCTTAAAGCTCCCATCATCTGGATCGGTTGGTGGGGCTTTTTCCACCACCACCATTTCAGCACAGTCGGCGGGTCGGTCGTCATTAACTGATGCTGTAGGCACTAAGGAAACCAACATGAAAAAAGTGCTAGATCCTGAAAGTACTAGTAAAACAAATCCAGCACTTCAGGTTGTAGTAGACGAAGATGGTAGTGATGGAACACAAGATGGAATAGTGGAGGTAATTTACCAACGGTCAGAAAACATGTCTATATAAATCCTAATTAATATTATAAATGCGAATGTGAGTTTGTTTGATGTTATGGTTTCACGCGTTAACTACTCACTTGATCATTATGACATTTTGCATACACATTCTCAAGGGATAGGAAAGTAATGTATATTTAAAGGGAGTTGCATCTGCCAACAAACTGTCATGAAGTTTGGCAGAAGCATGATATTTTTGTAAGTGTAATTTATGTTGATTAAAACTTTTTTCATTTCATTTTCAACACTTACGCGAGCAAAACCACGGCCAAAAGCTAGTAATAATGTAATAATAATATTACACGTCGCTATCTGGACCCAAATCAAGCTTACAGGCTTTGCTTAACCCCTGATCAATGCAAGTAGACATATAAGTATATTCTTTGAGCAGAAACTGAATCGACGAGCTCTGACGATGCAGTCAATTGCTTTACTATCGCACCATATAAGTCGTACACAAATAATTATAATTTCATAAAAATATTTATATTTATCAATAATTATTAAACTACAGGCTATACCAAGAAGAAAAGATTCAGTAAATTCGGAAAGCAAAACTATTCAAAACCATTTACTTGGCAATGAGAAAGCTATTGAAATAAATGTAAGAAATGATTCAAAAGACCAAATAAACTCTGCAATAACAAAAGTGACAGATGCTGTAGGTACTAATGAAACCCACTTGGAATTTAATAGTAATTTGAAGACACAAGGTGACACTGAAAAATCAGAGGATAACAAAATCACCGATTTTTCTGAGAAAGTAGTGGTAAGTTACAGATGAACGAAACACCTTCTACAAAAAATCATATTCCTATTAGATGTGTAAATCGGGTTAGTATTTATAAGGTTCAATCCTTTTCCGTTCTCCCGACGTTTCGATCGAATGGCACCGATCGTGGTCGCGGGTGGAATTTGAGAGTGAGGGATGTGTTGTGCAGTTGTTCATATATTTGATATCATAGCAGGCAGGAGCACCTGGAGGAAATTCAGTGAATGAAATATCGAACACACATAATGGTTTAACTGACAATAAGGGAAATGTGGAGCCAGATGCAGCGAAAGAAGACGCAGACCGTGAAGTTACATATGAAACAAACAAAGAACCCCAGGGTGATGTAAAGGCACTTTATGATATTCTTCATATCGCTGAATTATCTGAGAATATACGGGTAAGTTATAGTCAGAAAATTACTTATTGTAAATCTTGAATGCATCTCTAGAACTCACGAAATCTAGAAATAATAGAATGTATTTAATTTATTTATTTATTAAAACTTTTTGCACATTAGTACATAGGCGGACTTAATGCCTAAGGGAGTCTCTGCCAGTCAACCTTTGGGTGATGCAGAGAAAAGAAGAAGTAGATGCAATTAGATATCATGTAAAAACTTTGCAAAAAAAGAATGGTATACATACAAAATTTGATACGAAAATACATACACATTATACACAAATACTCGTAACTTTAGTCTAAGATATATATACATATATACACACATACACAGTAATATATACAAACATAGCTATATAATACTTAAACTATAATAAATACGTATAACGAGGTTAATGATTCGAACTATCTATTTAATCTTTGTCTTGAATCAGTAGGTTTTTATTTTCTCAACACTGGCTGGTTTCTCAACTCTTCAGCTTTATAATATTATAGATTCATTATTTTTATGAAAACAAAACATTGCAGGTTGATGGCAATACAACTGGTTTGCCTGATGAACTTAAAGGTGAACTTGAGAATACTAATAAAAAACTAGATGAAAAGAAAATGCCTGAGATACAAGAAAATAAAAGTAAAACAAGCTTGGAAGTCCTTTATGATTTACGAAGCTCTGATGAAGATGAAACAGAAGTTAGAAAACTCACTAAACAGGTAAGTTATAGACAGTAACATATACCATGTGTTGGAGAAAGGTATGGTCATATGTTGAGGTCGTATTATGTCTAGCCCATTAGTAGTTGAGTTAGCCTGAAAAAAATTGAAGATTTTGTTTCGGAAAATACTTTTCCTCGTATGATGCATAAACAACTTGGTCTAAATTTACATCTACATCTAATTTAATGATTTTGTATTTTTTATACAGACATTTTTTATGTCATCATGACATATACACGCATTTAGAAAATGTATAAATAAAAATTGGCTATTTATCTATACTAGAGATCGCGTGGTGGTTGAATTTCGACCATGGTTTATTTCATTGGGTATAGACTTTTGTACCATGACAGGTCAAAATATATACTCGACACTCAAAGCTGTATGTACCCGTTTTTGCATTTTTTTAACTTTGTAGCAAATATTGTTAAAAAATTTTAGCATTCGTCACTTCTTCTCTGTATAAACTATAAGTGTGCGAAATTTCATACTCCTCCGTCCGCCCAATTTTCGTAAAAAGGGATCCAAAGTTTTCGCATCGCGTATTAATATATAGATAACCAAATGGTAATTACAACTGATATCTTTGTGGCAGTTGACGTTCATACATTAAATTCGTAATCATCTTATCTCTCACATGAAAAGTTCCTTTTGGAGGTATATTTACCTCCAGTTACCACACAATAGTTATTATGTAATTACCAAAGACTTTTGGAGTTTCCAAAATCAATATATGCACTATAAACAATAATCAATAAGAAAATGTTAGTAGAGGCATTTTAGGAGAATTTAACCACCAGTCTTGCAGCAGGTCTTGACCACCATTTCCTTCAGTGGTGTCTATTTCTAGTAAAACCCAACTTCCTTCACCAGACCAGATCCAGACATACCGTACACACATGCAAGAAAGTCTTAAAGCTCCCATCATCCGGATCGAATGGCAAGGCGTTTCCCTCCACCACCAGGTCATCCGAGTAGTCTATTAAGTCATTTCCTCCTACGCAGTCCTGAGAAGTAAACAAATATATCTTATAGATCCTGTACGCCATATCCGAACAAATCTGGATTTTGTAAACCCACCACATGCTGTGTAATTTTGCACGCATTTTTTTTATGCGTCACACTTCCATGGAATTATTTGTTCCTGTCCGCTTACAGCCAAGATAACCCGATCCGGGTTACCTTGGCTGTAAGCGGACGGCGGTAATGGAGTTTTGGTCAATCGAAAGTCTTTACTAAATTATGTCCACGGATCTAGAAAAATCCAGAAAGTAAACAGACTATTCCTATACTTGACTCTACTAATCAGACAGCCAGGAACTATCATCAAAGCGTCAAAAACGTAGGTTCTGGGCTCGGTCTTATAAACTTAGTTTATAGGCTTGTTCTCCATAACAATATGTTGCAGGCAAAAGAAGAGATGGTAAATCTCACGATGTCTTCTAGCCCTGAACATGAAAAGGAACAAGAAGAAATTAAATCAGAAACAGGAGCAAACAAAGACTTTGAGGTGACAGAAACCAAAGAAACTGGAGATAAAACGAATCCAGGGCGTCATGGTGATTCATTAGCGTGTTTTAAAGTAAGTTATAAATATATCAATAAACTAGCTAGATAAATAGAATAATACAAAATGGATACATACAAAAAATAATAAAATATACTTATAATTCTCATGAATGTAATTAATATTTAATTATCATGTTTTACTTTTTTATTTTTACTCTTCAGATTAGGTTTGGTTTCATGCGTGCCACCACTGCGGAGGCTGTCGCGAGGACACTGCACTCCACACTTTTGTGGAGTGCTCAGCATGGACGCAGCTGCGAAACGATCTCGTGACAGCTATTGGGGTGGGAAGCCTCTCGCTAGAGACCATGGTTCTGTCCATGGTCCAAAGTGAGAGTGCGTGGGATTCCGCCGCCTTGTTTTGCGAGGAGGTGATGTTGGCTAAAGAGACGGCGGAACGGCAACGGGAGAGGACAAGTACTCTCCCATCCCGCAGAAGACGCACCAGGTGCCGGAGAGCGCAAAATGATCTCCGGCCTCCATGAGCGCTGGCCTGGGGTAACGGGTCGGGCTGACCGTTACCCTTGCAGAAGCAGGCCCGAGATGGTGGCGCGACGTGTTCCACGCGCACCTCTCTAATCTGGAGGGGGGTAAGGCCCCCCGTGCCCCATGATGTGGTTGCCTGCTGAAGGCGGCCAAGGCCTGTAGGGGTTTCCGGAGGACTCCTTCCTAGGGTATACCCGGGTTCCCCTGCAATAGACCCACTTGTGGCGGAATACCGTGTGATTTTAGTCGGTTCGATTCCCACAAACCACTTTACCGTTAGCTCCGGTGAGGTGATGACCCGTGGGGGTTTCCACAGGATAAAAAAAAGGTGATTTAAAAAATTGCAAGTCTGTCCTAATTCAAAGAGCGTATTTAATGTTACTTACTTACATCAAATAATTTCATCCTCCCTGCATTTTTACAAAAAAGGTTGCTGCACCTACAGGAGCATGCGTATTAAATTCAACACGTAATACTATGCAAACTTTTTTAACATACACTACGGCAAATAATGTACTAGACATTCAAGCCAAAAGAAATGAGCAAGGAGACTACGTGGTGACAATATTCTCTGAAGCCATTAGTTAAACAAATCCAGGAATTCAGGTTGTTGTGGACGAAGATGTTGGTGATGGAACGCAAGATAGCATAGTAGATGTAATTTAAAGATAGTAAAAGGCATCTATATGAATTATAATTAATATTATAAATATGAATGTGAGCTTTTTGTTTGTTGGTTTGTTAGTTAAGTCAATCAATCATCATGACACTTTGCATGCAGAGGTACAGAAAAGGTAACAAATTAAAAAAGTAAAACTATTCAAAATTATTTAAGAATAATATAATTATAATATTCATGGTAATATTAGTCGTCGTTATCTGGACCCACATCAAGCATACAAGCTTTGGTTAACCCCAGATCAATGCAACTAGACATATAAATATTGTGACGTATAAATGAGCGGAAACTGAATCATCACCATCTCTGATGATGCAGTCGTAGGCTGTACCGCCGCTCCGCATAAGTCGTGACTATATAATTACAATTAAATTACAGGCCATACCAATAAAAAAAGATTCAGTAAATCATGAAAGCAAAACTATTCTAAACCATTTACTTGGCAATGAGACGGCTATCGAAATAAACGTAAGACGTGATTCAAAAGACCAAATAGACTCTATAATCACAAAAGTGAAAGATGCCGTAGATACTAATGAAGCCAACTTCGAATTTAATGGTAATTTAAAGATACAAGGCGATAATAAAAATTCAAGGGATAACACAATCACCAAATTGGTGGGGAAAGTACTGGTAAGTAGTAGATAAACAGAAAACCTTTTACTGAAAATTAATATTCTTATTGTATAAATTGGGATTTAATGGCGGTAATATTTATAAGGTACGATACATTTCTGTTACCCGACACTGATGGTGGTCACAGGAGGATGGTAAGAGTGTAATATTTATTGTGCATTTGTTGACATTTTTGATAAAATAGCAGGTAGCAACACCTGCAGAAGGAAGTCCAGTAAATCAAACATTGAACAAGCAGAATGGTTTAGCTGACAATAAGGAAAATGTGGGACCAGACTTTAATATTAAGGACGAGCAAGACCATAAAGTGAAAGAAGAGGTAGATCGTGACCATACCACTGAAACAAGCAAAAAACTCCAGATTAATGTAAAGGCACATGATAATAATGTTCATATCATTGAATTATCAGGGAAAATACGGGTAAGCTACAATCAGAATATCATGAACTTTAATTGCATTCTTAAAAAAACAAAAAAGAAAAATAAAATTCGAAGGAAGCGATTCAAAAACAATATCTTTATAAATTTGAATTTTATTAATTCTTCATAATTTAATATGTATGGTGGACTGTACATTGAACAAAACCATTTCCAATAATACTATATTTAGACCAAAATCCGAAGGCCACCAGATTTTACTTATTTTCTGAGTAACAAAATGTGACGTATGGAGTATTAATAGTAGAGACTCTAAATGTTTGCATATCTGCTAATTAGGGCCGGGGCGTGACCAATTTTCAGGTAGGTACCAGGTTTAGTAAAGTTACATGAAATCATTAGTCACTTTTCTGACAAATCCTAGGTGTAAAAAATACCTCAGATCCATTAATATGCGCTCGTGCTCATACTCACGCCGTAATTTTAAATAGATCTGGTAGATTTTTGGCCCCTATTAAAATAGGTCTGTAATCATAAGATATAAAAATCAGTATAACATAACAGTTAACTTACATTTTGTTCCTCAGAAAATAAGTAAGGTCTGGTGGCTCTGCGATCTCGCTCTACCTTATTTACCTCCTTGTCTACCTTACACAATGTGTAGTATCTCAGCCGTTCATATGTAGCTGTCGTACATCTCCTTATTTTATCACTTTCTATAGTTGTGTATATCTCGTTCGCTTTTGCTCCTCTTCCGTGGCATCGGAATGTAAAGCTTTCTTTCTATTTATCTCTCCATAATATCTTTCTTTTCTATCATATAACGAAATGTGGCAAAAAGCGACACATCCTTGAAATTTCACTCTAAATCTCGTCCAATATTATTAATGATCGAATCGAATTGAAGAAGTATTACTTAGAAATGTGCTTATTTATTATTCAACTTGTAAAAAGTTGCACGACTTTTTTAATGAGTAGATATTATAATTACAGGATACTAAAGTATTTAAAAATTACAGGCTGTTGTTACAGAAGAAGACTCTAAAAATTCAAGCAAGACTATCCCTAATCCTTTAGATGGAGATAAGGTAGATAAGAAACGAGATATAGAAACTGAGTCCAACAAGCAACAAAATCATAAAATTACGAAAGTAATAGACATTGAAGGGACTAGTAATACAAATCCAGAACTACAGCTTAATTTAGATTATGAAATATTAGCTGAATTGATTGACATAATACTGGTAAGTTAAAGACATACAAATATCATTTATTGAAAATTCAAACTAAATACCTACTATAATTGGTTCAATTGAAATAAATGATTTTGTTCTAACGATTTGGTTCCGATTTTTTACTTAGATAAGGTCTTTTTTTCCACCAATGTATGTGTGTGCCTGTGCATGTATGATGACAATTAAATAAATTTAAAATCAATTATACAATCATCATGAAATTTTGTTAATTGTTAAGGAATAACTAAAGAAGCTAGTGAAACAAGGTATAAAAATGTGTCTTCTATTTTAGACACAGCAAGATGGAAAAGAAAATTTTTCAAGGTATCAAATCATTGAATACCTGAAAAATTTCTGCAAACCTCTAATTGAGGAAGCTGTACAGCATATGTTACCCAGTATTCCTCAAAATCCAAAAGGGCTTCATAAAGAACCGGTGCCAATAGAAAGGAGCCGAAACAGTATCAAACAACCTAATGATGAACTTCAGAATGATAAAGAAACAAATGGTAAACTTCAGAAGGAGAAAGAACCGAATGATGTCCTGCAGAATGAGGAAGAAACAAATGATCAAGTTCAGAATGACAAAGAACTAAATGATCAACTTCAGAACGACAAAGAACCAAATGATCAATTGGAGCCCATTGAAGTCAAGCTAGAAAAACTCGTAAGTATAATTTAACATTATCACATGTCAGACGAAGGTTGACAAAATATACTTTTATTTAGACCATCAGTAATTGTCAAACAATATCCACACAATAAAGCAAAATTTATAAACAGTGCAGTTTTACGACATTACATTTCACTTATTGTAAGCGAATGTCAACGAGGTACGACTTAAGCTGTTAGGTAATCTTATCCTAATACTTTTATAATAGATACCTAAGAGAGTATAAAAACCCATTAATTGAATGCTAGTCTAGGAAGGCTAGCTTACTAAAATGTTGATAATAAGCATGATATTTACTGGAAGCGGCGGTACAGTAATGGCTAAGACGTACGTCTTGCGATCAAATAGTTTCGGGTTCGAACCCCACTTGGTACACCACCGACGTGAATCCATTCCTAAAACAATCATTAAGCTTAGCTGGAGGGTAGAGGGATACTAGTAATTAATCATTGTTACTAAAAGTCTTTAAAAAATTCGTGTTGTGTATGTCTTGAACATAATTTATTAATTATATAATAACATTTAAAGTCTGGCACACAAGAAGTTCAAAAGGATTTAATAAATCCTAAAGATGCTGATAATAAAGCAGATAGTGATAAATTCAAAGATACACTCAAAAAAGTTCACACAAAAGAAGTACCGGATGATGATAAAGCTGACAAAAATCTGAGCCTTCACGATGAAAAGATACCGAATGATCAAGGAAATTCTCAAGAAATGAAACCAGAAAAACCTGTAACTATAAATTGAAGAAAAAAATAAAACTATTTATATTCATTTAAATAGGCTTTTCTCCTTTGTTCATTACCTGTTTTTTATGTTTAATAACTAATAAAAAAACTAAGAAACAGTTTTTTCCCTACTTTCGATGCAGATTTATTGCTATTAATTTAATGATATGATATGAATTACGATCGAATTTCGAGCTCTCAATTCTCGTCCAATATTATTGATTAAGAATCGACTAATTTTTACTTAGAAATGTGTCTTATTGCGTATTAGGGCACGACTTTAATGAGTGGAATGATAATTTTAATGAGTAGAGTTTATAAGTACAGGATACCTAAGGATTAAAAAATTACAGGTTCTAGTATCTACAGAAGCAGACTCTAAAAACTCAAGTAAGACCATCCTAAATAGTTTAGATGGTAATAAGGTAGACAAGGAACGAGATATAGGTACTGAGTCAAACAAGCAACAAAACCAGGCAATGGCTAAAATAATAGACATTGAAGGGACTATTAACACAAATATAGAACTTCAGCCTAATTTGGATTATGAAATATTAGCTGAATTGATTGACATAATACTGGTAAGTTAAAGACACAAAAATATCGTTTATTGCAAAGTCAGACCAGATTATCATAAAGAAGAAGCTCCGTTAATAGTCATAACATAGTATTGATGTCTCTTGCAAATTCTAATTAATTCAAAAGTAACCAAGAACTGAAAACTATTTGGTGAACAGTTTTCAGTTCTGGGTTACTTTTGGTGTTTAAGCTCTTAGGACCTCACTTACCATGAGGGACATTGTACAAGACTATTTTCTTGGGTCCTCACGCAATGTACTTTATATTCTATCCAGATAAAATATTCTTTATTGCACCATTAGTAACATGAAGCTCAAAAGAATTCTTGGAGTATCCTTTGTATATTAGTATCCTTGGAGTTTCTTATCTGTTCTTCTCCATAGCATCTACATATTAGAACATTGAACTAGCTTCACGACTGACTTAGTCTGACTGACTACTGCTCTTGAAAATTCAAAAATATCAATATTCAATTGAAATAAATGATTTTGTTCTAATGATTTGGTTCCGATTTTGTACTTAGATAAGGTTTTGTTTTCCACCAATGTATGTGTTTGCCTGTGCATGTATGATGACAATTGAAATTCAGGAACAATGCTTTTCAACATTGTATATTTAATTATAATTTGAGTAAATATACAGTACACAATTTTATTGTTACTGGCAGATTATGGCAAGTGACTAAAAAAAAAATTACTAATGTTAATTAAGGAATTGGAATGATGCAATTTTTGTGCAATCAATCATGTAACATACGAGTAGTGAGAAGGCACAATGTTTTCATAATATCTATATACATAAGTGTCTTTCGTCCTTGGGGTATGGAGTAACAAAAGCAATGTTAAATTAGCACATAATAGTTGAACCTACCTACTATTTGAAGTATTCACAAATATTGCATACAAGCGTAAAATTATTAATTAAATTATAAAATTGCCTAGTAATTTAGATATTAATTATGAAATAGAATAAATAGTTTTGCAGTTATAGACAATGTTGCTTGCCGTATTTGTACCGGTAATGCAGTTCACAAATGAACCGAGAGATTCATAAATGATATGTTAAAGACTGTTGAGGAATGCACTGGCACTTTAATATCAGATTTTCTAAAATTGAAAGATTATACTATCATCATGAAATTTTTGCTAATTGTTATGTAAGAACTACAGAAGTTAGTGAAATAAGATATAAAAATGTATCTTCTATTTTAGACACAGCAAGATGGACAAGAAAATTCTTCAAGGTATCAAATCGTTGAATACCTGAAAGATTTCTGCAAACCTCTAATAGAGGAAGCTGTACAGCATATCTTACCCAGTATTCCTCAAAATACAAAAGGGCTTGATAAAAAACCGATGCCAATAGGAAGGAGCGGAAACAATTTCAAACAACCCAATGATGAACTTCAGAATGACAAAGAATCAAATGGTAAACTTCAGAAGAAGAAAGAACCGAATGATGTACTGCAAAATGAGAAAGAAACAAATGATCAAGTTCAGAAGGACAAAGAACTAAATAATCAACTTCAGAACGACAAAGAACCAAATGATCAATTGGAGCCCATTGAAGTCAGGCTAGAAAAGCCCGTAAGTATTAATTTAACATTATTCTATCTTAGACGAAGGCCGATAAAATATACATTTATTTAGACCATCAGTAAGACAAAAATCTGGAACTTCACGATGAAAAGATACTGAATGATCAAGGAAATTCTCAAGAAATGAAACCAGATAAACCCGTAAGTATACATTTAAGAAAAAAATAAAACTGTCTAAATACATTTAAATAGGCTTTTCTCCTTTGTTCATTAACTGTTTTTTTATATTTAATAACTGTTAAAAAAACTTAGAAACAGTTTCTGAAGTGAAAACTTCTTTAGGGGCGTTATGCACTTTTTGGGATGGGTAAAAAATGTTAAACTCGTGCCTGGTCACGTGACCTGATCGAAAATTCGTAAGACGGAGCCGAGATTCTTATATTTAAAAAAATATAACTTTCGAAATTCAAACATTTAAGCAGCCAGGAGCGCAGAACTTCTAGTATACCCTATGTATACATTTAGATATGTTATTACCTACTTTTTATTTTTAACCTAATTATATATATACAGATGTGTGTGTGTGTATGTATATGCAAATACATTGTGAACTTTGATTATATACATGGCTAGATGACATATTCGGCCGTACAGAACGGCCCTAAAAGAGACGACTATATTTCGTAGAGTCGAGTGTCATAGACATCATTGTCATTTGGAACTGTTGTTGGCGGCGAGCTTACGAAAAACAATTAATCATACCGGTTTGTGCTATTAAATTGTGTCGAAACTATCCTGGAAAAACTTGAAATAACACTAAGATTACTTTTCATCGGTAAGTTTTGTTTTAATTTACATTATTTTCTTAGAAAATACGAATAAATATTTTAATATTTGTATGTATGACAGATTAGCCGGTGTTGTCAGTTTATTATGGGGTAATTTTACAAAAACTATGGGTAATCGTAAAACGATGTCGATGTTGTTGTTTTATATTATTAAAAAAGTTTATCGCTTAAGAAAATGATACCTTATTCTAGTTAACACGTAACTAGATTTTTGGTTCTTAGGATCTTTTAGGTTTTAGATTTCCTACTTATCCCGTACTGGTAAATAGATGGAAAGAAGCTGAAGACTGGATCCATACCAAGCAAGGTAGGTAGGGAACTTCTTACTATTTATTTCTTACATAAAAATGCCCGACGTGGATTTAGTATTAAGTCACTAAGTGGAGGGATATTTAAAACATATAGCTTTTTTAAAACTACCATATATAAATAATACCATATATACTTTACCAAAATTTTTACTAAGTTTATTAATCTCATCTTATGTTTTACAGGGTTTGGTTGGTTTGGTCATACACAAAGAGACGGATTTTAATTGAATTTGTAAATTGAATTAGGCCGGTCATTTTTCGTTTCTAACAGATGAAGAACATTAACACACCTCTATATTTAAATCACTTTTTATTTGAAATGAAAACTTCTTTAGGCACGTTGGGCACCTTCGGTATCGGGAAAAAGCATTCGCGTGACCGTCACGCTCAGATGACATACATTGTCATGATGTCATATAGATGTGTGTGTATATGTGTGTATAAATGTGTGTATGTGTTTTCACTTCTGATGTGCAGTCCTACGACGTTTATTTTTTTTATTATGTTTTTGTTGATTAATATGTTTTGTAATAAATTATTTTTCTTTAAAATAATTATTTTATTTACCATTAATCTCCTTACTATAGTAAAAAAGAAGGTAAATAAATAATTTAGAGCAAGCATCCCTAAACACGCACACAGTGACAATTTTTTGACAATAACTACACACTACTCACACATAGTGCGTAATTGTATCCCGTTTTCAGTGCACTATTTGTTTGAGTTACTCTATCTAGACAGATATATAATCAAAGATTGTTAAGTTATATTTGTACTTCTGACGTGCAGTCTTACGACTGACTGTTTGTTTCCCTACTTTCGATGCAGATTTATTGTTATTAATTTAATGATATGATATGAATTACGATCGAACTTCGAGCTCTCAATTCTCGTCCAATATTATTGATTAAGAATCGAAGAAGTTTTACTTAGAAATGTGTCTTATTGTGTATTAGTGCACGATTTTAATGAGCGGAATGAGAATTTTAATGAGTAGAGTTTATAAGTGCAGGATACATAAGGATTAAAAAATTACAGGTTCTAGTATCTACAGAAGCAGACTCTAAAAACTCAAGTAAGACCGTCCTAAATAGTTTAGATGGTAATAAGGTAGACAAGGAACGAGATATAGGTACTGAGTCAAACAAGCAACAAAACCAGGCCATGGCTAAAGTAATAGACCATGAAGAGTCTAATAATACAAATCCAGAACTTCAGCCTAATTTAGATTATAAAAAAAATACTGAATTGTTTGAAATGGTACTGGTAAGTTAAAAATATACAAATATTATTTACTATTTATTTGACTATTTACGCACAAAGAAAAAGAAAAGTTGTACAAAGGCGGACTAAATGCCGTAAGCATTTTCTACCAGTCTACTTAAGGGTGATGCCAAAATGAGTGAATGGGTAGACTAGATTTAAGTAGAAAAAAAAGGAACCAGGGAAAATCAGAACCATAAAATGACATGATATATATATACATACACACATGCTGATGTGATAATTCTGCTTGGTTATGCGACATGCGAGCTCGTACTCATATAGCAGCAGAATACTTCAGTGTTTTTTTGAGACTGTAGGTAGGGTACGTACAGTCTCAATCATTTACATCAAACCAATCATTTTCGACTTTTTGACCCATGGCATCTTTGGCTATGACTAAAATTTGGGAAGACAAAGAACCCCAAACAGAATCTATCTTACCGACTTCCTCTTTTACTGGCAGTATCTTGGCTTTAGCCTCTCTGATTGGCAAAGATGTTGGAGACGGAGGCGCAGCTTGGTTATAACAAACCGGTGATCACTCCGAAAGTTAGCAACCGCACATGATACGGTTGACTTGGACTTAAGACAGGTTTTTATGTCGCATGATAGCATATTCTTTTAGATGCAAATGCTTCGATCGGGGTGTATCCCCGTGGTAAAGTACTTAGCAGCTTGAGTACAAAGACTCGGCAATAGTTGGCCCATGTTCTTTTATACTGCCGGCACCGTGTCGGTTCAGATTATTCGGCCAGGCTTCATAGTTCCGACCAACCCTAGCATTAAAGTCACCCAAAAGAAGAATTTGTTCTCTAAAGCGTATGTATTCGATACACCATGCTAAGTCCTCATAAAACCGGTCTTTAAATTCATCAGCATTGTCATTATGACATTAAGGTAGTAGGTAGGAAATGGGCATTTTTGTAGGTTTTTTACAATCTGATTTTTAATCCCAAGGCCTACACATGACGTACGTGGTTCCGAGAAAGAGAGCTCTTTATAGAAGAACGAAACAAAAAAAAGAAAATATACCCACATTATAGCGAAAAAGCTCCCAGGCTACAACAGTAGTTTTTCTTTTGGGGAAAGTATTTGCTTGGTACATTCCAAACGTAACAGTTTTAGATTTACTCCAGATAATTTATTAGCGTTGACGGCGAATTAGAGATACGGAGGCAGCCTCGGCTACTACTTCCTTTTTTGGGTGGGGTGAGTATTTGTTTAGGACACCTATTCTAGCCCCCTCCCTGGCTGAGCAGGGAAGGCAGTGCCTCCCTAACTAGGGCTGCTTTGTCGCTTCAGGTGCTGCCAAGATCACTCTGTCCCACAGCGAAGAGCAAAAACGACCACGGTGTCAAACACCCCCTGAGCCACCCATGTGCAGGCCTCGGATCATCAATCCGAACCTTAGCCCATCGCCGTGGGAATTCACTTCAATCGGAGTCCATAATTCGGAAGCTGTCTATTGCGCGGAATATATTTGGGTGCACAAGTATACGTTTAAACACAAGTGCATATGTCCATCTGTGTTCTCCTTTAAATTAGCAGAGTGGACAACTACTACGGCTGAGAAGATGATCATATACCGCGTACGGCATAGGTAGTGCAACAGAATTGGGTACAAGAATTAGGATAGGAAGGAGAATGCTACTATCCTGGGATACGACCAGAGGCACCTTCGTACCCCTCTTTGTTTGACGTCTCACCCTAGACCTTTTAAGTATAAGTAGCTCTACCGGCATAAACATAGCGCTATTAATAGATATGCATAGGTGTACAAGTTTTTAATAATTGAGTATATTATAAATATGTACAATAATTTAGATGTTATTTATGAAGTAGAATAAATCGTTTTACGGTTATAGAAAATGTTGTTTGCCGTTTTGTACCAGTAATGCATTCCACAAACGAACAGACAGAATCATAAATTATTTGTCAAAGAATGTTGTGGAATGCACTGGTATTTTAATATCAGATTTTCTAAAACTGAAATATTATCCTATCAATGAACATTAATGAACTCTCTGAATCCTATTTCTGTAAATTTTTTTCATATTAATATCTATGTGCAACGCATCGATGTATACATTTATTTATTTTATTCTTTATTTCTTCCTAGAACTAGGCTTACTAGGACTCTACATCTTTATTTTTGAAACTTCATGGTTTCTCTTATACAAAGTGTCAAGAGTAATATTTACAAAATCACTTTAACGTGCGCAAAATCACAGGCAAAGGCAAGTTTAATAAATCTTTAAGCTATTGAAGAACTACAGAATCAAGTTGAATAAGGTATAAAGATGTGTCTCTTATTTTTAGTCGGAGCAAGATCAAATTATTGAATACCTGAGCGCTGTCTTCAAACCTCTCATTGTAGAAGCTGTACAAAATATCATACCCAGTAGTCCTCAAAATGGAAAAGGGCTTGAAAAAGAACTGTTGCGACTAGTTGCCGACCAATCAAACAATATCAAAGGATCAAATGATCATCTTCAAAACAAGGAAAAATCAAGTGATCAACTTCAGAACGAAACAGAACGAAATGATAAACTTAAGAATGACAAAGAGTCAAATTATCAAGTTCAGAATGAAAAAGAACGAAATGATCAACTTGAGAACGAGAATGAATCAAATGATGAACTTGAGAATGAGAAAGATCCAAATGATCAACTTCAGAATGACAAAGAACCAAATGATCAACTTCAAAATGCGAAACAATTAAATGATCAACTTCTAAATAATAAACAAGCATATGATCAACTTAAGAATGAGCAAGTCTCAAATCATCAACTTCAGAAAGCGGAAGAACCAAATAGTCAATTAGAACCCGAAGAAACCAAGCTGGAAAGACCCGTAAGTATTAATTTAACACGTCATTTTACCTGAAGGACGTCATAATATTATGTATTTATTTGGCCAATCAATAGTTACTATATTATATATTGATCAGAAAATAAAACTGTATAAATAGTAACTAAATGCAATACTTATCAAGACGTCAAAACGAGCATCATATCACAATATATGTAGAAGAAAAGTTAACCGTTATTTTTATATGAGTATGAAGAGCATTTATCTAAATTAAAAATGACTAAATAATGAACTAACTTACAAGAAAAACCAAAAAGTTAAAGTATTAAAACAGACAAAAACATATAATGTTGTTGAAATAAAAACGTAAAAACTTTTCAATAAATAACGATAGATACTTTTGGCTAGGCTTTTTTTTCTGTTTATCAACAGTTTTTAATGATTAATAGTATTCAATAATAAGTATTCAATAATACTTTCAGTAAATTTTATGGACGGTTGATGCTTCAATACTTCATATTGTTAACAAAACTAAATCGGGGGTAGTAATGTTATGTAATTTACAGGATGTAGTTCAAGACGTGGAAGTAATAACAGTTCAAACTGAATCTCAGGGAGCTAGAATCATAACAGAAGTAGATGAATTTAAGGAGAAACTAATTGATAACAATAAATGCAGTGCAAAAGAGTCTTCTAACGATGGCAAAGTTCCACAAAATCTGGAACTTGACGAGAAAAAAGAACACAGTAACCAAACAGAGTTACAAGAGGTGAAGCTAGAGAAATTAGTAAGTATCGATCTTAGTTCACTGAGGATCCGTAGAGTGTAATTAATTCAGCGGTAGCCTCTCTTTTTCCATTGGTTTTAACGGGGAAATGGATTTAAAATATTTCTAACTTCTCCATTGGAATTGGTTGCGAGTTTCAAGTTCCACTTTCCCTGTGAACCGCTGTTGTTGATCCTGGCGTATAGCAATCACAGCATTGGGAATGTGAGTGGGATTAGCCACATATTAAAAGTATCATATATGTATAAGGTGTTACAGAAAGGAGTGGTCATATTTTAGAGCCGTACAGTAAACCCTGTCAATAAGGTAAAGGGCTAACAATTTGAAAAAAAAATCTTGATTTTTATTACAACAATCTTATTTTAAAACTGATAAATGGAACTTCAAAATTGACCGATAAAGCTTTATTTCGTAAAAAGGGGGTTGACATGAATGAAACTAAGGTTATTTATTACCAAGGATGTTAATAGCATGTCCGGATTTTTCTGAAAATGTCTGTGTTTCTGAAAATAAAATCGTTGAAATTGCCATGAAAATATATTAAAATGTTTTTTTCAATATCCATGTTTTTTTTAAGCTTAATCAACATTTTTTCGGCTTCACATAACGTTCCAAAAATTTAGCCACACCTTTCTGTGACACCCTGTATAGAAATTAGGTATCTTTATTTTTTATTAACAATAGAAAGCAGATAGGAGTAGCCTATAACTTGATAAAGCTAATACATATAAGACTCATCTTGTTTCGTTTCGTTTCGTCTGGTCTCATCTCGCCTCGTCTCGTGTCTTTTATCTCATCTTACTGTTTCTTTTCATTTCAGGTACAGGAAACTGAACATAGTAAAGTATTATATGCAGAAGTTTTACAAATTGTTACTTCATTTGTTGTTCCTGAATTGAAAAAAAATCTCCAGAAGAAATTCTCTTCACTTAAAAATGACAGTGAAATTTCTATAAAAACTATCGTGAGTGGCATTCCTATTTAATAAATACCTGCCGATCTGACAGACGTTACCCTGTCAAAGTTTGTTTTAATTTTATCGAAAAGACACTTCTAATTTTCCTGGAATTGCCCCGTTTTCCGGAAACTTCTAACAACTTTTCTTTTGCTAAAAATTATTTAGACTATTCGGTAGAGCCGTTCACAATTGATGAGCTTACCGAAACAGTATTCCATTTTATTTACAAAGATATTTGTATATGATTTACTCACGACAGTCTGTTTGTTTCGGCGATGAGTGTGGATGGGGTATATGTATGTATTAGGGATGTTGCGAATGCAGAATTTTTTACATCCGCGCGATTTTTGAATTCTCGCATCCGTGGATACGTATGCGGATGCCGATGTCCTTGGTAGTCCACAATATTCTTGGTATGTATATCAGATTCGTTGTATATGCTTACATAAACTCAAAGCTCCTTTCTAAATTTAATTGGTCAATAGTAGATAAATCAGGCACTTCTGGTGAATGCACCTGGCAACATAAAGATTTACCGGAAGTCATAGTAAATTACAGTGAATTTGAGTAGTAGTTGACATTCAAATCAGTTTTTCCATATTAAAACTCAAAATGGTAGGTTCTATAGAAAACTTTGGGTCAAATAACAACTTTTGACGTCATACGTTTATGTTTAATGTCAGATTTAATAATCACTACATATTATAAAACAAAGTCCCCTGCCGCGTCTGCCTGTCTGTCTATTCGCGATCAACCGAAAAACTACTGAACGGATTTTAATGAGGAAGGTTTAAGTGTATAATTTGTTAAGATTTTGTGTATATTGATTGAAATATTGTTGAAGATGTCTCTGCTACCCGCGCGAAGCCGAGGCGGGTTGGTAGTAAAATATAAGAATAAATTCAAAAATAGTAACGAATCTTTTTACGTAATACTTAATTTGAGGACGATATAATAATTTACTTGAACCATAAACAAACTGCTCTGTTGATTGCTCAGTTTAAAGTAATAGATATTTAAATAGTAATTGAGAAATAATTAAAATTTAGGATACACCTAATTTTGAGAGTACGAGAATCGAGGGTTCTGATGAAGAAGATAGACATGAAGAAGGACTACTGATGGACCTAACTGGAATTTCCAAAGAAATGGTAATTTTAATTTTAGACATTCTTAAAATTGAAAACATATTTGAAGACTCTACAGTAAAAACAGTCATACAGGTGGCACAAGCGGCATATAATTTGACTATGTCAACGTATATTTACTTTGCCTTGCATGTACATCAGCGAGTGTGCTATATTTATAAAACAAAATATGGATCTATTTAAAAAAAAAAATCAAGGGCTCGTCACGAGGACATATTATGTGCTGTGACGAAGAAAACAGCATTATTGCACAAAAGCCGTTCCTGTATTCCATCTCATGTGTAAAATATGCTACCATGCCATATTAAAAATTCTGATAAATCACTACTTTTCAAGAGGCGTTTTCAAAAACTGTTTGTAGCTAAATGCTATTATTCTCTTCAAAAATACTTGGATGACAACAACATTAATTATGTCTAGTATTAATTAAGCATTCGTATCTAATTATTCTAATTAATCCATCTAATTATTATTATTTTATAGAAATTTTATTATCATACTATGACACAACATGTATATTTTTATTTTTAAGACTATTTCGTTTTAATTCTATGGACATTGTACGTATTACTTAATATTGTTTTCCTAAAATATTCACAGTTTTGACATGATATTAAAATTTAGATTTTTTTAATTTGAAATGTGACCTCATTAATAAACAAGTGGAACACCACTTATTTTTTAATGTTTTTATAAATTTCTTTCTGTTAAATAATTTGATCTGTCTTTACATGGTGTCTGTTGCATTGTTTGGTGGTGTCTAATGGTGGAATATGGTAAAAGAACTGAAAATTGTATTAAATTATAAGGTCTGCAAATATGGGTATATAATATATGGGTATAATATCTAATAATATGGGTATACCAGATATTTGCAAATAACCAAGACAAGAATTTTTATGTTTACGACAGTTCTATGTTTAAAAAGGTTGAATTTCTCCTCTAACGGCCTTAAAACCAGGGCTTTCTTGATTTGAAACATACAAATATCTTTATGTCTCAGGTCGTAGAACAACAAAATGGAGATCAACAACCCAGTGAAGAAGAGTTACAGAAAAAAGTAAAGACAGACGAACATGTAGTCGAAGCCAATGACATTAACACGAAAACGAACGGATTCTTGGATCTTGGTGAGTGCCGTAGTGATATAATAATTGCAGGATTGTCATACGTGAAAGACAACATCCGAAGCCTAAAGATTTTTTTAGAAATATCTAGCATAAGTGGGTTTTTTATGCAGTTTCTGTCTACTGATTATCAGTTAATATATGTGAGTTAATGTATGCCTATGTGTTTTTTCTTTTTCCATCCGTATTCAACTACTTGGTCTACTTGTTTGCTGCTAACATTATCATCTTACTTGTTAGTAGAAAAAAATCAACACTTCGCTAGACCTACTTACTAAGACCTTAGACTTACTTACTAAGGCAAAAATACAAAACTAATCTAAAAGAGCTCATTAACTTTGGTTTTATGTTCGTTTAAGATTATTTCCCTACCCGGTGCTCGCTCCCCAGCAGGAGTCAGCTATACCCCGCCTTTGCATATGTCTTACTTAGAACAGACAACTTACAAGAATAACTTATTTCGGATGTGTCATATAGTTTTGCCCGCCATTGCAGGGACATACAGGCGTGAATTATTTAAAAAATCTACATCGATAAAGTGTTTATCTCCAGGTAAAACTTCTAGTACCGCCGATGGGAGCAAGGGCGAATCTTTGCAAGAACCATTGCGGTTCCATGCTGTCCACGGAGATAACATTTGGCTGTCCAAGAATAACTTGCGGGCACAACGAAAGAAGAAATCCAACTTCTCTAGTACGGGCATCGCGTTCAGTTCTAGGCCGGTCGCCATTGGTGAAAAGGTGAAATACTGAGACATATTTTTTCATTGTGTAAATTACATTTATGGCCACTGCTCTGCTCCTAAGGGACGAAGCATGATGCTAAATAGCCTTTAATCTTCAAAAAGAATTGGTACTGGTAATACCAACTGGTAGTTCCAAAAATAAGAGCGTTCACCGAATCAAAGTACAAACTTTTTAGCTTTATTATATTAAAGTAAATCAACATCATCAACAAGGCATTTAAAAAAAAAACAAATACGTTATCCTCTAAACACACAAACAAACTTCAGTTAAAAAATAATAAACGATTAAAAGATTTCGTTAATTTTTTTTGATTGTAGATATTTAAAGATATGCACAAAATGAGCAATATTATGAATGACTAAGATTAAAAACAATCGATGATCCCACAATGGTGAAAATTAGCAGCCTAAATATATTAGTCATCTCTGTAATCCAGATTTGGTAAATTCCTAAACTTTAATAATTTTACTTGCAGGTATCTCTTCACTTGAAGCAACGCTTAAGTTCTTGGCTCGGTAATATCACAATTGGTTTCACCACTAATGATCCGAATTCTATAGCTAGTAATCTGCCTACCAATGTGATTATTGAACGAAATTGCGCAGATGGATTCTGGGCGGAACGTTTGGAAATGAAATATTACCAGAAAAGTTCTAGGTTACATTACTACTTGAATTCCTCCGGAAACATGTGCTTTGGAGTCAATGGTGTCGACAAAATTGAATTTTCATGGAACCTAGAAATGACAACACCCGTTTGGGCATTGATAGATCTTCTTGGATACTTTTCAACTGTAGAGTTTGAAATACCAAAACAGTTCTGTTTTAAAAGTTTTGCAGAAAAATCCAGTCTCCTTCCAGGGAGAAATGAATCTGGAGACTCGTGGAGTTGTTCTTGGGAAGATGACCACGCAAATAAAACTTGCTTGAATTATCAAACTAGTTTTGTACCTTTGGATTTGTACACACAATTTGAAGGGACTTGTATAAAATTCTTGGAAGATCGAGGTGTTGGTATGTGTTTAGATGATAAAGGAGGATGCATAAACGGCAAATTTCCGCTGTTTCCTGGACAGACCATTGTCGTCCAGAATTTGTCTGCAAGGAAGGCACTCTTTCATATTGGTGTAAAGTATTGTAGTCCAACAATTGATGCATCTAGTAAATTACGGGATACTGTTCTATTAAATGTTAATATACGCCTGAAAGATGAACTGGCTATAACATTCACAGAAAATGGAGAAGTACAAGTCACGAAGAACATAGACGTACCAAAAACAATTCTGAAAGTTAGTCGTTCCCAAGAACTTTGGCCGTTTGTAAAAATATTTAGAAGAAATCATATGATTAAGATGTGGAGTAGCAATACAGGAGTAGCTAGAGAAGGATCTCTATCTGTACTCCAGTTATAAAATAAACTTGGAGAGGAATACCCAGAGATTTTCAACAAACATTTTATTAACTTGTTATCTGGTTATACTTAGATATAAATTTTATTTTAAGTCAATTATTTATTAAAAAATACACTACAACCAATACACATCAACTGGCATAGGCCAAGAATGCTTTAGGTCAAGTTTTGTGCTTAAAGCAATAAATTTGAATAATTTGTTCGCATAGGATGCTTCCTTGTAGAATGGTAAGCGCAAAATCATTTAATCCTACGTTTTTTAAGGCATTGGCACCTATTTTTGCAAATGTTCCTGAATAGGTTAAACAAGTGATTTTATCAAAGTACAGCTATACAGTATACATACTGTGTCAAAAGCCTTGGTCAGATCAAGAATATATTATTATTATTATGGTCTCTGTAAAGAATGTTTAATATGTGTTTAATATATACATACCTCATATAACATGGCTTTTTTTGTCGTAATTTCTTTGATTAATTGTCTTCTGTGAACTCCTCCATATGCGGACTGCTTCGATCAAATATACCATAGATGTTAGATCGGTGCTCAAAAAATCACACTAACTAAACTATGCTTAAATCAGTTGTATGCTACACGGTTTTGCTATCAGATGCTTCGCGCACGTGCTAGCGATGTGACGTTTCAAATGTAGTAAAAAATGCAAAAGCTGTACTTTAAAAGTACTAGTAATAGCTTGTACTGTGAGTTCTAGTGTTCTAGAACTCACAGTACAAGCTATACGTAGTTTGGGTCTGTATAGCGATGTGTAATATGTTCAAATGTAGTATATTATTATTTACTAGCAGTTTCCGCGCGGCTTCGCTTGCTTGTACATACTTATATATTTTGCACGGAATCCTAACTCTTTTTCCAAAATAAAAGTAGCCTAAGTTAGACCGGCGAACGGTGGCACTGATGTTGAAGGTAGCTCTTACAGTTCGGCTCAGCAACCGTGACAATTGGGTTGAGGAATTCCCACCACGCTACTAGTACTGCGTTCTGCATTGCGCAGCGATACTAGCGTCAGCGTGTGTAACGGTGTTCCGTTAAACATGTTTAGATATTTTTCTACATGTTATAATATATAATAAAAAACGATGTACGACTTGCATATGTGGAGCCGGCTTTATAATGAACATTTTTTATTCATTGACCAAATTGTGCTCTGTCTCCTTTAAATGAATATATATTGACGAATGTGGAGCCGACTTTAAAGTGAACCTGTTTTAATCATAAATAGAACACGGGACCTTGCAGAAACCTTTTTAAAAAAAACTATTTGATTGTTCGAAGGTTATATAATATTGAATTTAAAGTACAAAATTATTTAGTAATGATTTAGAAAATAAACTGGGAATCCGAACCGAACCGAGTTTGAAAGTAGACTGGCTCTTTGCCCGCGTTCAAGTCCTATATCACGGTTTCTATTGCTGGCTCAGCAAGACGAGAGACTGCTGGTCAGGTCGACTGCTTACATTAGTGCAGTGTAACAGTACGATAGAAGAATGTGGAGCCAGCTTTAGAGTTAAACTTTTTGTGTTCATCTATAGAACACATTGAGCCCTTTCTCTTTTAAATGTATGAGTAAGAAATGTGGAGCCAGTTTTAGTGTGGATTTTTTTTTGGTCATAAACAGAACATACTATGCCAATCTAATGCCAACGGGACCCTATATTAAATATATTACTAAGCCTTCGCTGTCCGTCCATCTGTCTGTCATGAACCATTATTAGTAGACAGTTGAAATTTTTACAGAGTTTGTATTTAACCTCACCTACCTTATATTATATTTATATTTTATAGTACAGAGAGCAAACGAGCAGACGGGCCACCTGATGGTAAGTGACTACCGCCGCCCATGGGCACCTGAAACTTAAGAGTCACAAGTGCGTTGCCGGCCTTTAAGGTGGGAGTAGGGGAAGGAGGGGATAAGGGGCGAGGAAGGGAGAGAGGAAGAAAGAAGGGTTAGGGCCTCCGGTAACCTCACTGAGTCGGCGAAAAGTAATGCAAGCATTGCTTTACTGCCGGTTTTCTGTTAGGACGTGGTATCGCTTCGGCCGAGCCGGCCCATACGTGCCACACATAGTGTTACATTTAGTACGATGGCTTGGAACCTGTCATGTACGAATCCGACTCGCACTTATCCGACTTTTTTATTCAGAAGCGAACATACTGTGCTCTATCATATAAAAATGTATGACTGATAAATGTGGAGCCGGCTTTAGAAGAAACCCTTTTTTTATTCATAAACTCAACCCCATTGTTTGAACTTCGAATGTCATTTTAGTTGAGTTCAGTATTCAACTGTTCGCCGCGGGGGTAGCGTGCGCCTGTTGTTGTAAACACGAACGAAAATTTACGTAATTACTTTCTGTTTTGTTGTTTAGTGCTGTTCTTTAAATAGGTGAGTATTATATTAAGTTATAGATTAGGTGTGGTAATATTTTAGGGTAGTTATTTATAGCCGATTATTTATTTGAAGTTGAAAAAAAAAAAACTTATCATCGTAAAATACTTTTCCTCGTTTAAGTTTTCAGCACATTTCTAATTCGCATTATCAATTTTAATGGTTTCGTTTTATGTTTTTTATACGGTTATCCGGATAAATTCGGGTATATTATCAACATCCTTATTATTTACTACCTATACTTTTATTCATAGAAATAATCTCTCTTAAGAAATATTAACTCTATCGATAAAGTATCAAGTTCATATTGTCCGTTACAAAATAAAATTTCTATATTAAGATTTTTATTTTTTCTATAATTTTTAGCGTTTTACTAAAATATAACCACACTTTGATTAAGAGCCTTTTATTTAATTAATATTTATTTCCTCAATATTTGTCTTTTAAAACCATAAAAAAATTGATAATATTTTTTTCTGAATGTAATCATTAAAGTCCCTTCTGCGCTTTTGTTAACGAATAATTTTCATAAAAAAACAAATTGAATATTCTCCTTTTTGAAGTCGGTATTGTTTTTCTATTATTTTGACTTATATGTTTAAAATAATGAAAATACACTGTTATTATTGTCTATTAGAAAAGAAATTCGATGTTTAGTTTCATCAAATTATAATAATATGAGACCTTTTGGATACCTGGATTACAGCAGTTTAAGTCATTCAAATCAATCTATATAAAAAAAAAATACAAAATCATTAAAGAAACATATAGGTACATATAATACTTTTCTAATATTATAAATGCGAAAGTAACTCTGTCTGTTTGTCGCCCTTTCACGCCAAAACTACTGAACCGATTTAAATGAAATTTGGTGATAGTCTAGAGCCTAAGAAAGGACATAGGCTACCTTTTAATGCAAAAAAAAGGGTGTAAGGGGTTGAAAGATGGGGATGAAAAGTTGTATTGAAGTATCGTCATATTTCGAGCTAGAAGCTTGAAACTTATTTTTGAGGCTTTTGATTCGATATAAATACACTATTCCACGCGGACGAAGTCGCGGGCACAGTTAGTAGACTATATAATTGAGACTATAATTAATTACGGATTACGACTATTAAAAGTATATTTCGTAGACCTCTACGAACTAACTAAAAATGATATGTCGTAGCTGCCTACGAGGAGCTACGACATATCATGATGGCAGGTACGAAATTAAAAACAATAATATATATTTTTTTACTTTTTTTCTCTGGTTTAAAGTGTTTCGTTTTATGTATTATTTATTTTATATATGAATTTATATCCCTCGGGAATAGAACATCTTTTCGGGATGAAAATTATCTTATGTCGTTTTCTGTACGTGTATGCAAAGTTACATGTTGATCGATTGATGCCGCGTTTCAATAAACAAAAAAAACGATTCGTTTTGCTTGCGAACGGTAAAATTTATTTGAATTTTCAACGAAAATTTTACCGTCCGTAAGCAAAACGAATCGTTTCTTGTTTATTGGAACGCGGTGTCTATATATTTAATACGTGAAGCGAAAACTTTGGATCCCTTTTTACGAAAATTGGGCGATCGGAGGAGTATGTATAGTTTATACAGAGAAGAAGTGACGAATGCTAAAATTTTTGAACAATATTTGCTACAAAGTTAAAAAAAATGCAAAAACGGGTACATACAGCTATGACTGTCCAGTATATATTTTGACCTGTCATGGTACAAAAGTCTATATAATGACAGGTCAAGTAATATTGGCCAATGAAATAAACCATGGTCGAATTTCGACCACCACTCGATCTCTAGTTAGTAGTTAATAAGCTTAACAAACAAATGAACACACGAAATCACATCTCTATAAAATAATAGTTTTTACAGCCATTTGCAAGAAACCTATATCTAAAAATCAGTTTTTAAAATTTTTGTCAGTCTGTCTGTCTGTTTGCTCCGGCTAACCTCTCCAGAACGGATGGACCGATTTCCACGGGACTTCCACTGGCAGATAGCTAGTATTATAAGAAGTAACTAAGGCTACTTTTATTTCGGAAAAAGAATTAGCGTACTGGGCAAAATATATAAATATGTACACGCGAGCGAAGCGGCGTGGGAACTGCTAGTTTATAATATTATTAGGGACCCGCTACGGCTTCACAAGCGTTGCAAAAAAAATCTGTTGCTCCGAACGCTACCAAACTTAACAGGATCACATGCTGGGTTAATTTGAAGATTGCCTGAAAATTTTATCAAAACCGGTCCAGCCGTTTGGCGGTCTATAGGAACATACGCACCAACACATTAATTATTATATAATTGATAGCAAATTCGGAAGGTCTCCTGCGTTCGATCCTAGGCCTTTCCGGTTCGTTTAAGATGCTAGCAAACATGACAAACTATGCACTTGAGAACATGCGATGTTGATTGTATTTTTGTATAAATAGATTATATATATAAAAATATCAGATAAAAAAAATGTCTTTATAAACACATTTCTTCTGTGCGTATGTATGTTACTGAACTCCTCGTAAACGGATGGAAAGATTTTAATGAAATTTTTTGTGTGTCTTCAGGTGGATTCGAGAATGGTTTAGATTTACAATTGGACCCGGTAGATGGCGCTGCGATAGGGTTACAGGAAAATTATTTTTCACGTTCTGGCAGGACAACATTTACTATAGCGCTTTTGACATACATAACTGTCAGTCGTTTGACAGTTGGCGCGATTGACAGAATGCGCGCTGCAAATATCGTTTAAAACAGATGCATCGGCCGAAACTATGTTTTTGGAATAATTTATTTTTTTATTAATTAAACCAATTCGAATTCAATATTCATATTTAAGACAAGATAACGTCTGTCGGGTCAGCTAGTATATATATAGTTAGTTATTTTCGTAGTTATTATGAAGTACAATAACCCTTTGTACTTGGCAAATAGCTCGCTGAACTATTTACGAGTCACGTGTATATTCCCAGGGAATAACAGGACATTATCCAATTATCTGTCTGTTTTATTATTAAAATGTTGATACGTTGTACGGCTGTCACCAGGAAACAATCGATTGAACGTTTGATAACCTATTTAAGTTACGTATTTGTAACAATCGTAACCTTATCAATAAGATTATTAACTTATCGGAACGTTAAGACATATCACAGTAATTTTAATTAGATAAGTCTACTCTATTATTATTATTGTCTTAAGTGCCTAGTGCCACCTCGACCATTTCTGGCCTTTGTAGCGCACTTTTTGCTTTAGACTGCTCAGAATTATAGCTTCGAGAAACCTCCAGATCCTTTCAGCAATGATTGTTTGTATTTCCTGCGGTTGCATTATGTGCAATCCTAGGTTAATACTTCGGTGCCGCATTAGTGGGCCACACAAGCATAGAATATGCATTGCAGTTTCTTCTGCCTCTTGACAGAATCTGCATATTGTGTTCTCGCCCAACTTTAGGTTGAAGATATGTTTGTTCAGTTTGCAATGTCAAGTCCACTCTAAGGTTAACTTTTAAACTTTCACATTCCATGATATAATTATGTATTTATACGGGAATGAACGCGATCACGAAATCGGTATTACATACCTCTAAATTGCCTGACATTCTGACCAGGTTGCACTGGCCGTGGTGACAGGCTGACTGTCTGACTGAGTCACCCTGCAAGGGGTGCACATGCATGATTATTTTTCCATATTTGTCCACCACTTATCAATGAAATCAGTTTCCTTCTGCCCTTTTCCTACGAACACTGAGCTCTGAGCTGTGTTTGTAGGAACTGAGCTGATTCTACGTCCTACACGTCACACTCAGCATTGATGCGTTCCATAGACTTAACGATCGACCTCAACCATCCAAATCGGTCAATCCGTTAAATAGTTTTGGATTATTTTTTTTAAAGACAACACGCATTTGGAATATTCCTGTCACGTGGGGCTTTACAAACGTTCAAACAACGTACACAAAAAACACCCAGACTCGGGATAACTATTTGTGGATCACACAAATTTTTGTCCCGTCTAAAGCCGGCCCTGCCAGTTTTAATTTACCTGCGAAATGTTCAAATTTGTTAAAATCTAACGCTTAATGGCCGTATCTTTTGATTGCGTTGATTTAGAAGCTTGTTTTTTTTTACAGCTTCAACGGACCGCAGACTTAAGTATTTAATATTAATATCAACTTGATTCCTCCACCCGTTCTCCGGGTCTTGACAGACAGACAGACAGACAGACATACAAACAGACAGACAGACGGACCTTTTGAGGAACGGAACCCTAAAAACGTCAAAGTTATATTTGTTTCGACGATTAGCTTTAGGTATTGTTTTCAAATTTCGATAACTGGGTGACAACAATTACTCCAAAGAATGCTCGTTCTAGTTTATTCGGTCTAGCTAATGATACTTATGTAACAAATATTTTCTGTATCTAGGTCAAAGCCTTCAAGACAACTAATAACAAGTGATCTATATTTACGTAAAAACAATAATTAATTATTATAAAGCCATAGATAATCGCAGGTTTTCGTTTATTTTATTTAACTACTAACTTTTGCCTGCGACTTGGTTCGCGTGGATATTCAAATGTTTCAAAAATTTGCCTATGTGCTATTCTTGACTATAGTCTATTTCTATGCTAATTTTCATACAGATCTGTCCAGCCGTTCTGGCGTGATGGAGTAACAAACTTCCATCCAAACTAATTAGAAAGATTTTATATTAAAACTAGCAGCGCCCCGCGGTTTCACCCACGTAAAAAAGTACCGATTCCGTGGGAATATCGGGATAAAAAGTAGCCTATATGTTAATCCAGGTCTCCAGCTATCTACATACCAAGTTTCATCGCAATCGGTTTTGTAGTTTTAGCGTGAAAGAGTAACAAACATCCATACATACACACATCCTCACAAACTTTCACGTTTATAATATTAGTAGGATAAAACAGCCAGACCAGTGTAAGTAGACATATTCATGCTTACAAATATTTGCACTTATTGGGAATCGAAACAGCGACTTCCGACATTTTATAAGTTCATTGACTTGTTCATTTCACTTGACTGGCCTGTTGGTCTAGTGGTTAGTGACCCTGACTGCTAAGCCAGAGGTCGTGGGTTCGATTCCCACCCAGGACAAATAATTGTGTGACGAGCACGATAATTTGTCCTGTGTCTGGGTGTAATTTATCTATAATATGTATGTATTTAGAAATATATAAGTATGTTTATCAGCAGTCTGGTTCCCATAGTACAGGCTCTGCCTAGTTAGGGATCAGACGGCGGTGTGAGATGTGTCAAGTTAGTCTGAGATGCTGTATCAAGGAGGGACGTTATACAGGCCTGATATAAGTACTGTACAATCGGAAATTTCAGGTCAAAAATTTAACACGGGGGTTGTCCGGTCAATGGCACTTACGGTGCACCGGTGTGGGTGGAGGCTCTGACCGCCCAGAATAGGGCGCGCCTCTGGCGCCCTCAGAGAGTTATGGCGGTTAGAGCCATACGCGGATACCGCACCGTATCGACGGAGGCGGCGTGCGCGTTGGCTGGGACTCCCCCGTGGGATTTGGAGGCGGAAGTGCTCGCCGAAGTATATCGGCGAACGGCTGAGTTCCGGGCGGGAAGCGGCAGTCGGCCCCCGCCCGAAGAGGTACGCGAATGGCGTGAGGCCGCTCGCCGAGCCACCATGGCTCGTTGGTCGTCCCGGCTGGAGGCTCCACGTGGTGGCTTTGCCGCCGTTCAGGCGCTCCAGCCGGTCATCATCGAGTGGGCAGGGCGGCAGCACGGGACCCTTTCCTTCCGACTGACGCAGGTTTTTTCCGGGCATGGCTGCTTCGGGAAGTACCTGCACTCGGTCGCTAGGAGGGAATTGAGTCCTGCCTGTCACCACTGCGACTGCAGTGAGGACTCGGCTCAGCACACGCTGGCGGTCTGCTCTGCTTGGGCAACGCAGCGCCGGGCCCTCACTGCAGTCGTCGAAGAGGATCTCTCGACACCGTCCGGGAGGATGACCTCAACTCGAACTTAATTCGCGCCGGCGAACCGGGCAGCGGAGGCGTGCTTACCAGCGCCTCATGCCGCCCTGTGTGTGGCCGCGGGTGGACGGGACGGGTTTTCCCCTCCACCCGCTACAGTGGCCCCCCGCGAGGAGGCGGCGTCCGCGTGTGCCTGGACGTCGCCTAATTGAGAGGTTCTAAGTTTTTACCCGGAGGTGGTGCCCGCGCTTTTGCGGGCAGGCGCTAGGGGGGGTCCGGATGTCTTAATAAAAGCTGTTACCTGATCCCTCCTACTTAAGGCACAGTACGGTACACCGTGTGGTTTTAGTCGGTTCGATTCCGACACACCGCCCCACCGAAAACCCCGGTGGGGTGACGGCCCGAGTTGGTTTCCACACGCACAGAGTGGAGGTCATCCTCCCGGACCCTTTCCGCCGCCTTACAGAAGGTCGCGACCGCGGCAAAATTCCTGTCGCTACCGGCCATGGAGCGTATGACGGCCGGTAGCGAGAGATCCTCTCCAATGACTGCAGTGAGGGCCCGGCGCTGCGTTGCCCAAGCAGAGCAGACCGCTAGCGTGTGCTGAGCCGAGTCCTCACTGCAATCAGGCCCAGATATTTTATGTGGGCCTGAACCGGTACGAGGACCGAGTTGACCTCAATGGAGGCGCCAGGGGTGGACCATGACGTGGCCCGTAAAATGAAAGGGCCTCCGTCTTATCCAGGGCCACCCGCAAGCCCAGTTCACCCCCCGGGTCGTGACCAATGTGTCATCGGCGTAACAGATTACGCCCAGCCCGGGGAGGAGGTCTCTTCGAAGGGCCCAGTCGTACCCCATGTTCCACAGGAGTGGTCCAAGGACAGACCGCTGCGGAACACCGCACGACATGGGCCGACGACTTAAATTTCCCTCTCGGTCCTCGTACATGACGGTACGCTCCTCTAAATAGTCTGCCACTAGCCGCTTCAGGTACCCTGGCACCCCGTGATAATGGAGTGCTTCCCTGATGCAGCTGGCGTGAACCGACTCCTAACACAAGCATTTGCTTAGCTGGAGGGGTTAACGAGAATACTAGTAATGTGTGACCCACGTTACTAGCATTCTATTAATAAAAATAAAAAGTAAACGTTACAAACGTAGCTATTATTTTTGTGTGGTACGGTGAATGACCTTAAACGTTCGATGCCGTCAAGACCAGCTGATTGCATAAAATGTTTAAATGTTACAGTTTTTGGCTGTATTTGGTATTTAAGATTCTTTTTGGGTAAAATTTCTGTTTATTCATTGTGATATCACTATTAACATAAAAAAAATATATAAATAAAATGATAAATTTTCTGGCAGAACATTTCAATGATTTTCGACTCCGAATGATGATCTCAATCTACTATTTCAGTATTCGGCCATTCTTCTTTTTTACCTACCTAATAAGAACCATTTAGCTGGCAGGGGAGGACACTTAACTTTAGCAATTTATTGAAGTGAAAACTTCTTAGCGGCGTTGTGCACTTTTTGGGATGGGTAAAAAATGTTAAACTCGCGTCAGGACACGTGACCTGATCGAAAATTCGTAAGACGGAGCCGAGTTTCTTATATTTTAAAATATAACATTCGAAATTCAAACACTTATGAGCGGCCAGGAGCGCAGAACTTCCAGTGTACCCTATGTATACATTTAGATATGTTATTACCTACTTTTTATTTTTAACCTAATTATATATATATATATAGATGTGTGTGTGTGTGTATGTATATGCAAATACATTGTGAAGTTATGTTTTCACTTCTGACGTGCCGTCCTACGACTGACTGTTTTTTTTAACAACTATTTTACTTTCAGGTGTGAAATGGCCAAAACTACGAGCAAGACGTCAAAAGTAGCGGCTTGCATTTTATACATCGTTAACCTCATAGTAATGGTATGTACCGTTTACGTTTAAACTAGAATTTTACTATTGAGACTAGCTGTAATGTACATATTATATACTAGCTGTGCCCGCGACTTTGTCCGCGTGGAATAGTGTATTTATATCGAATCAACAGCCTCAAAAATAAGTTTCAAGCTTCTAGCTCTAAATATGACGATACTTACATACAACTTTTCATCCCCACCTATCAACCCCTTACACTCCTTTTTTCGCATTAAAAAGCCTAGCCTATGTCCTTTCTCAGGCTCTACACTATCTGGGTACCAAATTTCATTTAAATCGGTCCAATAGTTTTGGCATGAAAGGGCGACAGATAGACAGACAGACAGAGAAATCGCTCCGTCCGTTTCGGAGATTAGCCGGAACAACCAACAAACAGAGAGACAATTTTTTTATATAATATATAATAATAATAACTTCACACACCTCACACAAGGCCGTCTGATCCCAAACTAGGCAGAGCCTGTACTATGGTAACCAGACTACTGATAAACATATTTATATATATCTAAATACATACATATTATAGATAAATTACACCCAGACACAGACCAAATGATCATGCTCATCACACAATTATTTTTCCTGGGTGGGAATCGAACCCACGACCTCTGGGCTTAGCAGTCAGGATCACTAACCATTAGACCAAGAGGCCAGTCAGAAGAAGAAGAAGAAAGAAATAAAAATCATTTATTTCAGCACGACGAGACAATCTTAAATATAACAATACAAGGAGAAAAAAAAACAGTCAGTCGTAAGACTGCACGTCAGAAGTGAAAACATAACTTCACAATGTATTTGCATACACACACACACACACACACACACACACATCTGTATATATATAATTAGGTTAAAAATAAAAAGTAGGTAATAACATATATAAATGTATACATAGGGTACACTGGAAGTTCTGCGCTCCTGGCGGCTCTTAAGTGTTTGAATTTCGAATGTTATATTTTTTTAAATATAAGTAACTCAGCTCCGTCTCACGAATTTTTGATCAGGTCACGTGTCCTGACGCGAGTTTAACATTTTTCACCCATCCCAAAAAGTGCACAACGCCGCTAAAGAAGTTTTCACTTAAAAAAACGAAATAGAAATAAAATACACAGCAGATGAGAAATAAATAACGTAAAGTAACATTAAGAGAGAAGGAACACTCGTTAGAACGAATTCTTCCATTTGAGGTTTTGCCCACTTAAAATGATTGGAAGGGTCCTAGGTGTGAAGCAACACGGGTCAACCTCGTTAAACCTATCATTAAAAAACAATATATTACGTTGTATATTTCACGGACTTCTAAATCAAAACCTACTTTTATATGCTATTAAAAATAAGGTCGTACGGCTATTTTCTACACCTGTTGACGATAACAAGGTGAAAGATTCAGGGCCAGAAACCAAGGACTCCCTCAATGCTAGACGATGCCAATGACATACAGTTTATAACATTGACCTTAGATTTTAAGGCTATAAAATTATTTAAATCCCACTAATATTATAAATGTGAAAGTTTGGATGGATGGATGGATGGATGTTTGTTACTCCTTCACGCAAAAACCACTAAACCGATTGCGATGAAACTTGGTATGTAGATAGCTGGAGACCTGGATTAACATATAGGCTACTTTTTATCCCGATATTCCCACGGGATTGGGACTTACGCCGGTGAAACCGCGGGGCGCTGCTGGTAATATATAATTGTAGGTAGGTCATTGTTATAAGGTCATACAGACAGATGTGGTCATATTTTAGTGTAGTACACCCCGTGAATAACGTAAAGCGTTAATTTTAGGAAAATTTTAGGAAAATTTTAGGAAAATTCTTCATTGTTAATACAGAAATTATATTTTGAACCTAAGCTAAGCTATTTCGTAAGAGAGAGAGAGCTGCCATGAAACTACGGGTACTTCACCAAACATGTTGATGGAATAAACTGAAAAACTACTAAATGGATTTTCATGCGGTTTTCACTAATAGACAGAGTGATTCATGAGGAAGGTTTAGGTGTATAATTTGTACCCGTGCAAAGCCGGGGCGGGTTGCTAGTATTTATATAAATAAAAAAACAAAATCATTGAAATTGACATCAAAATTGAAAATTTTGTTGTTTTTAAATATCCACTAACACTAAGCAAAGAAAACGCCTCTCCCGAAGAAAAAAAGTCATAATTTTTTTTTTTTTAATAATTTTTTTTTTCAAGCTAAGCCAACTATTTGTCCAATTCGCGAAACGCTCCTTAAATTTGATCACACCTTTACAAAACATTACGTTGAATATTTCACGGGCTTTCAAATCAAAACTTTGTTTTATGAGCTACTAAAAAAAAACGGTCAAGTGCAAGTTGAACTTCCGTGGAAAGGGGTTCCGTACGATGAATTACAAATGCAAGTTATTGCAAAATTTATCATGTTATTTTAAGAAGTTTATTTTACACTCAGTTCAATTTATTTCTTTACATTTTTTTTGTAATAAGGGGCAAGCCAGCAGACGGGTCATATGATGGTAAGTGACTACCGCCGCCCATGGGCACCTGCAACTTAAGAGTCACAAGTGCGTTGCCGACCTTTAAGGTGGAAGTAGGGGAATGGGTTAAGAGGGGAAGAGGAGGAGAGGGGGAGCGGGAAGGGTTGGGGCCTCCTTTAACTTCACTCATTCGGCGAAAAGCAATGTAAGCCTTGCTTCAGTGCCGGTTTCCTGTGAGGCCGTGGTATCACTCCGGTCGAGCCGACCCATACGTGCCGAAACATGGCTCTCCCACGATTATGTCACACATCTGTGTTTGGGTCACAGGAATTGTGTATTACCAAATTAGCAGTGACCGACGGACCGACAGACGTACAAGTGATCCTACAAGGGTTCCGTACGTCCGAATAAAAAACTGAACCCTAATAAGGTCATAGGACTATTTTCTAAACCTGTTGATAAAGGTGTAGAAAATATCATCAAATCAAGGTGAAAAGTACGGGGCCAGAAACCAAGGACTTCCTCAATGCTAGACGAAGCCAATGACATATTTTATGACTGACCTTATATGTAAAGACCAGAAAAAATTGTGTATTAAAATGATAAATGACATAATGGCGTAATAATGGCGTCCAAACGATAAATAATTATAGTTCAGTGAAACTAAAAAACACGCTTCAATGGGAAACTGAATTAAAAAACAAATTGATGAATCCTGACGAATCTAATCAGGATAATCGGATATTTTAATGGAATTATTGCATTGTCATCGGTCTTTGACGGGTGTGCAAAATTTAAATGAAATCTGGAAGTTTAAAGTGGGTCAAAATCGCGCCCTAAGGAGTCGGTTACAAACAAACATACAAGTGAAGCTAGTATAAAGCGTGTAAAAAAACAGTCAGTCACAGGCCTGCACGTCAGAAGTGAAAACATAACTTTACAATGGATTTTGCATAACTATACATACACACACATCTGATATATAATTAGGTTAAAAATAAAAAGTAGGTAATAACATATCTAAATGTATACATAGGGTACACTGGAAGTTCTGCGCTCCTGGCCGCTCATACATGTTTGAATTCCGAATGTCATATTTTTTTAAACAAAAGAAACTCGGCTCCGTCTTACGAATTTTAGGTCACGTGTCCTGACGCGAGTAACGCTGCTAAAGAAGTTTTCACTTCAAAAACCTCACACAATCTGCAAACTGAAAGAATTAGGCTTTAATAATGAGGCTTTAAAAACACATTTTAATAGCGAAATTAATTAAAGAGTAAATAACTTCCACTTACAACTTGCTTCATCATCAAACTATTGTTACGGAGCCCAATTTGTTTAGACAAACTCCAAGATGCCAAACTGAATCGGCAATATTTTCTAAATGTATTCAAGAAACACTGTCCACCGTGTACTGGGTTCTGGTTCTGGTTCTGGGGTTCGAAACCCTGCCCAAAATACTACTGATGTGAACTCGTCACATCAGTATTGTATTGGGCAGGGTTTCAAATCTGCAACCGCTTGATCGAAGTCCGACTTCTTTGCGTTTAGTTAGCTTATTACGCTAATTAAAATTACAACTGGACTCAGAAAGGCTTATTTTTTTTTTTGTATGTTATCTGGCAAATGGGCAAATGGGTCACCGGGTCACACGAGTAGGTGACCACCGCCGGTCACGGACACCTGCAACTCAAGAATCACAAGTGCGTTGCCGGCATTTAAGGTGGGAGTAGGAAAAGAAGGGGAGAAGGAAGGGTTAGGGCCTCTGGTTATCTCACTCACTCGGTGAAAAGCAATGCAAGCATTGGTTCACTGCCGGTTTTCTGTGAGGCCGTGGTATCGAGCGGAGTCGAGCCGGCCCATTCGCGCCGAAGCATGGCTCTCCCACGTAAAAATACTTAATTTTTATTTTTTATTTTATCGCCAATTGGCTGTTGCCAGGAAGTACAAGCCCTATTACTCTTTATAATATTAGTAAGGTATGAAGATTTCTTGTAACACAAAGTTGCTGGTCTATTTAATCATCCTCCGCGCCTCTTACCAACTAAGTTGGTGTCGGCTTTCAGTCTAACTACGAAACGGCTGAACTTTGATATTTAACGTGAAGCGACTGCCATCAGACCTACACAATCCAAGTACTAGGCGATATCGAAGTTCTGTAGTTAGACCAGGTTGTTGGACTTTGTCTGACCACAGATGTTAGTATGGCAACCAGGACCGACGGGGCCTCAATGTGTTAAGAATGGTCATCCATCCTAAGACTGACCTGGTTAGTATTAATTAACCTTGCAATGTGTTAACCTACTCGGTCACCACTTAGCCACGAGCCTGAGTCACTGGCGTATTTAAATAAAGACTTAATTACAAATTTCTGTTTGTTGAAGGTGATCTGCGTGCTGATGTTTGCATTTGGTCTTTGGATCATCACATCTCCAAGCTCTCTCTCCAGCGTGGTCCATGCTTCGGAAAATGCAACCCTCAAGGTTAGTGAATCGAAATCGTGCTAGCGTGCTTCCATCAATACATGTTTTAAAACGAAGTCCCCCGCCGCGTCTGTCTGTTCGTGATAAACTGAAAAACTATTGAACGGATTTTCATGCGGGTTTCACTACACACACACACACACACACACACACACACAAACACACACACACACACGCACTGATAGACAGAGTGATTCATGAGGAAGGTTTAGGTGTATAATTTGTACCAAAGCCGGGGCGGGTTGCTAGGTGATATATAATGTAAAATCCTAAAAAAAAGTGTGAAGGAAAAATAACGAAATTATCTTTTATACGGCGTGTAAGTATCACCGTCGCAAATAACCTACAAAAACGTCTTCCTTTGGATACTTATCATAATGCAAAAATGCGAGATTAAGAATTTATAGTCAAAAAAAGCTGTACCCGCGACTTCGTCCGCGTGGAATAGTGTATTTATATCAAATCAACTTCCATACAACTTTTCATCCCCATCTTTCAACCCCTTACACCCCTTTTTTCGCATTAAAAAGTTGCCTATGTCCTTTCTCAGGCTCTAGACTATCTGTGTACCAAATTTCATTTAAATCGGTTCAGTAGTTTTGGCGTGAAAGGGCGACAGACAGACAGACAGAGTTACTTTCCCATTTATAATATTAAGTAAGTATAAGTAAGGATTTATTAATATCAGCGGTGTCCAAGGCTGCCAAGTGTGCCGGGGTTCACAGGGCCCTTTCGAGGGTACACCTGAGCCCCTGGCAATAAGGACTGTGACGGAACACCATGTGGTTTTAGTCGGATCGTATCCGAAATACCACTCTACCACTTAACACCGGTGCACGTTAGGATGACGACCCGTGGAGGTTTCCACAAGTTAAAGAAAATACATTTTATTATCATACTTTGACATGACATTAATAAGAGTCCACCCATGACCACGATTGGTGCAATTTGATCGAAACGTCGGGTACATTGATATTATCGCGATTAAGTTCCGATTTACACATCTAATATCACATTAATATTTTTAGTTTGTTTTATATAAAATTATGCCATCACTGGAGTTTACAGTTTACTGGAGGCTCTTTGTCTCCCTCTCTTCTATATCTCTCTAACTCTCTCTCTGTCTCTTTTTCTTTTTATCTATCTCTCTCATCATTTGTAGACGCTGTACAGTATATACATAAATATATACATATCTTACATGCGTCGAGGATAAGGAGTAAACTCCAATAAAGTACAAAAAGCACAACAAAGCGTTAAAGCGTTACGCTGCCCTCCGATCACTAAATTTTACTTTTCATATTTTTTTCATACCACGCGCCTTATCTGAAAATCGATTCTTAAGGAGTAAACTCCAAAAATGTGGTCCGTATCCGTCTTAGTATTCGCGGACCTAGTCTCTAATAATCCGTATTTGCATTCCGTATGCAATTTTATCGATCCGGCACATCACTAAAACTCATATTCGCATATGAACAAATGAATAAACAGTTGAAATAACACACTACGTTCACAGTAATATCCTTGTACTGTTATTGAATAATATATGACTAGCGTAGCTTGTATTTGGGTCGCGTTGAAAGTTTCACATGACATAAATAGCCTATTTCATAAGGTATCACGTAATTTGTTAATTAACTTAGAATAAAATATAGATACGCGTGACGTGATTTCGGTAAGGTTATCGCGTGATGGATTGGCAATCGAATGCCATCGCCTCCTGCGCTGTGATGGTGATGTCCGCAAAGGAGGCGCCGTAACGGGAGAGAGGGCGGAGTACAACTCTCTATGCCCGCAGAAGATACCCCAATTATTCAGGTATTCAATGATCTCCGGACACTTTAGGAAGCGGCCTGCGGGCGACGAACTTTTGGGGAAGTCGTCGCCCGAACATATACAGGCCCAAAGGGCAGCGCGCAGTTTTTCAGAGAAGTGACACTAACGAGTAACGGGACCCTTCTTAGGTGAAATGGGTCAATACCTGTCGGGGGTTGCAGAAGAATGCAATGGCGATTTTTGCTCTCCTGATCATAGGCAAGCAATGGAACACCACGGCGGTTTTTTGTCGTTAAGTCCGACAGACCTCTTCATCGCCTAAAGGCGGAGGACATCCATGAGGATCTTCCACCACGTCACCGGACTTATATAACTATTTACTAGATTAAAATTAAATAAGATACATTTTATTTAGATATTGATACTAAAATAGTATCACTCTGTAACACGTTGTACTCACGAGTAAATAGCTCAGTGGGTGAAATTCAATAAATGTGCATGACACAGCATGGCACGGCCACGACCTCTTTTCTTTACTTCCCTAGATATATCGTATCGTCATTTACGTAATAATATTTACATTGTTATGTAATGTGACCTTTAGAACATACACGTAAGTTTTGGTGTCCGTCTTTCAGTCACGGGTGTAACTGATGCAAAGTTTAGTACGTTATTGGATGGATACATGAATGAATAGTGAATGTTGATGATCTAGATGTTTTGTCAGTGAGCGAACAGCAGTGTTGTCAACTTTGGGGTTTTCACACCAAAACGTGAGTTTATAGGGAGTGTAAAAGTTTATTTACTAGATCGTTCAATAAGTTCTAAGACTAATTTGGAGATTGCGCATATGTTAAAATAAAAAATTTATATTAGTTAGAAAAATGTTGGAGCAACTGTTTCGCAGTTGAAGATGAGCACGTTAATGAATAAAAAATAATGTTATCAAAAAAATCTTTGTTTTACTATGTAGTATTGAACCATGTGTTAGAAAATTGAAAAATATCCAAAAACTTTTATAGGATGCAAAACTTTTGCTATTTATATTTTACTACCAACGGTTTCACCCGCCGTAAGTCCCGATGCCGTGGAAATATCGGGATAAAAAGTAGTCTATGTGTTAATCCAGGTCTCCAGCTATCTACATACCAAGTTTCATCGTAATCGGTTCAGTAGTTTTTGCGTGAAAGAGGAACAAACATCTAAACATCCTCACAAACTTTCACATTTATAATATTACTAGCAGCGCCCCGCGGTTTCACCCGCGTAAGTCCCGATCCCGTGAGAATATCGGGATAAAAAGTAGCCAATGGGTTAACCTAAGTCTTCAGCTATCTACATACCAAGTTCCATTGCAATCGGTTCAGTAGTTTTTGCGTGAAAGAGGAACAAACATCTATACATCCTTACAAACTTTCACGTTTATAATATTAAGTAGGACATATTACATTTCGTTTCATTGGTTCAATGATATAACACGCCTCTGTAGTTACTCGAAAAGATATACTTTTTATTATTAGCATTTTATGTATTGGGATGATGATAAAACGACTACTCACAATATTTCTCATCTTTAGATCCCTAAGTGTCCGGTTGCGGGAAATAGCCAGCCTATTTCCCTATTACGTGATTGAGACCAAGTTAATTGGCAAAATCATCAACGCTTGCCCTTTTTTTCAATTTTCATTGAGGTCGGTGCATAGTGTAAAGATTGCCAAGGGTTTTGACTGGTTCCTTTTATGGCCGGCCACCTGCATGACGCCAATTCCTTGGGAATGTAGTCGTTTTAAGACGGGAAAGAAGGAAGAAGGTAATTTTGTATTAGGAAAAAATGGGTTGAGAGAGAAACCGAGTAAGGGACTGAGACTGCAGTAGCTCGCGGGGCCGAGGGTATTGATTGACAGACAGACAGACGGACAAGAAAGTGATCCTATAAGGGTTCCTTTTCTTCCTTTAGAGGACCGGAAGATTAAAAGTATTGAAATTCCATATTCTTCACCCTCTCTCCCAAAAGGGTTAAATAAATCAAAATAAGAGATCAAGATGGCTGCATTTGTACGATATGCGAAGCTTTTGTTCACTGCCCCAGTTTGTAGTACAATGTATTGTAAATTACCTTATGACCTGAATATATCAATACGGCGAGTGTCGTGTAAGGTATCTCATAATGGCGTTTGTTTTGTTCTACAAATAACATTACCTAAGAATATAATCTAACTAATGTTTTATATACAACGTGTTACAGATAATTATATGCCGGCTGTAGGTAATTATTTCTAGGACAGGGCCTAGTCACAATACTGCATAGAGTTATCTATACAGTATTGTGACTAGGCCCTGTCCTGACCGTGACCAGGCAATCTGTACTTGTACGAAGCTTTTATACAAACTAAGTTTTATTTTAGTGTAGATTTGATGTTTAAAAAAGTATTCCTCAAGACGAATCAATCGAGCCCAAACTCGATTGGTTTATTTGGTTTAGTTAAGAAGTTCCTATGGTCATCTTCCGGCTCCATCATCAGAACATCTCCATCAATCAATCAATCAGCCTATCATAGTCCACTGCTAGACTTAGGCCTCTCCCAATGTGAGCCACAGCACCCAGTTTTCTGCCTTCCGCATCCAGTCCATCTCTAGACATAACATCGCCATGGTACCATATTATTTTACGTACCATATTATTTATTATGTATACCAAATTTGAGCCCAATCAGACATCGGAAAGTGGTTCTAAATTAGCTTCCAAGATTCGTGCCATTTCTACATTGCAAGTTAAATAAAAGTTTATAAAGACGTCTGATACCCCATTGCATAAATTCGTAGCTAATGCTAATTACTGCTTAATTTTAAACCACCTGACCAAACCCAAAATACAGCTGGGTTTTGGAACTACTGATGGAATAGTTAGATGTTGACAGTGTCTATAGCGACCAACCGAAGCTTAAACAGAAGCGAATTACAAATCGAAAGACAATTACGTTCGTTCACTTTTGAAGATATCATCAAAGAACTCAATATATGGACAAATGACAGACACGATATTCTACATTTTAGGTTTTTGGGTCATAAGGTAATTGCGTACGATAATATGATAAGGAATTAGATATTTCATGTTATTTTATTTATTTACTAGGGGATACCCGCGACTTTGTTCGCGTTAAAATTTTTGTGAAATGAAATCTATGCCTTGGAAATTCCATCCAGATCCGTTCAGCCGTTTTTGAGTACCAAACATTCATTCATCCATCCATCCTCACAAACTTTCGCCTTTATAATATTAGTAATATATTTGTAAAAATAAAAAAAAAACCGGCCAAGTGCTAGTCGAATTCGCGTATGAAGGTTTGTGCACTATCGTACAAGATTTAATACTTAAAGTAAAAAAAAAATACGTTTCTAGTAGGCCCCCTTTAATTTTTAATTTATTTTTATTATTTGTTGTTATAGCGGCAACAGATATACACATTCTGTGAAAATTTCAACTGTCTACCTATTACGGAGCAGGAGATACAGCCTGGTGACAGACAGACAGACAGACGGACAGTGGAGTCTTAGTAATAGGGTCCCGCTTTTACCCTTTGGGTACGGAACCTTAAAAATAACAAGCTAATCTAAGTTTGTAAATAACTTTTTCTGCTGTTGGATTGATTTGGATTATGGAGTCCAATAGCTAAATAACTAATAGATGGGTTCCGATGGAAGAGTTGAGCCTTTGTGTTCAGGTCTCTAAGGTTTTCTTTCTTGCAGGCACAAGTCTCACCTTTTGGTTTTGTCAGGAAAACAAGAATATTTATGAAAAAATATTTAACTGTGTGGTCGATTTGACTATTTCCAGATTTTTTAGTGGTCTCAAATCTTCAAATACACGCTCTCTGCCTCTGTCTCTCACTCTTTATCGCTCTGTCACTCACAAAAAAAAAAATAAAGAAACATTAAACATACTGGTGGTAGTCCAGAGGTCGAAATATGACAGTAATTACTTTAAAACAATAAAGTTCCGTTCGAAGATAGGAGAAAAAAAATGGCTACTAAATAAATGAAATCGGTGATAAAAAGAGGAAAAAAAAAACATTCAAGAAACTCACATACATACATGATCCTTGAAAACATGACACTCATTTTTTGGGCAGTTTTGTAATAAGTATGGTACACACACACACATACAGAGTGTAAGGCGACACCGTTATTGGAATTTTTGGCGGAAAATTCATGATTTTTTTATTTTGCATTTTTTTGCTTAAAAGTTATATCACAATGAGTAAACAAAACATTTTACCGAAAATAATGTAATAAATACCGCATACGACCAAAAACTGCAATGTAATCAATCGAACAACATTTAAATATTTTATGCAATCAGCTGGTCTCGACGGGCCGAACATATAAGGTCATTCACCGTACCGCACAAAAAGAATACCTACGTATGTTGCATATTCATTGCGTAGCGCCAAATGAAACTAATGACTATAAATTCTTAATTTTGTATTGTGTTAAGTGAACAGAAAGAGAAAGATGAACAGAAAGAGGTTACTGTAAGTTTTTCGCGTAGCTTAAACTTACAAACTGTATAATGATGCCGTATTAAATATGGGGGGGTGGACTAATGTTACATACATACACTCCCCGAAGGGGTAAACAGATTCGAAATAAACATACATCATTTGCTAACTACAATTATTTTTGACCCCACTCACGTGATAAGGAATAAGCCATTTGCCATCAACCGGGTACTTGGGAAATGGAGGGAAAATTGGGAGTATATTAAAAGGGAAAAGTAAGAAGATGGTAAGAAGGGACGGCAAATAATGGGATATTGCTTATAAAGATGGATAGGGGAGACATAGCTAGAGTGTGTGGCTTGTAGCCTGTAACTAGGGATGCAACGATATATCGGAAAACCGACAAATATTGATATATCGAAGCCTAAAATATCAATAATTATCTATATCGACAAAACACCTTTATCGATTTCGATAAAACTCAATATATCGTAACGAAATATAGAAAATACTCACTTCAATTAACAAAATTACAATAAATAAAATTAAAAGTAATCGATTACAGATCTTAAGTTTTTAATCTGTGGTAAGTGTGGTGACTGAGATACGGAACGCATCCTAATTAGGGATGCAACGATATATCGGAAAACCGATATCGATGAAATACCGATATTTTCACTTTTATAAACATGTTGCATGCTGTACCCAGGAAGTCGGAGCCCCGTATCATCTAACATTATTGCTTTATTTTCAGGCCTTAGTAGAAGACATGTTGACACTGCGAGTAGGCATAGCAGTGACTGCTGTAGCTACATTCATCTTCTTCGTCAGCTTCATGGGGTTCTATGGGGCTATCACAAAATCACCCTTCTTATTGTTCATGGTAAGTACATTTCTTAAAAGATTCTTCATTTTAACGAAGTTGGAGTATCTGCTTCTATATTTACAGTTACCTAATATAATATTAGGTCTTTACATATGAAATTGGCATTTTATATGGTAAAAGTTAAGCGATTTTTGAAGTTATACTTCTATTGGCATGTTAGGGAAAAATGATAAGAGTAATGTTGACCAGCTAACTTCAGGGTGTATTACTTTGAGTACGTTTGTAGAATTTGAGGTTAGTTGATGGTATGTATTATTTATTATGATATTTAAATAAACTTTACTTAACTAGCGCCAAAGAAGTATAACTTCTTACGTGCGTACATAAGTATATACACACACACACACACTTTTCTTTGAAGTTATATATTAAATTAATCAATTATGTATTTTCGCCATTTTATAGGAAATTCATTAATTCCAAAAAATTGTTAGAGCGAGAATCAATACAATCTTTGAAGGCGATTTGGATTGCTCATTGGAATTGCTTTTTTTCCTCGCAAGAAATTGTCCATATTCCGGAACTAATGGTTATCTGTTGGAGCAAGGTGCAGGGAGTATGGTCAGAGACATTTCAATCGCAGATCCTATAATTTTGCGACTATTTATTATGCTGTTTGTGGTCTAGCGTTGTCCTTAAGTAGCAATGAGCTAGAGCAATTGACTAGCCTCGGTTGTTAAAAGGCTAACTTTTCGGAGGATAAAAAGGATTTAAAAAAATATAACATTCGAAATTCAAACATTTATGAGCGACCAGGACCGCAGAACTTCCAGTGTACCCTATGTATACATTTAGATATGTTATTACCTACTTTTTATTTTTAACCTAATTATATAAATATACAGATGTGCATACACACACAGTGTGTGTATGTAAATACATTGTCAAATTATGTTTTCACTTCTGACGTGCAGTCCTACGACTGACTTTCTTTTTCAGTATGCAGCCATAGTACTTCTTCTTCTGTTGCTAGAATGCGCTCTTCTGTTCTACTTCTCAAGTAATCTTATCGAGGTAAGGCCTTCTAGTCTTATGTCCTTCGTTGGGACCTGTAGGGGTTTCCACAGAAGCTAAAAAGGCTTCTTAACAAGATGGCACAGAATATTACTTGCTATACATAGTACTAGCAACTCGGCCACGCGTTGCTGTGGCTAGGGAATATTATCTCTCAAGTTGGACCAAACTGCACACATTGTGAAGAAAATCATTAAAATCGATTCCTTAGTTTAGGAGTACATCACCAATAAACAACATGACCCGATTTTTTTATATATATCTCCACATAGTATAAAACAAAGTTGCTTCCCGCCGTCTGTACGCTTAGATCTTTTAAACTACGCAACGGATTTTAATGCGATTTTCACTAATAGACAAAGTGATTCATGAGGAAGGTTTAGGTGTATAATTTTATTAAGATTTTGTGTAAAATATGACGATGATTGTTGAAGATGTCGGAAAAAAATTGGTTGCCTGTAAAGTCGGTATACGGGCGAAAGTTTTACGTGACAACGACTTTGAGTGGTAAAATAATTTTAATGTGAATATTCATTCGTATAGTAGGAAGAAGGATGAAATAATAGTAACAATTTAAAACATTTATTTATACAAAGAATTATATTTAAAGGGACGCGTGCCTTTCACTTTTTATGTCTGTCTCTCTCGCTCTTAGGCGGGCTAACCATGCCCGAGTGGAAGGGACGCGTGCCTCTCACTCGCTCTCATTGTGAGCGCATAACGTGAGCGGAGCGTAACGCAGTTTCTTGAAGTGTCACCCGGCAAACCAATTTATAAGACGTTGTCACGTCAAAATCAATATGTTCTATGCTACCCGTGCGAAGCCGGGGCGGGTTGCTCGTAGAAGATAAAGCAAGGTCTCCCCACCGCGTCTGTTTGTCAGTCTGAACGCGATAAACTGAAAAACAAACGAATGCATTTTTTGTACGGTTTTCACCAATAAGCTAAGTAATTCATGGGGAATGTTTAGGTGTATAATTCATTAAGGTTTCGTCTGAATTGACTGAAATATGACGATGTTTGTTGAAAATGTCGGAAAAAATCATGCTTACTTGGGACCCTTATTGGCGTGCGGCTTATATGCTCTGCTACCCTTGCGAAGCTGGGGCAAGTTATTAGTTAATCCATAAATCAAAACTACAAGACTAAGAAAGTTTCCCAAAAGTTGTATAATACATTTCTAATCTGTAATCAACGTGAGATCTTTTGTTGCGCGATAGAGGTTCGGACACACTGTATTCAGATTGACATTAATACTCGTACTTTGTTGTTTTCTCAATAGGAATTTTGCACGGAATAAAAGGGTTTATTTATGATGGGGTATTATATAATACTTAAAATTACTTTGCCAGATAATGGGTGCATTTTTGTTTTTATTGTATATACAGAAAGGCTTACAAGACGACGGCCAGTGGACTCACGCAATGCGAATCATATTTAAGTGCTGCGAATTTAAGTAAGTTGGTTTTCTGATCCTATACTGCAATCATTTCTTTTTGAAGTGAAATTTCTTTAAAATCGGATTTAGCCTGCGAGAGAATGAGGTAGAATACAAGTATACATTGTTTCCTATAATCTTCATATGCTCGCACGTGACTATGCGCCTGCGTACTACGAAGCCTTCAGAAAATGCGTCATAGTCAACGTGGTGTATTATTCACGTGCATAATTTTTGTACATTTGCGTTTAAAATTCGGTGGTTAATTAATTTATGTTAATTATTTAACATCTGTGTTAATTTGGCCAATAACTTTTATATAAATTATCTAATATTAAATTTATTCCACTTTTCTGAAGTTTCACTTCTGCCGTGTGTGAACTGCACATACACATTTTTTTTATTTAAACAAGAGTTTGTTTGGTATGCTTGTAATTTTACATACACATTGTCACGGTTACTACAGAAAGGACATATTTCATAATTTAAAATTTCAAATTCAAATTCAAAATCATTTATTCAATTAAGACACTAAGTGACATTTATGAACGTTAAATTGAGGCTACTGTTAAAAATCATAGATCGACGCAAACAGACGCCACAGCATGTACTGGATTGTCGAGGTAAATTAGATGAAAACACCAAAATCTACTGCCTGCTTGTGTCGATCTATAACTTCTAGTTTCCAAAATGCATAGAGCCTTATGAGAAGAACACTGGCAAAGAAAATCATGGCCACTCTTTTTCAAAGTCAGATCTTCAGGTACAATGGTATTAGTGTAAAAGGTAAACATGATGCAAGCTGTTGCCACCTGAATTTCATTTTATTGAAAAGCTCCAAAAGCTAAGCTAATAAAGACCTCTCATCCAGAAAAGAAGTGCTATTTCTGAAAGATAAAAAAATAACTTTAATAAATATAAGGAATAAGTTAGGGGGAAGCCGCGGGTATAAGTTAGTTTTTGATAAATGCAAACCTTTAAACAATAAATTCTATTACAGTACTTCACTCACCGAGGAAGGAAAACCTCCTTGGTCTTGCTGCGGCCCTGAATTGTATCCAAACAACTGCACCACAACATTTACTTATAAAAAGGTAATAAAGACGAATATTGCACAAACCTACATCAGGCTCCAGTCTCTCACAAAGTGAAGTCTATATGCATCTGTGTAGTCTTGCAAATAATAGTTTTAAGGTAAAAAAAAAAGCGCTCAGTTGTCGTCGCTATGGCATGATGCCGTCACGGCGCCCAGTAGTCGTCGCAGCGGCATGATGTCGTCGCGGAGCAGGTATACCGTCGCAGCGCACTGTTGGCGTGGGGGCGCAACATTTTGTTGCGGCGCTTGTGCTTCGTCGCGGCGCATAGCTGCCGTCGCTGCGGCTGGATGTCGCCACAGAACCATTTTGTCGTCGCAGCGCTGTTTTTTCGTCGCGGCGGTAAGATATCGTCGCGGTGCAAGATTGCCGTCGCAGCGGCAAGATGTCGTTGCGGTGCAGATTTGTGGTCGCGGCGCATCGCCGCCGCAATGACATCTTGCCGTTGCGGCGGCAAGATGTCGTCGCAGCGCTGGTTTAAGTTTTCACTTTTGTCGGCAGTCCCATACCAGCCTACTTTCTTTCCACTTTTTAATTTTCTTTTTTTTCTTAATTTTTTCACTTTTTATTAATTTTTACATAGTTTTATTTCACCATGAAGTACGTGCAGATTATCACATAACAAAACAACAACTTCTTGTTAGAACTGTAGAATACCTATATTTTCTGATGGAATACAAGAGCTTATATAGGAATTAATCTAGGTTAGCATGTTACGTAGGTCCTAAGGAATGTTAGGAATTTATAAACTGCCGATCTATGACATTGAACTAATTTTGGGTACTTATCTCAATTTTTTATTGCAGGACTGTCGATCTTCCATCCAGGATTGGTTTGGCCACTACCAACTGCCCATCTACTCATCTTTAGCCGTACTTCATATAATATTGGCTTCCTGTTCTATCATACGGCGATCGTGTTATACATCTCACTCGCAAAGCTAGCGATGGTCGCGTCGCGATTGCGACGGTAAGTTGTCGATTTTAAAACACAATATTTTAATAAAAAAAATATTAAAAAATCTTTATTTGTAGTAACTAGAGCTCTGTTATCAATGCTGTGTCCCGCGGTTTCACCCGCGTAAGTCCCGGTGCTGAGGCAATATCAGTATAAAAAGTAGCCTATGTGTTAATCCAGGTCTCCAGCTATCTACATGGCAAGTTTCACAGGAATTATTGTAATAATTGTGTGCAGTCCTGTGAATGTCAGAATAAATGTTTTTCTTTCTTTCCTTTCCTTCATCGCAATCGGTGGTGGTGGTGAGGGGCCGTGGGATTTTCTACATGCACAAAGAAAATGGAGCGGGGTCACGTTAGTAGTGCACTGGGTGGCGTTTGATCCGCAACCACTTGATTGCAGTCTGATGCCTTGGCCATTATGCTACTGTCACCGTCATTCTTATTTTGTTGTAGTAAATAAATATTAAAAATTCATCTTGTTACGATAAGAAAAATTAAAACAATTTAATTTCGAAACGAATTAAAAAGAAAAAAGTACCACCTCCTAGCAGACGGGTCACCTGATGGTAAGTGACTACCGCCGCCCATGGGTACCGGCACCACAAGAGTCATAAGTGCGTTGCCGGCCTTTAAGGTGGGAGTAGGGGAAGAGGAGGAGACGGAATGAGTTAGAAGGGCAAGAGGGGGAGGGGTAAGGATTAGAGCCTCCGGTAACCTCACTCATTCGGCGAAAAATAATGCAACCATTGCTTCACTGCCGGTTTTCTGTGAGGCCATGATATCACTCCAGTCGAGCCGGCCCATACGTACCAAAGCATGGCTCTCCCACGAAATTCATCATCAGATCATCGTTATTAATTCTGTTGGACTCGTCAAAACAATTCATATGTTTACTAGTAGCTATTGAAAAGTTCCTCTATCCATCTCCTGGCTCCATCATCAGATCAGCTGCAATATACCACATTATAGTATTGTCATCCAAACTACATATAGAAAGAAAAGAAAGAAGAACACACACACAAAAACACTTAAATTTTAACAAGAAACAATAAAAATAAAAAATATAATTAGAAATTAAATAAACTAAAAACAAAAACATAAAATGTAGAACTAAAAAAAGGGTAGAATACAAAAATTAAATAAAAATAGAAATTGGGAGTTGATCATTTCTGCTCACTGGCAACACTACATCTATACATACAAAGTTTCATTTCGATACGACAATTAGAAGTAGGATAAAATTTACTTCCAAAATTTGTTTACATACCTAGTTCATTAGTTATAAGTTAATAAAGCTAATTTCTAAAAGCTAAAGCTAAAGCTAATAAAGGTGTGTTAAAAACGGAATCATATCTGTCTCTTACAGCATCTCCAAGTTCACCAGGAGTTCCAAACTCTCCGGGGCCTAGACGAAATCCCTTCTATCCTACTGCGCATGCGAGAGTTGGACCCACAGTTGAGCCTCAAAGCGATGACGTCATCATGCTAGTCGTCGGAAGGGCCAGACTTGGATGGGTGGACAAATAACAGATTGTTGATAAAGTGACTGAAACTTGTATAATTGTATAAGTTATGAAAAACATTTTTTGTACCAATAAATAAAGCATTTGCTATATTCTATAAATTTATTCTTTCCATAGTTAATAACCTATTATCTTTAAAAAAAGTATCACCGACTTCAATGCACCTCAAAATACCCAAATCGCTTCAAGTATGCTTATAAAATTTAAAGAGTTCCTGTTCGGACAAATTAGACCATCGACCCGCTACTTGAAACCATAACGTTCAAGACAGGCGCTTTTTATTTTTAACCTACCTTCAGATAGTTGCATATTGTTCTTCCTCTTCTTAATTTTTACATTGTGGATGGAGATCGCATTAAAAACGTTTTAAAATTATAAAAAGGTTATCTTTTACTTATACTACCGAACCAACGCACCAATACATGGTCCATTACGAGCCGGATCAGATAAATCAAGGCCATCATCATTGGGTCATCAAAGTTAAACGGTATTAACAATTGGATCACAGTGCTTCAGCGTTTATATTTGCACCCAGTATCCTATTAAGGTAGTATATAGTGTACCTAATTAACACCGCGATAAAAGGTTAGTGAATAATTTCTTTGTATTACTTTAGTGTCCGTATAATAAATTGTTTTTGCAATATTCTAGGCAGAGACAGGGGTTTGCACCCATTAAAAGGTTAATTTCATCAACTGTAAGGCCTTAATTATTGTTTCCTTAGATGTATTGTTAATTATACTTGTAAAACATTACAGACAAAGTTCACAAAGTTACATAATTTTAAGTTATTTACTTTTTCAGCGGTGTAGGCTAGACAAGTGTAACCATTAATTGGGTTAACAATTGTATTATTTATTCAAGATAAAGATTGTTCTTTGCAAATTTAGTTCATTTGTATATTCTTTGCAAATTAGTTTTGTATACCTACATATCGTACGCACGTATTTTCTGTCTAAAAATTGTAATATTTAAGTGTAATTGTATAAGTTTCAGAAACACACCAGCTTCCCACAGAGTAACAAAATGTGTGATGAAAAGGATTTAATCAAAAAACGTGCCAGCTATAAGGGACGTCTTACTGCCTTTTCGAACTTCCTGCATAGCTTGGATGATTCATTGAGCCCACTTGAGGTAAACGAATTGCGATTGCGAACAGGTAAGATAGAAAATTTATATCAACAATATGACGAAATACAATTACAGTTAGAATGCGTGGTCAGTGATATGGATGTGCAGATTGCTGAACGCAATGATTTTGAATCATCATACTATAAGGTACTATCAAAAGCTCAAGATATTTTATCTAAAAATAATAAGACACAAGAGTCACTTGCTAGTGAGCATAGTTCCCGAAGTCATTGCAATCACAGACCTGTCAAGTTGCCTACGATTGTCTTACCGAAGTATAGTGGCTCATATGAAAACTGGCTTGAGTTTCGCGACACCTTCACTAGCCTTATACATTCGAACGAGGATATAGACAATATTAACAAGTTTCACTATCTACGAGCATCACTGGAAGGCTCCGCGGCTGTAGCAATTCAATCAATTGAATTATCCGCTGTGAATTATTCTGTGGCCTGGTGGTTACTCTGTGAGCGCTTTGATAACACACGAATTTTGATACAGAACCATGTCACAGCATTGTTCAATATCGACGCGATCAAGTCTGAATCGTCTGTGAGTTTAAAGCGTTTAATTGATCAAATTAATAAAAATCTGCGTGCTCTTGAGTCCCTTAACGAACCTACTACACATTGGGACACTCTTCTTATTCACATAATATCTTTAAAACTAGATCAAAAAACATTTCGTGAATGGGAGGAGTATAAAAGTCGCATTGATAAAAATTTGAAAATTACATTAAGTATTTATTTTGACTTTCTGAGAAACCGTGCTGACCTACTAGAAACATTAGAAATGTCTCGTAATAATAAGAGTCAGCAAAATGCTAACACGAATAATATTAAGCTTAGGACATTAGTTTCAGTCCCCAGTTCTCAAATGAGACCTGAAGTAACCAATCAGCAGGTTGCTAAATCGTGTCAGAGATGTAATGAACCTCATCCTTTATACCATTGCCCTCAATTTCTCGCTCTCAGTCCTGATAAGCGGTTAGAATTAATACCTCAATACAAAATATGCTATAATTGTTTTGGCAGCGGCCATTATGCCAATAAATGTAAAAAGGCCGGTTGTAAAGTTTGCAAACGCAAACATAATACCTTAATTCATATTGCAGACATTAAAAAGTCAACGAAAGGTCAAGTGTTAACGGACACTAGCAACAATAATGTGCATGGACCCTCTATAGTGTCATCACCTGTGAGCGTTGCGTTGACCACATGCATACAGGCGCCTCTAGATACTAATCAAGACGTGTTACTTTCTACTGCTCTAGTCAACGTGCTAGACAGGCATGGTCAAACGCATATAGTGCGAGCTTTACTAGACTGTGCAAGCTCTTCTTGTATTATAACGAATAAGCTAAGTGATAAATTGGACTTACCATATGTCAAAGTAGATAAGCCAATACACGGCATAAATAAAACACAGACTCATACATCAGAAGTTAGTCGTATCGAGATGCGTTCATTAAGTGAAGACTTTTCATGCCATCTATTATGTTATGTCTTACCAGATATCACGGATAAGATTCCCTGTCGTAGAATAAATATTAATTCTTTGAACATACCTATGAATCTCAACCTGGCTGATCCTAGTTTTTATAAGCCATCGGATGTCGACTTGGTGATAGGTAGTAATATATTTTGGGATCTTCTCGGGTCAGAAATGATTAAGTTAGGAGATAACAAACCAATTCTTTATGAGACTAGGTTAGGTTGGTTAGTTTCCGGTCCTGTTGGGGGTTGTACAACATCTCGTCTTTCATGTAATTTTATAAAGGTTGACTCAACCCCAGATGATTTTAAGGTTAATGAATGTCAAGATCTATTAGCACGCTTCTGGCAACTTGAAGAAGTGAATGGCAAATCATTATTGTCAAAAGATGAGCAAGTCTGTGAGGAACACTTCGTAGAACACACAACTCGTTTAAATAATGGGCGTTTCTGTGTACGATTACCCTTAAGCCAATCACCTAGACTGCTAGGTGACTCACTAGCAAAAGCCAAACAGTGTTTAATTTCATTGGAGCGCAAATTCAAAAATAATCCAGAATTTCATAGAATGTACGTAGAATTCATGTCAGAATACATTTCAATGGGCCACATGACTGAGTGCCCCATGTATTCAATTCCAACTCCATATTTTATTCCTCACCATGGCGTTTTACGGGAGAGTAGTAGTACAACAAAATTACGTGTTGTTTTCAATGCCAGCACGCCCTCTACCTCACAGATTTCGTCTAATGACATACAGATGGTAGGCCCAACCGTACAAGATGACCTGTTATCCATACTTATTAGGTTTCGGCAATATAAATATATTTTAGCTGCAGACATTGAAAAAATGTACCGCCAAGTCGTTGTCCATCCAGCTGATAGGTATTTACAGCATATCGTTTGGCGTAATGATCCTTCAGAACCCATCAGGGCATTTCAATTAAATACAGTTAGTTATGGAACTGCGAGTGCACCCTTTTTGGCAACCCGGTGTATTAAACAGTTGGGTATTGAATGTAAGGACGAAAGAATATCAGAAATCATTAAACACGACATGTATGTTGATGATTTACTTACAGGAGATGATAGTATTGTCGGCGCCTTAGAAATTAAGCGTAAGGTAACTGATGTATTAGCTTCAGCTGGCATGCCACTTCGTAAGTGGAAATCGAATTGTCCTCAGTTGATTTCCCGCCAAAATACATCCGAAAATTCTACATCAGTTGATTTAAATATGGGCAATGAACATAATAAAATATTGGGTTTAGGTTGGTTAACGTCAATTGATGAACTATGCTTTGCAATCAATAGTTCATTCGCAACAGACTCAACAAAACGAGGAATACTTTCAATAATCGGGCAGATATTTGATCCAATGGGACTTCTATCTCCTTGCATAATTACAATTAAAATTCTCATGCAAAAACTGTGGCTACTGAAATTGTCTTGGGATGATAAATTACCACCGGAAGTTTTAAAAACTTGGTATGAGATACTCAAATCCCTCCCAAGTTTAAATACTATACGTGTTCCTCGCCTTGTTGTCTGTGACACATTTACTCATTTAGATTTACACATTTACTCTGATGCATCCATTTCCGCTTATGGTGCCTGTCTATATGTCAGGTCTACCAACACGCACGGTCACACGCTAGTTAGATTACTTATGGCCAAGAGTCGAGTTGCTCCAATCAAGTCCTTAACAATCCCTAGGCTGGAACTGTGTGGAGCATTAGTAGGTGTGCGTTTATACCAAAAGGTTGTTTCTTCTTTACGTGCCAATATTAGAGATGTCACATTCTGGACTGACTCAACCATTGTTCTTGGGTGGTTGAACATGCACCCAAGCAAACTACAGCCGTTTGTTCGGAATCGGGTAGGTGAAATCATGGATCATACCCGTCAATTTAACTGGCGACACGTTCCGACAGATCTGAATCCCGCTGACATAATTTCTAGGGGCATTAATGCGAGGGACATTCAGACATTAAATTTATGGTGGTCAGGTCCTTCATATCTTAGTCAGGACAGACAGCAGTGGCCGGGTAATAGTGCTCTCTCTGAACTGGAAAGCCTTCCGGAGTGTATATCGGAAGTTTCATTACATGCAGTAATATCCGAATCTGAAAAATTCATTGACTTTGATAGGTTTTCAAGTCTATTAAGACTCAAACGTGCTATTGTTTACATGTTTAGATTTATTGGAGCTATCCGAAAGCAATCAATTACTAATTCTATTATAACCAATAATGAACTTCGAAATGCTTTAATTTTAATAATCAGAGCTTCACAGAGAGAGTCATTTTCTGAATATAATCTATTATTGAATAGCAAGTCAATACCAAGAAGAAGTAATTTATGTAAATTTAACGTTTTCTTAGATGAAAATAAGTTACTCCGCGTTGGCGGAAGATTAGGTAATTCGTCATTTGAATTTGATAAAAAGTATCCTATACTCATACAGTCCACTCATCGTTTCACGAAAATTCTCTTTCAATCTGAGCACAGCAGGCTGATGCATGCGGGGCCACAATTGCTCTTAGCAACCATTCGAGAGACGTATTGGCCTATTGGAGGTCGTAACCTAGCAAAGGCTACATACTATCAATGTGTCCGATGTACACGCATGAGGGGAAAGGTTATAGAACCGATTATGGGCAACTTACCACAATCACGCCTAAATCCAGGTGGGTACCCGTTCGAATGTGTAGGGGTAGATTACGCCGGACCTATACCATGTGCCAGTCGTCAAGGTCGCGGTTGTAGACTCGTTAAAGTGTACATTGCGATTTTTGTGTGCTTTACTACAAAGGCAATACACACTGAGCTCGTAGGTGACTTGACAAGTAACAATTTTATGTCAGCATTGCGCAGGTTCATGTCGCGTAGGGGCAAACCCCAGCATGTTTACTCCGATAACGGCACTTCATTTGTAGGTGCCTTTAATGAAATTGGGAATTTTTTAAAGAACAATCGCAATTCGTTATCTGAAGACGCAGCTAATGAAGGCATTTCGTTCCATTTCATTCCTCCTTATTCTCCGCATTTTGGTGGTCTCTGGGAGGCTGGGGTGAAGTCAATAAAATACCATTTAGTTAGGGTACTGGGCAATTGTAAGTTGACCTATGAAGAGTTGAACACTGTGTTGGTTCAAATAGAAGCCATCCTGAATTCCAGGCCACTTTCTTCGTTATCCTCGGATCCAAATGATTTGACACCCTTGACGCCCGGGCATTTTTTGATTGGGAGACCTCTTGCTGCTCTTCCGGCACCAAATTATCAAGACACCACAATCAGTCTACTCACTCGGTACCAAAAAATCGAACAGCTGCGACAGCATTTTTGGTCCAGATGGAGCAAAGAATACATAGGAGAATTGCAACAACGTTTAAAATGGAAACACAACAAAGATTCCTTGAAGGTTGATTGTCTTGTAGTCATCAAGGAAGATCATCTACCTCCCCTTAAATGGAGACTAGGACGAATTGTTGCCGTTCACGCTGGTTCTGACTCCGTCAATCGAGTGGCAGATATTATGACTTCCAATGGCGTCATTAGAAGATCATTCAGCAAGATTTGTCCTCTTTATGATAGTTCTGGTGAAGACCAAACTTCCAACGCCCGGGAGTATGTTCGGACAAATTAGACCATCGACCCGCTACTTGAAACCATAACGTTCAAGACAGGCGCTTTTTATTTTTAACCTACCTTCAGATAGTTGCATATTGTTCTTCCTCTTCTTAATTTTTACATTGTGGATGGAGATCGCATTAAAAACGTTTTAAAATTATAAAAAGGTTATCTTTTACTTATACTACCGAACCAACGCACCAATACAGTTCCCACGATTTCTCCAGGATCCCATCCTCAGATCCTGACCTGATGACCATGGGACCGCCCGGGAAGTATACCCTTTCAAATAAAAGAAGAATTTTCCAAATCGGTCCAAGAGTCTTTGAGTAATCTGTGACCATACATTAAAAAAAATATACACAGTGGAACATAGAACCTCCTTCTTCTTTGAAGTCGGTTAAAAATGGACCAAATCAACATTATGAAAGTTATATTAAATTTTACCTATATGGAGGGGGTTTAATGATCTTCGGCCGCTTTAGAAAGCGGCCCGAACTTTTGGGAAAGCCGTCGTCCGAACAGATACAGGCCTGAGAGGAGTGCGGCTAACGGGTGATTGGTGGCACCGGGTGATGGGACCCGTCTAGGGTGAGACGGGCCTCGCTTTCCCCCGATCATAGGCAAGTAGCGGAACACCGGGGTAGTTTTTGGCCGGTAAGAATCCGACAGAGTCCATCCTCCCCATCCGTCAAGGCAGAGGACATGAGGATCTTCCACCCAGTCACTAAAAATGGATTAGATCTGGATTTGTTTGGATTGAAATTCATAATATACAGATTTTTTTACAACATTTATAATTTAATAAACCCGTACACTAATGTAAATACCTAAATAACTTTGAGTCAGCGCCAAACATAAAAACAAAGTTTTTTTGTCGGTTAAAAGTCAATGGGTGAACAATCATTCGTCTCCTATTTCTCTACCCTTAGGGTTGAAATATTTATTTGAAATTTAAATGGGACCAACTTCAAAGCATACCCTATCCAATAAATAAAGAATTATGGAAATCGGAGTACCCATTAAAAAGCTATCCGTGGTCATATTTAAAATAAAAAATATTTACGGGTTGACTTGACCACCTCCACAATGTTACACTTCGTTGACCCCCCCACCCCCCGCCCCCCTTAACGTGTGACGTAATTTATGAATGGCCCCTTAAGAAATGCAACTCTAACGTCGTCAGAAGAGAAGAGTTACGCGATAGAAAGAGAAACAACTTCTATGTGTATACTAGCTGTTACCCGTGATTTCTATCCATCATCTATCCAAATTAAATAATTTTTCCTTTCGTAAAAACCTTCTACATAGTATTAAAAAATTTAAAAAAGGGAATGAAATCGGTTAAGTCGTTTTCAACTTATGGCGTGACCAAGGGACATAGGGATTCATTTTTGTCTATAGATAACTGCACGTGATTGGCGCTGTGCTACCTGAAGTGCACTTTATTGTGACGGTGCAAGAGTCGCTATTTATTTACATGGTTTTATTTCGTGGGAATTCTGTACTAGTCCTATTACGTATTCTATGATATTACATCAGTTCAAACTTTGCGTTTCACTCGCACACAACAATAATAAAAATAAACACAAAAACACCCCTCTGTGTCCCAGTTCACACACTATGCACTAATCCAACACGCGATACCCTGGTTCATAATTAGGTCAAATGAAATCGATATAGCAACTGCAAACTATTTTAGTCAGAATTATAGAGAACATGGCGATTATATTGAATGAATGCAATGGAGTCTCCAATTCATATGTTTGTGTAGTCATTAAATTAATTACTACGATAAATAATAAATTTGACGAACCTGATGTTCTTGTTGAAAAACTCTACGATTCGTTTTGCTTACGAACGGTAAAATTTTCATTGAAAATTTAACAAAATTTTACTAATTGTTTGTTGATTATAGGGACCGGGCATAAATACATACGTTTTATACACTGGTCCATGGTTTTTAAGCCCCGACGTAAAAAGAGGGGTGTTTTAAGTTTGATGTCGATGTCTGTGTATGTGTGGGTCTGTCTGTGGCATCGTAGCTCTCAAACGGATGGACCGATTTCGATGCGGTGTCTTAATGTGCGACACGACGTTAGTTGTATGGTTACAGCAAGCGCGCTTACTGCCCGACATTATGAAATTTATTATACGACCACGTTTTAATGCTCAGATTTGAATGACAACTTAATTGCTGGGTTGGAGCCGTGCCGTTACCGTGACGGTTTAGTGTATGGTCTTCAGTCGGTTCGATTCTGACACACACCCCAACGAGAACACCGGTGGTAGTAGTTTAAAATACACACTCGGAAGTAAATAACGCTACACCAATAAGAAAATACACATATATTTTTATTTCAGTACAAACTTGATAAAAAGACAAAGTATAGAAAAATGCAAGATTTTCACAACCATCTTAATTTTTATCATTATAATATTAAAGTAAAAGATCGATTAACAAGAAACTAACTTAAAAATAAACAGTATTTATTACAAAGAAAATACAAATAATATTAATGTCTAAAATACTTCATTTCAAGCTAAACAATTTAAAATAAATAAGTGATGTGTAAAATTTATAAGTGATGCATAGGTCTCAACTCATATTGAGTGAAAAAATGCTGAGCAATAACAAATTGACAGCTATGACAGTAGAACAAATAGCACAAGTAAAGGAAAAAATTCTAAAGTCGTTAATTTGTTGTAATATCGCATAAAAAATAGTTTTTGTGATTACAAACTTATATTTTGCAGTTGGAAAGTTGACTTTGTCGTAAATCAATGTATGGGATAGTATTTTTAGAACTGCAAAATTAAGTTTGTCTTTCGGAAAAGACAGCAATCTACATACAAGTTTGTTTGCTTATGGAACCTTCCGTTTTTTAATTTTGTCAAAGAATTAACTTAATTTTTTTTGACGTGATAACGTCTTATAAATCGATGAACGCCCGCTCCACGCACGAAAAAGCATGACTCATTGTCACGTTCCTCCTGAGCCGAGCGTGCAAGCGAGAGCGCAGAACAAGCGATAGAGAGGCACACTCGGTCTTCAGTGATAATAATTCAATTCATAAAAGTATGCAATTTTTCATCAATGTTTTCTTATGACGTTATCACGTAAAATTATCGTCCGTAAGCCGACTTTACAGACAACCAATTTTTTTTTTTCAAAGCAAGCAGTACTCACTCGTATAGAGGTACGAGTTAGTATTCTGCTTGTTTTCTAAGTATTCTACAAAATATGTTTTATGTTTAAGTTAGTTACTTGTAAAATATAATCTCATGAAGTTGCCTCGGCGACACAGGACATTCGAAATGTTCGCCCACAATACTCGTTGAACGCGTAATTCCACCATATTCATTACATTACAATTCATTACATTACATTAAATTAGAACACATTACATTACATTAAATTAGAACGCATTACATTACATTAAATTAGAACACATTACATTACATTCGAATAATTTAAGTAAATTTACAAATGTTTTCTAAAGATACTGTTTAATAAAATCTTCATGTTTTGTAATTTTAGTGAACGTTGTGTAGGTGTTAGCATTACATAAGTTTTCATTGCTCGGTGCAGTGGACACAACCCCCCTTAAATAATATCTGTCAACGCCTAACTCTTGGTCTGCGAAGGCCAATCCACCACCGCTGTCGCCTTTGCATAAGGCCGTACCTGAAAATATAAAAGATATTATTACCTATTGTATTCAAACTATATCTTGTGAAGATGGATGGATGGGTGGATGGATGTTTATTACTCTTTCACCCGAAAAAGGCTGAACGGATCTTGATGAAATTTATCACAGAGATAGATCATAGTCTGGAATAGCACAGAGGCTACTTTTTATCCCGGCAAAAAAATTACGGTTCCCATGGGATAAATTTCTGGAAAACAACAATAAAGTCACGAACAAACGACCAACGTCACGCGCAACAGTTAGTAATATTAAAAAATGCCAATGTGTGTTCATTTGTTTTTTTTAGACAATTCTTGCGTTAGGAATATTCCTGTGTCGCGTGAGGGTTCACAGACAAATTTAACAATGGACACAAAGAATACTCAGACTCGAGACAACTGTTTGTAGTTGCAAGACGACCGCTTAAGCCATTGCGCCATCCGTACAGTGTTACTTTATAACACTTTTAGTACCTGGGAGACTGAGCTTTGCTCGGTAGCTTTTTGTAAAATCATTTTTTTTTTTAATTTGTTTTTGTTCTAAAATTGCATTTTTACAGAAATTACTATGCAATTGGACTTAAAATGCAAAACGGTATCTGTATACAAAATTTCATCAAAATCATTGGAGCCGTTTCCGAGATAAACGAAATATAAATACATAAATAAATACACACATACATGAATTTGTTCGTTTAAAGTAATAAGATGCCTTAACTACTGAACCGATCATCATGAAATTTTGCAAACACGTTGTTAGGGGTACAGAGAATGATATAGGGTACCCTTCATCCAGAAAAAAAGGTATTATTCCCGAGAGATAGTGATAAAAAAAATGATTGAAAAAATCTACAGCGGCAGTAGTGACAATGGCGTCGGACTTGCTGCGACTGGTTACTGCTTCGAACCCTTCGAGCTACTACAGTCTCAGTCCGGTTCCATCCAAGACTTGCGGTATCCCGTACCCTAGCTCCCTCACCCTATCCGTTTCCCTTACTCCAATTTAACTTCTTCCTTTGACCTGTCTGAAAACGATTACATTCCCAAAGAAGGTTGGCGTCTGACAGGCCATGAAGGAAACCAGTCAGAACCCTTTAAAATATTAGCTACACATTGCGTCGACCCCAAATAAAGTTGGGAAATGGGCAGAAAGGTGATAATATTTAGTAGCCATTGATAAGCTTTGGTGTAGCAAATAAAAAAAACTGTCAGTCGTAGGACTGCACGTCAGAAGTGAAAACACATTTTTTAAAGATTAATTAATAAGGAGCTGACAAAACTGAATGTTTAGATTAGCGCCCTCTAGTGGATCTATATCATGAAATACATATATTCCCCATATCAAAAGTGCACAAACGTGCCTAAAGAAGTTTTCACTTCAAAAAGCGTGAGGTATCCTTCAGACACCCGGTTGGAAATAGAAGTTCATATACATACATTTAATAGATTGAATACATTGTACCAAAATAAATACTTATAGTAAATATTGTAAAAAGTCGAAATTAAAATTGCGCCATCTGTGGCCTTAACTAATATATGGATAATTAGTATATATCAAACTACAGTAGTATCGCGCAGAATCCACAGATAGCGTAAAAATTTTTTTTTAAATATAAAAACTCGGCTCCGTTTTATGAATTTTCGATCAGGTCACGTATCCTGACGCGAGTTTAACATTTTTTACCCATCCCAAAAAGTGCACAACGCCGCTAAAAAAGTTTTCACTTCAAAAAATTGGAACCACTTTTTTCCATACCTTTGACGGAGGATTTTCTTTACTCGATAATAATTATACTTACCATTGGTAAATCCTGCGCAAATTTTATCCCCAGTAATGTATTCCCTGAAGGAAGGTGGGAGAGTGTTGATGCAGGTATCTATGTTGATGTAAGGCATTTCAACTACCTTTAAGACTTGAGAGGCGTTCCCATTTTCCGCTGTGAGGCCCCAACCAGCCACCTACAAAGTGAACGTGAGATTTGATTGGTTGATTTTTTCAACTGTAAATAAGCTAGTTCTTATATCTAAAGAGAATAAACTAAGCAGGTAATTGAGGACTGCAAATGCTCAGAATTGGGCCCTAAACTTTCCATTACCATCTATGTTGAAGAGCTTCCAGTTCAATGAAGTATTTAAGACGTGACCGTGATCGATGACTCGTTGATCAGCTTGGGAAGGCTTGATCTAAACATCTAGATCTGACTTCTACTAATAAATGGATCGAGAGAAGACAAATTCACCCTTTGGAAGAACTCCTGTTCTTTCCGTTGCTGCTGAGGATTGTGGATCGTGGTAAATAGAGGGTTGTGAAACACTGCCATCCGCGCTCCGAAAGAATCCAGAGATAGCAAACTCTTCTTGTTTCTATAGTGTATCTACCCTTTGAATACGTGTTATGTTCGCCTTCCAGGAATCGCGTTCGATGCACAACAGATTGACCCGTTTCTCAAATGCAGTTCTCTCCACCACCAACCGATGTGGATGATTTTTAGGGCTTTCCTTATTTTTAATGGCGTATTTAATGGTCGTGGTCAAACCTACCTTCCCTGATTTGTTCGGCACCAGTTGCCGTCGCTCAAAATTGGTGTCAAAGTTAAGGCAGACAGGCCTCACGTACGTGTGATAAACAAACGGTGTGACCAGGATCAGGATGGCTATGTCCTCTTGAAAATTGGCTGCCGCACCTTGGAATAGGCTTGGGATATTTAACTCTTTCACCTAGAAATAAGTAAAATATTAGGCAATGATAAGGTTCATTTAGTTCAGACACTTTAATTTTTAGTACTTATGGGGGCAGATGCTTGACCTGGAAAGGAACTTCATTATATACAGGGTGTAAGTGACACCGTACCGAATCCTGAAATAGTGTATTCAGACCATCATTCTGAGTGGAAAATCACTGGAAATTTCTGCGGGAAAATTCATAACTTTTTTTCACTTTTTTGTTTGAAAGTGATATCACAATGAGTAAACAGAACAGTTTACCGAAAAAAAATCAGTTAATACCCCATACGGCCAAAAACAGCATTTATGCAATCAGCTGCATCGACGGCGCCGACCGCTGAAGGTCATTCACCGTACCGCACAGTACGCGTGTTGCGTTACATTGCGTAGTGAAAAATCTAACTATTGACTGTAAATCCTTAATCTCGCCTTTTTATGATGAAATGACTTTTGCATTGTGATAAGTATCCAAAGAAAGACGTCTTTGTAAGTTATTCGCGACGGTGATACTTCCACGCTGTATAATTTTGCGTTTATACAGGAGTTTAAATGCTGAAAAATATGAATAGATTGATGAATATAGATAAATATTCAACTACTTACATCAGACTTTTGTGCATCAACATCTCTTTCATTGTCCCATGGCCGGTAGAGCTTGCCGATTGCCACCGCGAAGTTAGAGGCAGGTTGTTTCTTGCTCACGTCGTTCCAGAAACAGTGAGCAGCTGAAAAAAATAATAATTTGTAATTTAACTGCCAAGATTTGGTTTTGCAACAAAACTAACCTGAGCGCTGACATGTTAGAATTGCAGCGTATTGTCAGAATCTTTAAGCCAAAAGTTATCTGTGGTATTAGGGTTTGTTGTTGGGTTCAATGATATACGGACTTCCTGATATACTCGTAGAATGTATAGAGATGACAAGAACCTCGATACAAGTTACTGCGTCAGCACTATGTGCCTTCAGGTACTTCAATTTGTTCAGCAGGGCGATATTAAGGTTTTTCTTTGTATGTTTTTTATGGGATAGGGGGGCAACGAGCAGAGGGCTCACCTGATGGTAAGTGACTACCCCTGCCCAAATAGGCTTGTAACTCAAGAGTCACAAGGGCATTGCCGGCCTTTAAGGTGGGAGCAGGGGAAGGTGGGGGGAAGGGTTAGGGATTTTTTTTGTGCCTGTAGAAACTCCCTCGGGACTTCATCCCACCGGGGTTTTTGGTGGGGCGATATGATACCACGGCCTCACAGAACCCCGGCAGTGAAGCAATGTATGGCTCTCCTACAGGCCAGTCGAAGGTACACTAGCAGTAGTAAATTATAGATCTAACATACCAATATTGCTTCGATGCGCTCACTGATTCTAGTTCCCGATCTAGTTAATTTGGGATAGTGTAATAAGATTGGTAGCCAACCACAAAGAAGGGGTCTAACCTTACCCGATATAACTATGTTGTTGGAGACAAGGGATCCACCACAGATCTGCATAAAAGGATTCGTAGTTTTACGGTAGATGCCAACGTGCCACGGCAACTCTCCCCGCTTCGCTAGCCACCCTCCAGCCACTAACTGATCTCCTTCAGGGGTTACTCGGCCACATTCTGCGAATGAAATAATTTAAACCGTGTTAAATAATATGTAGCAGAAGAGTCTTGTGTGATCTTTTAATTATAGCAAGAGAACTTAGTAGAACGAGACTATGCACTGAGAGTATTTGAACTGAGAAGAATCTGTGATTGCTTCGAATAAAATAAACTTTATTGTACACCAAAAGAAATCTTTACAAGGAATACATCTGGTGAATATGTACAAAGGGTGGCCTTATGGCTGAATGATGAACAAAGAATTTTGGTATTAAAGTTGCTGATATAGGAGATATTTTAATTTTGTTCAAAGAATCATAACATACTTCTAAAGCATACATAATTTAAAATGGATTGAATGATAATAATAGTAGTCAATGAAAATAATTATATATACTAGTATATGCAGTAATTTCTAGCAATATTATATTATTGTACACACTAGTACATAAACATTCATATATACAGTCTGATTAAATACAGAAATATACATATTTATACACACCTACGTATTTAAACATTATATGTATTGATGATATAGAGATTACGCAACACGTATAATGTCTTCTAAACAAAGAATAGATTAGGAAGTCAGGTGATGTTCTTAGACCATGTTATTAAGAACAGGCAATATATGGTTTAAATATTTAGCCTAAACAAGTTTAAGTATCCATAGTAAAACGACAACTATTCCTTAAGGGCTATTACTCAGTAGTGGATTATATACAAGATAAAAACGCTTGGGATGGAATTGTATTGGATTCACAGGCTATTTCATGTACTTAATAGAAATGTAATGTGAGCTAATGTTTCTTATTTTCCGTCTCTTATGTTTTTCATTTATTCTTTTTAATTTTTTTCCTTAATTTTCAGTTTCCCTATTGTCATATTCCTTTGTAGGTTTTTACTTTTAATTTTATAAACATAAAAGCACACAACGAAATGATGTAATATTTACTGAATATTGTTAAAACTGTCTGGTTTTTTTTTTAAAGAGTGACCTTGAGTTTGTTTGCTCTATTTCTTCTTATAAGGCTCAACCATTTGGAAACGGGCGGTTATAGATCGAAAAAGGCAGATATGATATTATGTTATCCATTTTTTTTCTTTACTAATTTTACATTTGACAAAGCAAACTATTGTTGCAGTGACTCTGTATGTGTTGATTTATAATTTTTAATTTTAATAATTATATATATAGTATAGTAAGAGGGAGGGATATCGCTAATGCAAGTTTACTGACCGTTGGCAGTAAATTGCATGGTGTTCGCAAGGAGTCTGCCGATCCAAACAACTTGCTACTGACCTCATGCAATTGGTAGCCACAGGATAAGGGATTTATCAATAAAATTGTTAGATTTTTAACACAGGGACTTGGTAGTATAGTACTTTAATTGTCCAGTTTTTCATTACCACCAATTTTCCAAGCACTCAATCATCAATAAAGCTCAATAGGCTCCACACCTACCAGCGCAGTGTGTACAACTGAATAGTCAGAATAGTAACCCAAGGGTGGACGCAGTGCCGAGTTGGCGAAGGCTTTCGGAAGTGCTTGTCAAAGAGCCTCCTTCCGACAAGGATTAGGCTCTTTAGATGCTTTATCTAGGTCCGAACAGGTACCATAAAATATTTACCCCAAGTTAATATTACTTGCTTTATGCTGATCATATATGACCACATTCTACCACAGTAAGATCTCAATTTAATCAATCGAGATTTATCGATCGATCAAGGTTTCAATTTTAAATGTTTTACTTTTGTATTTGTATTATTGTGTAATAAGAATACCTATTTATGTGATTCTGAGGATTAGATGGAACAATGTTCCCTTTCAAAAGCATAGCATTTTTAGTTTACAAACGAACAGACGGAACATTACATACTCGATACCACTTGCAAGTTTAGAATGACACATGATCCTCAAGGCTTTTCTTGTTACCAAGTCAAAAGGCTCTAGTAGGTATCCGGGCGCTTTTGTCCAGAGGTGATCGTACTGCCAAACTTGTAACCTACACTAATCGAAGCGGAGCCTGTATTTACGAGGCTCTGCTTCGCTTTGATGCACTGCTTGGCTCTGCTGATCGAGTTTTTTTTAATTTCAGTTTTATAGCTGATGCTGCACATAGCAGATTTATTTTCAAGCGATATGACTGCGAGTGAGTCATATCGCTTGAAAATAAATCTACTGTTACCCTTCCATAATATCATTGATTTGCAGCAGAAACCGTGTTGGTGACGATAAGGAGCCTTGCAGCTCATCAGCGAGTATGTCCACGCAAGGCATGCAGCTGCTGTCTACTACGGTCTTGGGGCCACTATTGGAGTAGAGCCGGCGATTTATTTCCAGCGTCCTTCAAATAGTCAATAAGACAGCAAACTTCGACAAGATCTCTATGCTATATCGGGCCGAAGGCTTTCGCTAAATCATGTTTATGCTTATGACAATTTCCATTAGTGTAGTTATAAACTACTACATTTTTAATTAGTATATTAAATAATTTGATAGACACAGTCCAAACTTTAGGTAATGTTAATAGGATGGTGGATAAGGAAAAAATAAACAACATTGCTTAAATATGAATTAATTTATTTAAAAAATAACAAAACTTAACTAACCATCCTGTTAACATTGTTTTAATAATTATTATTATTGCTTTTCTTAGAAAAACTACTAATGTAACTAGGAACGCTTTGTCTATAGTACCTATGTAAGGTGAGTATTTAGTTGTAAATGCTGAACTTCGCTTATCACTACAGATTACTTTTCTAAAGGGTAAAAAATACTACAAAACTCCCAAAACATATATGTATAAAACAGGAGAAGGCTATACAAGTTGTCAACTGACGATATACTGGTAAAAATCTTGGGAAAGAGTACAGGACTATCATTGAAGAAATTAATATACGTGACGTTTCATTTACGTTAAGAGTAAAAACATAATATCAGGTGTATAAAAAATTAATCCAAATTAACCAAACAAAGTACAATGATATATATATATATTAATACGTGAAGCAAAAACTTTGGATCCCTTTTTACGAAAATTGGGCAGACGGAGGAGTATGAAATTTCGCACACTTATAGTTTATACAGAGAAGAAGTAATGAATGCTAAAATTTTTGAACAATATTTGCTACAAAGTTAAAAAAAATGGAAAAACGGGTACATTCAGCTTTGAGTGTCCAGTATATATTTTGACCTGTCATGGTACAAAAGTCTATACAATGACAGGTCAAGTAATATTGGCCAATGAAATAAACCATGGTCGAAATTCGACCACCACGCGATCTCTAGTATTATATAGTTGCAAAGAAGTTTTCGCCAAAAAGAATAATCTCAAAGATTTTTAAACGGTAAGGAAGTAATGACTGAGATACAATTTGAGATTGCAAGAAGCTTATTACTGGTCTTACGCTAGTTTTTAACTGTGATGGTAATAAATGAAAAGTGTGTGTGCTGATGCAAGCCGTGCTGAGAAGTGAAGTTCAGTCATAACAATTCGTGCCTTTAAATCATCAAATACAATTTCTGTATTGTCCGGGTAACTCTGTCAACTTAGCCGCAAAAGCTTTGGGTACAATCTACGAATGTCATCGTACTAGTATAAATACAATTTAAAAAAACTGAATTTACAAGGCTGAATTGAGATTGACCAGGATAGTATTTAATTACAGTTTTGAAACCATACATAAAAAAAACGTCAAAATCTGCTTAACTGGATCAAGATTTTGATTCTGTTTTGACTGATTGAAATCTTTTAAATGTTCTAGATTTATATTGATGACAATAATGCGAGTTTGGAAATCTCCTACCTTATTTATCTTATATTTTATTGTAACTACTGCTAGCTCTTAGTCATCACGAGTCGTGAGTACGAAATGTTTTTGGCAATTTATTTCTCCCTCGGGGCATAAATGCCACCAACCATTGAACTATCGTTGGTCCCATTTTAAACCCGGTATGTTTTGAACTATTTCAGTTTTAAGTTTAATAAGTTACCTATTTTACTACTGTATTTATTGCAGAACTTCAGTATTGTCTATGATTTTTCCTTTCGATAAGACATTTTATTTTACGTTATTTTCAAGTTCTTCTTTTTATGCTATTCTATTCTAATGCGTTTCCAAATTTAAAATTATTTGGATTTACATATAACTTCAACATTTAGTAACCTTTAACAAAATTATTTTGAATGCAACTTTGTGGTCACGAATCATGGCAGCTACTGCATTTCTGTCACCCTTCTAAAGGTTCTTATTGCACCAATGTTTCAACTCTTACTAGGATAAAAAAGTTGATTGAAGTATATTTAGTCTCACTGCAGCTTCATTAACAAAGTTCTACAATTATTAGTATTGTAACCTTAGATTTAATACCAGTAGATTCTGTAGAAGGAACATGGTTGATTGTGAAACAGTCATACATACATTAAAAAACAATTCAGAAACGTACAATGGAATCTAAATGTTTGTTGTAAATGACAAAAAATTAGACAATTATTTGGTAAATGAAGTCAGTAGCCAGCTAGGTAAATATCCGGCATGCTAATAGAGAAAAAAAACTGATTGTTAGACTTCATTTTGCTATGAACATCTTATAAATTACTTTGCACTTTAACAAAGTAACGACGTATCACGGGTTTTCTACTCTAAGATTGTAACGCTACCTTCATTATTATATTTAATAATACAATCAAAAGTAAAAAATATTGCACTATTTGTTAATACAAACATATCTATAATATATAAATATCTACCGCTATATAAAAATATCATATTGCAATAAATAATCTCATGTACATTTTAGTTTTTGCCAGTCATGAGCGAGGCTAAGGTTATGATGAAATCGAATTCACGAAACCTTCACGATGTCTCCTCACAATGCCTTAAGATTTACGCATGGATCTATTTTGGTCTACTGGGAAATTTGTGTGGAATGATATAATGGACTTATAAATTTCCAAACGAATAGATTAAAAGGAACTCTAAAGTGCACAAAAAATCTGTTGATGATATTTTTATTAGTTTTTACTGAAGCAATGGATTAGTATCCCGATATATTTAACTTGATCTTGTTCATCTTTCATAAAATACAAAGTTAATTCAAGAATTTAGTAAATGTCTTCGTGTATTTGTACAAAAACTAATTGCTTAACTGATTCTTTGGATATCATAGGTAAGCTGCGACACCTACAAGCTTAAAAACGTTGTAAAATTTGCTATGTTAACCTACTGGACAATAGATGGCACTGTTAACAGAATTGTCTAGTTAATATGAAACTACAAAATAATATTCTATTTCTACTCTAAATTAAAGAAAGTAACTAATACAAATTTCTTGTAAAAAAATTCAAGGCATATTTTGAAAATGGAATATGTTTGACAATAATTTGAATGAATTAAAAAGAAAGGACAATATCCAACCAGACTCACTGATGTATTCGATGTATCCAATAGTTTCTAATATTTTTTCGAAGTGCCACTTTTTTCTCAGACAAACTCCTTAGATGGAAAAGAACGCGTAATCTGTATTTTTACTAATTTTAAACTACAATATCTTACCCCATTATTATAGACAGTTTCTGAAGTGAAAACTTCTTTAGCGGCGTTGTGCACCTTTTGGGATGGGTAAAAAATGTTAAACTCGCGTCAGGACCCGTGACCTGATCGAAAATTTGTAAGACGGAGCCGAGTTACTTATATTTAAAAAAATATAACATTCGAAATTCAAACATTTATGAGCTGCCAGGAGCGCAGAACTTCCAGTGTACCCTATGTATACATTTAGATATGTTATTACCTATTTTTTTTTAACCTAATTATATATATATACAGATGTGTGTGTCTGTGTATGTATATGCAAATACATTGTGAAGTTATGTTTTCACTTCTGACGTGCAGTCCTACGACAGACTGTTTTTTTTTTGCTTTTTTTGTTTTCCAATGCATTTTTGGGGAAGTTGAACTGTCTCGAGATTTACTCGTGGTATCTATGTGTATTGTGTACAGTGTGGGCATATATGGTAACAATCACGCAATAGCAACAGTTTATTATACCTACCCTCATTTCGGGAAATATTTGTTTTGTTGATCTTACCTTACTAAGCGCCTACTAGGTAGTAACTAATAGGTACTGACTAATAGGTATTAGTACCATTATTTTGTATTTACAATAAAATGAAGAAGAACTCTAAGGTACAATGGTAATACGTAACAATAGTGTGCTTTTTGTGCACGTATGAATTCAAATTACGAAGGGCCCTGCTGGGCAGATAATATTTTCTTGCTGAATTTATTCTGTTTTGTTATAGACCCCATCTAGTTAATACATGAATTGAGGGGTACATTGGCACAAGTTACGATCAGTATTATTTGTAGCATCAGGCGATTTATTGTTATTTCTATCAAAATAGTTGAGGTACATTGGATCTTGTTAATAAATTCGTGAGGTACATTGAATAAACAAAGCATTGCCTCTAGTTTTTTCAATCTAGCTCGAGTGGCCCCGCAAGATCGATACACTTGTACCTTGGTTTATGTTTTAAGATTACATATAAATGGACAGAAACAAGTCTTATACAGGGTGTGCCTGACAACAGAACACCTACCTAAATCACTGAAATAACTCAACAAAAATAGTATATAAAAAATGACTATCGGTTTAGAAGTTTCACCGTTTGAATTTTCAGCCATTATGACCGATTCTTTCTTTGGACTTTAAATCGAACATAATTTTTAGCTCATCTTAGACGTCTGGTTATTTAGTTATTGATGTTTATGTATTATGTATACTAATTAAGTATTAGAAAATCTCATAAAACTGAAAGTAGGTATTTTTGGTTATCTATTTTATTTAGGTGCGTTTTAAGGTGACCATAATCTGAATTGCTGATTCAAAATGTTTAATTTTCAAAATCACGTTGGTCCTAACATTGTACCTTGGGAGTTCTGATAGCTACTAACACGGAAATTCTACGGATAATTGCAGTTGGGTATACACTATTATTTAGATTACTATCACCTCAGATAGAAACTGATAAAAAAATTTTTAAAATATGATAGAAAAGTAAACAATCAATAAGGATTGAATAACCTACATATAACTACAAAAGCATCAAAGGCCCACTATGAAGTTAGTTCTTAAACTTTATTTTTTCACTGGATTGAACCACAACACTGCTATTATAAATATTTAAATTGACATCACTTTTCTTTTTAGTTGGTACTGGAGCCATCCTCCAATCTTCCTCACTAATCTCATAATCTAACGGATTAATAGTAGTAACTTTATTACCATTCGCATTATTATTTACATTTATATTTAAACCATTATTATTAGTGTTAATATTGTCACTATTTGGTACTATGTTTACACTGACTTTGTCATTATTATTTCCAGTTACATATATGAAATCGCTTATATATACTTCAACTTTTTCTTTGATAAGAATGGTAATATTAGTTCCATTTTTGGCCAAACCTGGTTTGCATTGAGCAATGTAGTCCCAAGATCCACTAATACACTTCATGTATCGAAGTAATTCAGAGGAGTAATAATTAGGAGTGTTGCAGATTGGGTTAACAATGGTTCCTGGTGCTACATAATTTTTGCAAGCCTTGAATCCGTTTGTTCCTGGGATCTGGCACATAAACCGGATGCTTGGATCTGGATCTAGTCTGCAGAACTCTGTAAAGGAAAGGCAAGTTTATTGTTTTAATTAAGGTCGCATACAAATGATTTTTGCTCGAATTCTATCGGAATCCTAAAGCATTATTAGTGCTTTTCTGTTTCCCTTTAAAGTAATAGAAGAGAGTAGGTAACCAGAGTAACATATTATGCATCGGATAAAAGCCTACGCTCAGGTGGGCTGAGTGCTAGTTGTTGTGTCACCGGATGTTTTAGGAATCACAGAAACATCAAAAGAAACGTTTTAAACTTTGTTATGTATGTTTGTTTTTTTCTTACATCGCCCTAAGATATAATATTTTGCATGTTACAATAAATAAGGACTTGGACTTAGTTTCTTTGTGCTATACTAGGAATTAGCAAGGCAAAAGAAACTCAACCTTACATCTTAGCAACGTACAATTTTCATTCTAACAACCAAGCATGAACAATGATTTCTAAGTAATATTATAAATACGAACGTGAGGTTTGAAAGCGTTGTTCTGTGCCTTAACTACTCAACGTATCATTATGAATTTTTGCATACACCATATCAAGGGTATTAAGGACATATCCGAAAAATGTTGCCGAGGGATACTTAAACGGATTGACGAAATCTACAATAACGCAACGGTAAAATTTACTTACTGAGGCATTGAGGCATATCCTGGTACATTACTCCACCGAGGCAGTATACGGTTTGTGTACCATTCCCATCCATCCCACCATCTGGCTCCAGAAGACCGTATCCTCGTTGACAGCTTATTGTTAGCACGAAGTTGTCAAACGATTGGCCAGGTCTTGCGGCTGGGAGATTTGAGACTTCGTACGTTCCATGGTCTGGGTAAGGTGGAAGAACACAGTCACCTGGCTTTGGTGATGGAGGTGTTGGTGGTCTGAAATGTATAACAGTAGCATTGAGTAGAAATTATTATCCAAATCTATACAAAGATTATAAAGCTGATGTTTGTTTTTTCTTTTGGTTGAACGTGTTAATCTCGGGAACTACTTATCAGATTTGAAACATTATTTTTGCATTGGATAGCCCATTTGTATTGGTTAAGAGCTCGGTTTCCGCATTTAGACTCAAAAATGGTCCATTATGCGTTCAGATATGGCTGACTAGTGAAGCCAGACCAGCTCCTTCCAGAAGCACAGAAGCTTCTTGGGGCGTTCACAAGCTTCTAGGAGCGACCTCGCATCCGCGAGGATATTTGCCCGTTGTGTGGCCACTCCCTCACATTCCAGGATAACGTGGGCGAATGTTTCTTCTGCGTTGAGACATCCTCTGCATAGAGGTCTGTTTGTCGCATTAATGGTGAATAGATGCCGATTCAGGCCCAAATGTCCCGTAATGTCAACTACTCTGATGTTGAGTCGGTTGAGACTGAGCAGTCTGCAAGTCAATCGTAGTGAAATTTTGTTAGCACTAGTTTAGACTGCCTACAGCTAGGTGTGTCCGCCCAGCGACCGATTGGATAGCCCAACTCTTGAGGAAGGTTTCAAGCTAATTAATATCTTACTACCACCCTTGGGAGCGGAGTAGTGACCAAAAACGCGTACGGAACCTTGGGGAACGGCTGGTAAAAGTATAGTAATAAGAACTTACGGTTTGGTAACAACTGGGGTTCCGATTCTGTTGCAAAGTTCGTCCAATTCATCGGATCCATCCGCACATTCCTGTACCTGTTGGCATAAAAAAAATGCCATGCTTACTTCATATTAATTTTTCGGGCTTGTATGGAAGGTTTATGACAGTGGAGAAAATTTATGATGTATGTGGCCTTGCTTCGACACATATGGGCCGGCTCGACCGGAGTGATACCACGGCCTTACAGAAAATTGGCTGTAAAGTAATGCTTTCGTTGTGTGTGAGGTTACCGGATCCCTTAACCCTTCCCTCTTCCCCACTTTCCCCCTCTTCTCTCCCTTCCCCTATTTCCACCTTAAAGGCTTGCAAAGCACTTGCGACTTTCTAGTTGCAGGTGCCCATGGGTGGCGGTAGTTACTTACTATCAGGTGACCGGTCTGTTTGTGCTCATAAAAACAAATTGTCTCTTGACTACCCCGAAGGGAGAAAGCGTGACTAGAGTGGAGTTGAAGGTGGAATTTGCGGGGAAATTCGAAGGGGTCTTTATATGCTCTCAGAATCAAATGCATAACAGTGGAACACAAAATATTAAAATCATCCAGTGTCATTTTTTCTAAAATTTTCAATATTCCCCTTTCGACTACTGAGTGAATACTATTCATTAAATAGTGGTAAATTATTATATTGTTTTTTAGACGACTACTGCATAAGATATAAATGTGCTTACGACCTTAATGTTAGCGGTATTAAAGTCTTTATTTTTATTTATTTTGCTTTTTTCTTGTTCACAGTAAATTTAGAAATTCAAATTTTTCTGATCATCTTGGTTTAATTTTGTATTTTTCACCAGTTTGTGGCTGAAAACGTCTATAAAAACAGTATTTCAACAAGACAAATTACGAAATGAACTTACGCCATTACAATCCGCCCCTTGATCCACACAAGCTCCATAAGCACATTGGAACAGGTACGAAGGGCAGGTTTTGTCAGCACACGCCGCCACTGTCTCATCAGACCCATCCGGACAGTTTGGGGTTCCATCGCAGTGGTCGAATGCTGAGATTGAACTACCGTCTTTGCATTTGAATTTGCCTCTGGGAAAGGAAATCATACATACTTAATCATAAGCTTATTAAATGTCTTTTTTTTATGGGATAGAGGGCAAACAAGCAGACGGGTCACCTGATAGTAAGAGATTACCGCTGCCCATGGGCACCTGCAACTCGAGAGTCACAAGAGCGTTACTGGCCATTAAGGTGGAAGTAGGGGAAGAGAGGGGAGAGCGGAGGGGGTAAGGGGTAGAGGAGGGGGGAGATGAGGGGAAGATGGGGAGAGGTAAGAGTTAGGGCCTCCGGTAACCTCACTCGCTCCGCGAAATATAAGCATTGCTTCACTGCCAGTTTTCTGTGAGGCCGTGGTATCATTTCGGTCGAGCCCATACGTGCCGAAGCATGGCTTTCCCACGACAAATCTTGCCAACTATGATTGGGGTCCACTCATGTAAGGGGCGGCCAATCGCGCACTTTGGGCACTAAAAATGGGAATAATTTTCCCATAAAGAAGTATAGGCAAGAAGCGATCGCAATGGAAGGAAAATGATATTGCTTATGATGGATCCTCCCCAAGGATCAGGAACGAATATCTGTAACTCGAAATGGCTATAGCCGGAAAATCCAAGCCTTTTAACTTCAGAAGGAAATTACTTGTTATACAACATATTACGGACATCTGTGGTCCTATTTTTTAACGACTTTGTAGGGATACAATATAATATTTTTTTTTATGGGATAGGGGGCAAACGAGCAGACGGTTCACCTGATGGTAAGTGACTACCGCCGCCCATGGGCACCTGTAACTCAAGAGTCACAAGTGCGTTGCCGGCCTTTAAGGTGGGAGTAGAGGAAGGGTGGAAGAAGGGGACAGAGGGGGAGGGTTAGGGCTATTTAAATGATGGTAATGGGTATCATCATCACAATTTTTCATCACATTTTGACCTAATAAATATGATAGATTCTTATTGTATGTGTATAGTTGTATTAACTTTAATGACTGAAAAAAGATTCATTACCATTTTCAAATTAATTAATGTGATGACTAGTGATGTGACGATGGCAAAGAATGACGTCACAAATTGTTATTTCATTTTACCGTACCGTTTTAAATTTTAATAAGTTTAAACGGATTTGACTTGATAGCCAAATACGATATTCATATGTCCTGAATATAGTCAAAATCAAGTTAAGTTCCTATGAAAGCCGTCAATAGACGTATCTACATACCCTACTTCATTAGTTTCGTTCCTGCATCTTGGTAATAGTTCATCTGAATTGTCAGCGCATTCTGTGATCCCGTTGCATGGAGCTGTGCCGTCTACGCAGGCACCATATGTGCAGCGGAACCAATTCGGTTGGCACCTGGAAATAGAATAGTGAGTTGAGCAGATACGTTGTTTATGCTTCTTTATTGTCTACGACTCTGATAGTCAAATTATACTTTTATTCATACACAAATACACATTCGAACGAACATTCATAACTTCCTGGTTCTTCCTTTACCGATCTACCATGGTGAAGTTTTGTGAATACGTCTTTAAAATTACTGCTATAGTGAGAGGCATTTCAAAAAACGAATGATATCAAAATCGGGGGACACAGTTTGGTGTTGTAGCTGCATATCTATTATCTCTATCCAAAATTTAATTACACCACTGGATAGTTAAAGGATCAAAGAATTCGTTACGCTACTTTATTCTGATTCTGTTTTGGAAGTGAAAACTTCTTTAGTGGCGTTGTGCACTTTTTGGGATGGGTAAAAAATGTTAAACTCGCGTCAGGACACGTGACCTGATCGAAAATTCGTAAGATGGAGACGAGTTTCTTATATTTAAAAAAATATAACATTCGAAATGCAAACATTTATGAGCGGCCAGGAGCGCAGAACTTCCAGTGTACCCTATGTATACATTTAGATATGTTATTACCTACTTTTTATTTTTAACCTAATTATATATGATATTGTCGAAAGTTTACGCGAATGTTACACATTGAAATAAAACTATTTTTAACGGATTCTATCGCGATTTATTTGGTGTTATTTTACTATTTACACTGATCCCGACGTTTCAGTTGCTTTTCAGCAGCCATGGCCACGGGTAGACTAAGATGGTGGTCGTCTCATGTATCGAAGTGCAAAGTTATCTCAAAGTACCCGAAGTTTGTTGATTGTTGGTGTTACTATTTACGCAGAATGAGCTCAAAGTGTCTTGAAGCCTTGCTGTGTTTTGTATTTTCTTGGGTTTGAGTAAGTGAATAACCGGATCCCAAGCTGGTGGTACGTTCCAACCATCTTCTCTATTAAAATTAGGGTGTTTTTTAATTTCAATAGCCTCACGGAGCATCCTTGGTAGGAATCGGTGTTCTTTCGCGAGTACCTGTGGTTTATCGAAACGCAGGTAATGGTTGGTCCCTTGTTGCACGTGTTCACACACAGCAGACTTCATCGAGCGTTGGTGTTTTATGTCAGCAATGTGTTCTTTGACACGGGTCTAATTATATATATACAGATGTGTGTGTGTATGTATATGCATTACATTGTGAAGTTATGTTTTCACTTCTGACGTGCAGTCCTACGACTGACTGGTTTTTTTTTTGTTTGTGACTTGATCTAGAGTGTTTTTAGTCATAATTCAAGAAAAATTGTTCAGCCGTTCGAAGATCATCAGCTCTTTTCTAATCGTTGAAGAGTCGGGAGTATTTAACTTTTCAATTTATACTTTTAGATAAATCCTGTCTCTCAAGTTGGACCAAACTGCACACATTGTGCAAAATTTTATTAAAAGCAATTCATTAGTTTATCAGGAGTTCATCGCGAACAACGAACGAGACACGAATTTTATACGTAAATAAAAGTCCAAATAAGGTTTTGGGAGAAAGAAAAATTGGAAAAGTTGCCCAAAATTGTCGAAATCCGGGGGAAAACTAGAAGTGTTTTTTTCCATACAATTAAAAGTTCATTCAAATTTCATTGACAGTGTCCATCAGGTCTATGCCTACGTGGATGACTGAATTGAAATGAAAACTTACGCCATTTTCCTACAGAGAGCGTGGGTCTCATCGCTGCGATCTGGACAATCCGCTGCTCCATCGCATTTACCATCGAACGAAATGCAAGTCCCATCGCGACATTGCCATTGGTTCTTTCTGAAATTAAATATAATTATGTATGAAACAAATATCTGTTAAACTACTTTCATCTCACATGCATTTAAGCTATTTAAAAAGGCTTTCGACGCGGGGTCAATTGTGGCTCAGTGCAAATATATACGTGGAAGCATAAATGTTGTTACGGAGCTCAATTGACACGCACGGTGCCATCTATTGACGATTAGAGGAAGTCAAAATTGAGATGCACGCCATCTTTTGACAGAGAAACTAATAGTCTATTTTTGGACTCACCTGCATCCAGACTGCCTCCTATACCGGTATACTTCTATGTCTTGAGACTGTTTGTGGCTCCTGAAAATTTTAAAACATGTTTAATATCAATCGGAATCTGTAGTAACAACCAAGATTTGTGAAGCTATGCTTGCATTGCTTTTCGCCGAGTGAGTGAGGTTACCGGAGGCCCTAACCCTTAACTCCCCCCTCCCCCTCTTCCACCCTTCCCTCCACCCATCCCCCCTTCCCCTACTCCCATCTTAAAGGCCGGCAACGCACTTGTGACTCTTGAGTTGCAGGTGCCCATGGGTGACGGTAGTCATTTACCATCAGGTGACCTGTCTGCTCGTTTGCCCCCTATATCATAAAAGAAAACCATGATTTACATCGATTTTTTTTCAAAAATGCTACTACAGCATAAATGACTACTTATATGATAAATAATAAATGTATACGAAACTAAGTAGCTGCTCTTCCTGTCTTCTACTTTTGCCGTGCCCGACAAGGTCCATAATTGTCACCACACCTAGCTTTTAATACTTTTTGTAACATTATGGAGGGGGAAAAAAAAAAAAAATGAAATTGACGAGGATTACTGTTGACAATAAAAAAGTTGGAAACAGTTTTTCCACTACCTTCGATGAAGCTTTTTATCAGTAATTTAATTAATTACGATCGTATTTCTACCTTCGGGGGATAACTATTATTAATAAAATAATAAAAATGTTAGAATAAAATATTTTTCGGTCAAATATTTAAAAATAACATCACATTAGCGAGTAAATGGTTATGTGAAAGCGATCAAAATTGAGATATCGTGATTTTTTTGTGATCAGAATTCTTCAACGAATCTACCTGTTGAATGCTATAAGGCCTATTTTCATTATACGTACAATAGATGACTGATTAAATAAATAAAAATTCTACGTACAAACGAATAGAGTTCAATTCAACTCTAGTTTACTTCAACAACTTGGTTTCGATGGTCCGCTTAGAATAAGGCACATGACAGGTTCTTCGAGAGTGCTTCCAGGTAATGTGACAATTTATTAATATCACAGTATTTTTTAATAAACAGTATTAATTAATTATGTTAGATAGCTTACCCTCCATTAGCATCACATGAAGCTTCATCGTTCCCATCCAAACAGTCTCTGATTCCATCACAAACGTGCTCTAAACCTAAACACGTTCCGTCTGGACAAGCGAACTGCTGCCGATCATCCAAACTAAAATGTAACAAGAAAATAAAATGAAAAACAATAATAATGTTTAATTTCGTTATCTTAAAAAGTGTAAAATATATTATTATCTTAGGATAGAGGTATCTTCTTAAGAATGTATAATATTTACGTTTGGATATCCCCGTTTTCCATAAGTGAGTGAGTGAGTGATAAGCGAGTGATTAAATAAGTGATAAGCGAGTAAGTGAGTGAGTGATTAAGTAAGTGTTAAGCGAAAAACACAGACAAAATATTCCACCTATAAGAACTTCTAAAGGTTATGTATAGAAGAAGTGTGGAAGGCTAAAATGTTTAAACAATATGTGGAAAACAAAATGGCTACAACAAATTACACGCGTCCAGTATATGTGGTGCCCTGTCATGGTACGCGAGTCTATACAATTTCAAGGCGAACGACAATTTTAGTTATACTGGCCAACGAAATAAACTTGATGAATTATTATTGTCATGACATGAAGGTTTTCATTATAATTGACAATATAAAAAAAATATAACATTACTTGCAAGAGGACGATATGTGTTCGGTGACTCTGGTTACAGCTGGTGACGTCACTGAAAAAAAAAATTAAAATCAAATTTATTCATAATATTATTTACATTAGAACTTTTTGCTTTTAGTAAGCTACCTGTTGTTCGCGACTTAATTGGCATGGAAATTTTGGTGAAATCTATCCACCGGGATTCATACACTTCCCGGGATAAAAAGTAGCCTATGTGCGACTCTTTTTTCTATGGGATAGGGGCAAACGCGCAGACATGTCACCTGATGGTAAATGACTACCACCATCCATGGGCAAGTCAAGAGCCACAAGTGCGTTGCTGGCCTTTGAGGTGGGACCATAGGAGTACTCACTAGCGGAACACAACATTGCTTCATGCTGGTTTTCTGTGAGGCCATGGTATCACTCCGGTCGAGCCGGCTAATACGTGCCGAAGCATGGCTCTCCTACTTTAAAGACTATAATCTATCTTGTGCCAAATTTCACCCAGATCCGTTTAGCCGTTTTTTCCTGAAACATCGATCCATCCATCCTCACAAACTTTCACATTTAAAATCACTACATATTATAAAACAAAGTCTCCCGCCGCGTCTGTCTGTCTGTCTGTTCGCGATAAACTGAAAAACTTCCGAACGAATTTTCATGCGGTTTTCACCAATAGACAGAGTGATTCATGAGGAAGGTTAAGGTGTATAATTTGTACCCGTGCGAAGCCGGGGCGGGTTGCTAGTATTAAGTAAGATACGTAACCAAAAGATGTAATAAATTTTATTCTTAGAAACAAAGTTACTAAAGCTCTTGTCATAAAGCCAAAGTACATGGTCTACTTTGGTTTAGGCATGAAAATATTAAAAATAACATATTTTTGCTTGAGTACATATTATAAGTACTGAAATATTTATCATTTTAATGTAAGATACAACTGAATTTAATCCATACTAATACTAGCTGTCCCGTGCAACTTCGTCTGCATTAGTAAATTTTCCTATCTATCCCTATTGCAGCGCCATCTACCGGGTCCAATTGTAAATCTAAACCATTCTCTAATCCACGTGAAGACACAAAAATTTCATTAAAATCGGTCATTATTCCTGTAACCCTATCGCAGCGCCATCTATTGGGTCCAATTGTAAATCTAAACCATTCTCGAATCCACGTGAAGATACACACAAAATTTCATTAAAATCGGTCATTATTCCTGTAACCCTATCGCAGCGCCATCTACCGGGTTCAATTGTAAATCTAAATCATTCTCGAATTCACGTAAAGATACACAAAAAATTTCATTAAAATCGGTCATTATTCCTGTAACCCTATCGCAGCGCCATCTACGGGGTCCAATTGTAAATCTAAACCAATCTCGAATCCTCTTGAAGACACAAAAAATTTCATTAAAATCGGTCCAGCCGTTTAGGAGTTCAGTCACATACACACGTACAGAAAAAAAAAAAATATACTGCATTTACACTTCAGTCTAAGTAACACGTGGCCGGCTATGCTAACACCAAAAATTTAAAAAGTAGAAACAATTTAATTTCACGGTATTTCGTTTACTACAAAATAAATTTAACTTATACTTTAGCCTCAACAACACGTGGTGGTTATGCTATTAAATTGTAGCTTATATGACACATTTGTAGATTTAACATACCAGCGCCATCTATTGATTACTTACTTAATCCAGTCAACAGATATTGCCATCTGTTCAAAATCGTTTGGAGTTAACAGATAATTGTGAATGTCAAATAATAGACAAATAATTTGCAATAAAATAATATAGCGGCTATAAATTAAGATATAAGCTATCCTATCTTTCAAGTTGGATCAAACTGCACACGGTGTGCAAATTTAATTTAAAATCGGTTAAGTAGTTTAGGAGTCCATCGCGGACAAACAACGTGACACGTGATTTATATATATTATTAAGAAGATTATAAAGCTGAAGAATTTGTTTGTTTGGTTGAACGTGCTAGTCTTAGGAACTACTGGGTCGAACTGAAAAAGTCTTTTAGTGTCATTGTGTCATTTATCCAGGAAGGCTATAAGCTGTATAACATCACGCTACGACCAATAGGAGCGAAGCAATGAAAAATGTTGCAAAAACGGGGAAAATTTACAAACGCTGACGAAGTTGCGCAGATCAGCTGGTCAGAAATGAATTTAATATCATCATCATCTAACGTTTATTTAATTTGTCCCTCTTTTAACATAAGGAGTTCGACATCAATATTCTGTTGCATGTTACTAACTCGTAGGCCATAATAAATAAAATTATAGTATTATTTCTACATGCGCGTATGCGTTTCTACAATTTTTATAGACAAACTACCTTACAGCCAAACTTTTTCACAACTACCTTATTAACTACGCTGATTGGTTGTTGCTTTTCGTGCACTACTGTATTTTTCTCTGTAAGTGATTATTGTTATCCTTTGAGAAAAATAAAGGTCTTTATTCGTTTTTTCTGCCGTTTTCCCAATTTTTATTGGGGTAGGCGCATAGTGTAAACGCTGCAAAGGGCTTTTGTTGTTTTTTTCTATGGCCGGTCGCCTATCTAACGCCAACGCTCCTTGGAAATGTGGTCGTTTTAAGACGGGAAAGAAGGAAGAAGGTAAAATAGTATAAGGAAAAATGGGTAGAGAGAGGAACCTAGGGTAAGGGATACCACAAGTCTCGGATGGGGAACGGGACTGACATTGCAGTAGCTCGCAGAGGCCGGGGTCGCGTACCCGAATGGCCTGTATTTCCTGTGAATGCAGAGGCTACGAGGACAGGATTTAGTAAGGATTGATAATTTCTTATTGATCCTTATTAAATTTAATCCTGACTAGCAGCATTCCGCAGTTTCACCTGCGTAACTCCCGATCCCGTTTGAGTATCAGGATAAAAGGTAGCCTATCTGTTAATCCAAGTTTCCAGCTATCTACATACCAAGTTTCATCGTAATCGGTTCAGTAGTTTTTGCGTGAAAGAGTAACAAACATCCATACATCCTCACAAACTTTCACGTTTATAATATTAGTAGGATGAAACGATGTCACTAATAAATAATAAATGAGATATAATTAAACATTTTACAAATATTTATAACATTTTAAATCTATCTGCAATTTTATAGTTCGTAAAATCATTGAGAAGAATTATAAAAAACTTTACTCGATTAATCACATCGCGAGTTCTAAGATAAAGTACCATTTATTATTGTCTTTTATCGTGTTTCAAACCTCAAATATAAATATTACGTAGTATGAACTCTTATGGGTGTCAAAGGTTATCACGGCTTTTTGCATAATAATATATTGATTTATCGAATTCAGCGGTAATTACCCATTTTTATATAAAATAGTTAATTTAGTGTACACCAACCTCTGTGATGTTTGTGTACTAAAATTACACAAACGTCAAAGAGGAGTAAGGTAGTGAATTAAGTCCAATATTGAAGGAGCGCCAGCTCGACCTTAAAAGTAATATTTACGAGCAGTTTATTGGCGGCTTGCGCCGGTCGAATGGACTCGGTACTGATGGCACACTGGATAGGCCTACACGTGAGACCAAGCGCCTGATTGATGTTACTAATACTAGGCTAAGAACATTGTTAGTAACAAACTTTATGGACTCAGTCTGAAATAAACAATTATTATTATTATTTTTTCTCTTTATTCTTCTAAATTACATTAAATATGTACATAAAATATATGTTTCAAAATATAAAAAATAATAGACCACCGGGTACAGGGACCAAGATACCGGTGGCTAGGCTCCAAAGACAGGAACTTCCTCACTATACGGGCCGTGTCGAGAAGAACTGCCTTCTGCATCAGTCCCTTGATCTAACCATCTTACGAGCGAGCGAGCCTCTTAAGGTGTTGATCGAGGATCTTGGCTATTAAACCATGAGCAGATATGACAATCGGAACAATGATCGCCGATTCGACATACCACATATCGACAATTTCGTGAGACACATCCAAATGCTTGATTTGTTTATCTTTTTCAACTTTCACGAAATTCTCGTCGTTTATTATTGTTATGTGTCTAATGGCTGCGAGATAAAGCATTTTTTTCCATTCTTAACGATTAGAAAAAGTGCTGGCCATATGTCAGGTAATTTTACTTAAAGAGTTGTCCTCCCCACATTCCTGTCTTAATGACCTCTTCAATTACAGGAAGGACATACACATTGCACAGACCCTAAATAAAATAGAAGGAAATAGGCAGTGTTAGCGTACAGACTCTGCGGGGACTGCGAGGGGAAGGCGCGGTGTGCGACAGCACAAGCGCGCCGTCCTCCCGACAACTTTTTTTATTCGGCTTTCGTATTACGGACTCATTAGATCGTTTCCAGAATAATATACTACAGAATCAGCGGCCACTCTTTTCATTCAATTATAACAAGTCAACAGGCAGGAAGATAATGATCCCTGAAGACCCACCATTCTTGTCTGTTGCCAGTTAAGCTGGACTATCTTTGCAGAAGTTTGAACAATTTTGAAGTTTTATTGTTTCGACATCACTATTTATTCCCAGCATCGAAGCCTAAAAAGAGGGTTATGTGTTTGACCTGTATGTATGTGGGTCTGTCGGTTTCTTTGTTCTTTTGTAACTAGTAAACGAATGAACAGATTCGGATCAATTATACGTCATTAGATTCGTTGCGCTGCCTCCTTCAGTCCTTCTGTAAGATGACGTCCTCGCTGAAGGATGCGACCACGCTTTTAAGTGCCACTATCGGCCATGGATAGCACGACGACTGGTAGCAAGAGATCCTCTCCAATGACAACAGTGAGAGCCCGCCGCAAAACCCGGAATATTGGCCAAAAGGCCCAGCCATTCTTACAGGGCTTAGAGGGATTTCCTTTTTAAATTACACATGAAGGAAGAAAGAAAGATTTATTGTGGCACACAGACTCAAATTTTCACACGAAAGCAATAAAACGAAAAATGAAGGAACAACATATACAAAATCAAACAAAACATAAAAAATTGGGAGTATGTTACTTCTGCTCACTGGCAATCTTCCACCTGACCAAGCGGAAACCGCCTCCATGAAGGCTAGTATTGTCAGTAAATTAAGTTTCTAAAGTTATGTGAAAATGTGTGTCCCATCAGTGCCAAAATTTGGACGGCGCTCAGCATACGTTGCGGTTTAACCGCAACACTGGTATTCTGCGAAATCATGACGGATCATCGCGTGGTTTTAGTCGGTTCTAGTTCGACCACCTTGCCTGTTGGCCCCATTGAGGTGATGGCCGTTAAAACAGAATGGCAGAGTATTTTCTTCACTAAAAGCTCATTGATTATGTCATATGAAATAAATGAGTTCCAGCATATACATACATATAACAGAAAACCTCGTTAACGGAACCGGTTATCAAGAAATACTTTATTGACTTAATTGTCTATTAATGAGGATTTTGGTATTTTAGTGGGTTTTAATGCATCTATTAATTTCAAATTAATATCTAGTTAAAATTATGACACTGATAAGAGGTAATAAACTTAAGTGTATGGGATTGTTTGTAGAGGAAAACATGCGGCGAAGAATGGGCATGACAATGGTATAGGTGGCAAACGAGCAGACGGGTCACCTGATGGTAAGTGACTACCGCCACCCAGCACACCTACAACTCAAGAGTCACAAGTGCGTTGTCAACCTTAAAGTAGGAGTAGGGGAAGAGACAGGGAGAAGACCTCCGAATGACCTCCGAACGGCTGCATAGAGTTTCTTGAACTATAGCCGAGAATACTCTCGATCAAGTCACCTCTCAAACAAGAAAAACGAAATCAGAATCGGTCATCCGTTTGGGAGCTTCGATGCTACAGACAGATACACCCGTTAGACTTATTGCGTCTGGGGTTAAAAATAATATTATAAAATAGTAGTAGGGGTACAAAATGGAGGCAGTGGGAGAAGTCGCGGACAACAGCTTGTATTATAATAAACTCAAATCATGTTGGACAAATAAAGTTTTTCTGTATGAATCAATTCTCACAATGTGGGTTTTTTAACACATACTATTGACGAACCATGAATCAGCCTGTCTAACGGCATGTATAAAAACTGTAATGTTTTCAGTGTTGAGTTTCCTTATTCCACTATAACTTTTAAATTTGTGAATAGATCTGGATGTATGGGATTTTGTTAGAATCCCTAGCCCCTGTGATAGAGTGATATCCTCATTATCCCGATTGACACTGGCATTTGGCGATTGACACAAAAAAAAGTGTGTATGTACTTATGTACGCACGTAAGAAGTTATAATTTTATCTAGTTAAATAAAGTTTATTTCAATATCATAATAAATAATACATACCGTCAACTAACCTCAAATTCCACAAACGTACTCAAAGTAATATGTAAAAACCATTTTTATCACTTATAATCACAGTAAATGATCATAATTAATACATACCATCAACTAACCTCAAATTCTACAAACGTACTCAAAGTAATATGTAAAAACCATTTTTATCACTATCGTGAAGTTGGTAACTTTTTTTGAAAAACTGAAATGTTGACTAGCTAACTTCAGGGTGTCGGATTTATGTGACGGTGTGCGCGCGCATCATAAAAATAAAAACTTACTCTCATCATTTTTCCCTAACGCGCCAAAAGAAGTATAACTTACAAGAAGAATTCAATATGGCGGCTGTTTGGCGCGTAATTCTTTTTCTGGCAGTTGCTTTTTTATTTATTTTTTAAATTACGAACTCATTAATATGGATTACCTATGGATTGAACATTGGACAGCATTGCATGTACTGAATTGAATATATTAAACAAAGGGAGACAGTCAGTGTTTCAGCCCTGTTTCTGCCTGTTCTGTACCATCATCCGTAGGTAATTATTTTAAGAATATTTCCGAGACAAAGTATTGCCTACATATATTTACTATAGTCAAAATAATTTGCAGCTGTGTTCTGTTGAAATTGATTCATTTGTACGAGAGCAGCAGTTTCTAAAAGTCTGGTTTGAGTCAACAATTAGTATTACTATTAATGAAACATAGTAATTAAAAAATACTTCTATAGAATATATTATTTATAGAGGGGCTCGTAACTGTAATGTGCTAACCTACTCAGTTACCACCTGGTAACTGAGTAGGTTAGCACATTACAAAGTTAAGTAATCCTAGCCAGGCAGTCTAGGATGGGTGACCCGTCTGCACGTTTGCCCCTATCACATAAAAAAAAACTTATTAAGGCTTCTTTATCTGCGCACAGTTACTCGTTTACTCTGAGTGTTTAAAAAGAGTGATTGCAACAAATTTTGTGTTTTATAATGAGTGAAGCATTCCAAGGTAAGTTCCGTTATTGTTACTTATTATAATAAATATCAAATAGTTTTGCGCATATATTTGTTTTATTTTGGTACTATCACAAATTGGTCATGCTATAAACGTAACGCGAACAAACGTAGTATGTACGTAGTGAACGCGATACGTTGAAAGACTAACTTCTAAGAGGTAGTGAATAATTTCATTTTATTGTTTTAAATTCTATCTTGATTTTGAATTTTTACAATTGATATTTTTTTAATGGTATTAGGGGGCAAACGAACAGACGGGTCACCAGATGTTAAGTAACTACCGCCGCCCATGTACACCTGCAACTCAAGATTCCCAATTGCGTTGCCGGCTTTTAAGGTGGGATTAGGGGAAGGGTGGAAGCCGGGGGGGGGGAAGGGTTAGGATCTCCGGCAACTTCACTCACCCACCCCTTTACTGCCGGTTTTCTGTGAGGCCGTGGTATCACTCCGGTCGAGCCAGCGCATACGTTCCGTTTTTTTCTTTAATTAAAAATAATGTTCAAGTTATTACTGTACCATTTCTACATCATTCTATAACTATTTAATACTATCTTTATTAATTACAGTCCATTTATACAGGGCGAATAATTCATTCGCGCTAGAATAGGGTTCTAGCTTCTAACCCGTAGCAACTACTTAGTAATCTGTGCCCATAGTGCATAACAGGGCTGCCAGATTGTATAATTGAATACAAAATTCGTATAATTCGGTTATCTTATGTATCCCGTTTGTATAGTAGATTGCATTGTATAATTGGATACAATGTCATTACTGACGTTAGCGTAATAAGGACGTAACTAAATACACATGACATCACATCTTTGGTAAACTGTTAAACCCATACGTTAAAGTTAAAATACCTTTTATTGAAATCCGCAAAGAGTGACGTACTATAGTTTTACAACACTGATTTTGATGATTTTTGTGATAAGTTCTGAGACTCGGCGGTATATAATTCTTTCAAAAAAAACCGACTACAAAACAAAAACTATTCCATAAAAGACTTAAATGGTTTTCTCATGGATCCCATTTTCAGAACTGGACCAAATTGAAATGGGACCACACGGGAAGCACCAGCTTTCAAATAAAAAAATATAAAAATAATAATCATTAACATCGGTTCACCCAGTCGAAAGTTCTGAGGTAACAAACATAAAAAAAAACATACAGTCGAATTGTGAACCGCCTCCTTTTTTGAAGTCGGTTAAAAATATGTTGTCCTTACTGGCAGCCCTGGTGCATTAAGTTGTGGAGTTCCATTTTTCGGGTTGAACGCGCCAATTTAAAAAAAAATCCTTTTGGATTTGATGGCACAATCCCTGACAAAGATTATAGATTAGTTGACATGGCGCTAGGGCCTTTAAGAGCGGAGCAGTGGCGGTAAACGCGGATAAAAGTGTAAGAAACTGCTAGTCATGATGGCATTTTTTGTCACCAGTGCGACGTTAACTATGAGGTAGATCTCATTTTTCAATGAAAGACGAATCTCGCACTAATGCAATACAAACATGTCGCAAAGAACAAAGACGTTCGCAAATTCAATTCACGCTTAAAAAAATTGTATGTGTGAATACGTCTTTTTTCATAGTTCTTTGAATAAGATAGGTATTGAATTTACAAAAAAAATATGTTGGTGTCTAGTTAGGTAAAGTTTTCGGATCAAAGTTCCTTATTACACGTTAAACTTCAGACGCTCGCGCGGACGGTGGCTAGGCGGAAAAACAGCGTTAGCGCAACAAAAAATGCTAACCGCGAGCACTAATCAATACATCATCATCATCAATACAAAACCGGTAGTGAAGCAATGCTTGTATTGCTTTTGACCAAGTGACGGAGGTTACCGGAGGCCCTAACCTTTCGCTCTCCCTCTCTTCCCCCTTCTGCCCTCCTCTCCCCCTCTTCCCCCATTTCACCTACACAAAGACACCTCACTGACGCATTTTTTTTGTTGTATGTTTAGTTCGTGTAACAAAAACTTTAGGCAAGGTATAAAAATACCTAGTATCACACTAACCAACGTATATCCATATTCATTAGTTAAAGCAAAACAAATCTAAATGCTTATGAAAGAAAATTTATTATTGTTTGGCCTGTGTCAGTGCCAATATCGCAAGTGATTCCCCCTTTGCTTCTCTTACTAATCAACATGCCTATTTTATATACAAATAACCAGTATACAATGACCTCTGTTTAGTATGAAATTGCATTCTATATAAAGGTCAAGCTGTATCTGTGTTATACTAAACTCAATTACATTGTATTCTAACCCAGTTTTTAAGTAGAACTATATTCGTCACGATAGTAACGGGTCATATTGAAATATTAATCGTTTCCACAGTTTCACCTGCGTTTATGGCCACTGCTCTGCTCGTAAGGGTCGTAGCGTGATGTTACATAGCTTATTACCTTCCTCTATAAATACTCTATCTAATACAGAAAGAATTATTCAAATCCGACTGTTAGTTTCAGAGATTAGCGCAATTAAACAAACGAATAAAAAACTTCTGTGCGGTTACCGGCCCTAACCCTTCCCTCTCCCCCATTCCCGTCCTTCCCCTCTTCCCAATCTTCCCCCCCCCCCCTCTTCTCCTACTCCCACCTTAAAACCAATGCACTTGTGACTCTCGAGTTACAGGTGCCCATGGGTGGCGGTAGTCATTTACCATCAGGTGACCCGTCTGCTCGTTTGCCCCTATACCAAAAAAATAAAATTTAGGATGAAATTTCTGTAACAATAGGTAAAACTAAGCTGTATATTAATAAGAAATTTTACAAACAACACCAAGTCAATTGACAGTCTAATTGTGTCAATAATCAGTGTGATTCGGACATTTGTAACTGTAACTGTTTCTTCTTAACATATAAGAACAAATACATCGTCTGTATCACAATAAGAGTATAATAAACTAAATAAAAAACGAAAAGAACAAAAAAACAATTCACTGACAAGTAAAAAACAAATTAGTACGTAGGTACGACAACAAAAAAAAAACAGAATAAAAAAAAAAGTACTCACCGACAGTAATTAAAAATAAAACACAAATCAACATTTTGCACATCACTAATGTCAACTAAACACTATTTTGAACTAAAAAACTTGACTAGCAAATTGGCAAATTAATTTATAATTAAACACAACATATTAACATTATTATTCTACCTCTACAACAAATAGAATGTTGTATAGTAAATCAAACTATGCTATCGTGTGCAGTAGTGATCATCGCGGAAAAACCAGCATCTACTGTCTGTGTGGTGATACCAGACTACAAATATAAATTTCCCTACTTCAATTTGAATTTGAATATGGTGGGGGAAATTTGTTTTGTGTAGAAATAATACGTTGTCTTTAATTTGGGAATTACGTATAGTTTTGGGTATGGTATTATAATAAAACTGGTTAATATGTTTTTGAATTGAAATTGGGGAAAACTTCTAGGTTCGTAAAAAAATGTTGTTTTCCAAAAATGTAAGTTTTTGCTTCTGTTGACAAGTTTACATAATATAATTATAATTGTAAATTGGTCTTGTAGAATATTTCGATCAATAAAAAATGTTTTAATTAATATTTTTTGAAGTGAAACTTCCTTAGAATCGTTGTGATTTGAAATTCGATGAAACGAAAAACTCACACTAAAAGAGACAAACAAGACAAACATTCATAAATAGGATTTAGCTTGCGAGAGAATGAGATAGAATACAAGTATACAGTGTTTCCTATAATCTTTGAAAAGAGACAAACATATTCATAAATAGGATTTAGCCTGCTAGAGAATGAGATAGAATAAAAGTATACAGTGTTTCCTATAATTCCTATATTTCCTATAATCTTTGTCTTTGCGCCTGCATACTACGAAGCCTTCAGAAAATGCGTCAATCTCAACGTGTTGTAATTTTTGTGCATTTGCGTATTCAAATTCGTTGGTTAATTATTTTATGTTAACTATTTAACATAGTCATCTGTGTTAATTTGATCAATAAGTTTTATATAAATTATCTAAAATTAAATTTATTAACATTAGTAAATTATTTTCGTTGATTTTACTTTTCATTTGTCATTCTCTCGTAGGCTACATTTCTGAAGTTTCACTTCTGTCGTGTGTGAATTCCACACACACACTTTCTTTTTTCATAATAATCTCGTTCATCGAAACGTAAGGCCAGTAAGGGAAGAAAAAATATTTATTGAGATCACGCAAATTGAAAGGTACAATATTCGGTAAATTTTCTGACATCTGAAACAGCAACCAGCTGTCGTGGTGTTACACGTATCATGAAAAAGCAGCGCTGATAACATTATTTCTAAATTTAATCAGAAACGAACAAGTTTTGTGATGTTCTTGATCTTTTACTTTCACCCCAAATTATGGGTATATTTTGAGTAATGGCAACATTAACCTTAATGACAGCAATACGGGTTCTGCGAGGTTACGTCAACAAACAACAGCGATTATTCTTGGGACAGGGTAATTTTATTATTATTATTAACTATATCGGGCACATTTTGATAGAATATAAAAACTATATGCACGGCTCAATTTGATTAGTATAAGGAAAATTATTAATTTTATTTTAAGGTAACGCTGATAGCAAGTTATAAGAGCGTATGGGACAAGAAAATATTGTACTAATGGAATGCGACACAACGTCTTGCAAGGAATAAAATTGCATTGTGCCATACATACATAGAATAAAGGCAGATGTGTATTAACGATCCACATTTTGCCAAGTGACTGCCCTTTTTGTGGCAAACTTTAGATGAGGCCTAAATTCATCAGTGGAAGTCCCATAATGAAGAAGGTGGTGACAGTCAGACAGTCAGAAGTGATAAGGTACCCCCTCCACATTCCCCAAGGAGTTCTATAAACGCTACTCAATTGTATCGGTAGTAGTGGACCTGGAAGACAAATAAATAAATTGAAGTGTCTTTTTAAGTCAAAATAATAGTTTTTTTAAGCTTTTTCGTCCGTCTGTCTCTCTGTTTGTTCCGGCTAATCTTCGGAACAGGTGGACCGATTTCCACGGGACTTTCACTGGCAGACAGCTGGTGTAGTAAGTTAGGCTACTTTTATTTTGAAAAAAAGAATTATGGTTCTGCTCAAGAACAAAGAACTGCTAGTCATTAATAAATCAAACGTTTTTCTTTGCAACAAGGAACAGAGTTTGTTCATTTTATTGATTTTAAATCAATATACATACGTACATAATTATACTCACGTCATATCGCCAAAGGGGTAGGCAAACGCTTAAACACCCACATTTTGCCAATTATGACTTGGTCCCACTTAGATAATAGGGGGCAAACCTATTGCCGTCAACCGGGAAATTTGGCAATTAAAAATGGGAAAATTGGGTGTACATTGAAAGGGAAAGTTAGGTAAGAAGGGAAAGCAATGGAATGAAAGGGATATTGTTTATACGGATGGATTGGGGTGTGTAAGCAAGGTCAAGAAGGTCAGTGTTACTCAAACTGGATGTTGTCGGGAAGTCCGTGCTCTCTAACATACTTTATTAATTACTAGCAGCACCCCGCGGTTTCACCGGCGTAAGTCCCGATCCTGTGATAATATCGGGATAAAAAGTAGCCTATGCGTTCATCGAGGTTTCCAGCTATCTACATACCAAGTTTCATCGCAATCGGTTCAGTGGTTTTTGCGTGAAAGAGTACCTAACAAACATCCATCCACCCATCCATCCATCCATCCATCTTAACTTTCACATTTATAATATTAGTGCGATAGACTTTAAAGGAATCTTGATACACAGTATGGAATCCTTTATTAATGAACTCTTATAACCTTGACAGATGTGCGCGGGCGCCTAACCGGTATTCATTGCGATATGGCCGCCAGCATACGTGCTCACGTCACTAAGTTCTGTCAAAATTAAAAATAATAAAAAGATGTTTACTTGCTAAAAATCAGGTTTTTCATTAGATAAATATATTTAGTTAAGATAGTGCTGTATTGAAATGTTGTCGTGTGTGTTTTTAGTACTTAGTGTTGGTGAGTATACATTGTTTTTAAGTAATTAAACCTTACTTAAGTAAAGCCTTATGACCAGTGCTTTATATATAAGGTAAATACAGAAGAAATAACATCTAAGGAGGTCGTCATCTCACAATATTCCGCTAATATTATCTTTAAGAACTAGTTTGAATATTTATACATTGATATCGCCTGGTGGTCGAATTTCGACAATAATTCATTAACTTTAAATGTTTTGTGTTATATCTTTGACCAGTTTAACTTGAACTATCACTGTATACACTTTTCGTACCATGATAGGTCAACATCCATGTATATATTGAAACCCTGTATAGCCATTTTCGCATAATGTTTAGACTTATAACACATATGGATACCAAATTTATATTTATAATTGTGGGAGAGCCATGCTTCGGCACGTAAGGCCGGCTCGACCGGAGCGATATCACGGCCTCACAGAAAACCGGCAGTGAAGCAATGCACTCACTCGGCGAAAAGCAATTTTCGCCGAGTGAGTGAGATTACCGGAGGCCCTGACCCTTCCCTCTCCCCTCCCCCCTTCTTCTATCCTTCTCCTACTCCCACCTTAAAGGCCGGCAACGCACTTGTGACTCTTGAGTTGCAGGTGCCCATGGGCGGCGGTAGTCATTTACCATCAGGTGACCCGTCTGCTGGTTCACCGCCTATGCTACAAAAAAAAATTCAATAACGGCTTGGTACAGAAATTGACGAGATTAACTTCTGTCGTGTTGAGATAAACGACACACGTTATGATGACTGAGACACACTCGACTTATGACCGGTTCCTGCCACAGAGACTGCACAGATGGCGCAACGGTTTATGTGGTCGCCACTACACCGCGTCCAGTGTTGTGGGTTCAAATCCCACACAGAACATTTTTTTTATGGTATAGGGGGTAATCGAGCCGACGGGTCACCTGATGGTAAATGACTACCGCCGCCCATGGGCACCTGCAACTCAAGAGTCACAAGTGCTTTGCTGCTACAATCAGGTGACCCGTCTGCTCGGTTGCCCCCTATCCCATAAAAAAAAACAGTCAGTCGTAGGACTGCACGTCAGAAGTGAAAACATAACTTCACAATGTATTTGCATATACATACACACATACACACATCTGTATATATATAATTAGGTTAAAAATAAAAAGTAGGTAATAACATATCTAAATGTATACATAGGGTACACTGGAAGTTCTGCTCCTGGCCGCTCATAAATGTTTGAATTTCGAATGTTATATTTTTTAAATTTATGAAACTCGGCTCCGTCTTACGAATTTTCGATCAGGTCACGTGTCCTGCCGCGAGTTTAACATTTTTTACCCCTCCCAAAAAGTGCACAACGCCGCCAAGGAAGTTTTCACTTCAAAAACAACAGTTCTAAAATTATTCATCAACGTCTTCATGCCCTTTTTCCAATTTTCATTAGGGTCCTTATTAATTAGTCTTTAAAAATAAAATTAGTTCAATAAACTACTTATTGTGGCGCAATTCATATGGTAAAATAAACAAAAACATAATTGTAATTAAGGTGAAAATTTATAACGCCTATAGTGCTCAACAGCGAAAACCTTTATTCAAAATTTCGTCCGAACTTACGTCAGTTTGATGGATGTCACTAGTAGATGGCATCACTGTCGTCAAAAATGAACACTTCTAATCGGCAACTCACAATTACTTATTAACAATTTTTTAACACAATTATTATAAACAAGGCATTTTTGAAGTGAAAACTTCTTTAGGCTCGTTGGGCACTTTTGGTGTGGGAAAAAATCTGTTTGTGTGTGTGTGTGTGTTTGTATAATAATTATATGTATACTATATGTGTAAGTTATGTTTTCACTTCTGACGTGCAGTCCTATGACTGACAGTTTTTTTTATTTCTTTTTGTATTGTCGTTGTCCCCGATATAGTTATGATTATAACTATATTTTGACTTTTTTGTATTCACGAATAATAGTGCTACTCGGGTAAGTAAGTACACTATGATAGCTTACTTACAAAGGCTAAGTATTCTATTTGTGGTTACTGGTTCACTTTTTTTTTTTTTTTTTTTTTATTTGGGTCAACAAACAATTGTACAAAGTGCTTAATGTAAACTTATGGTACTCATAGATAAGTTTTAGGCAAATGTACAACCAACATCGTTGTCCACTACAGAACATTAAGTATTACAGAGTACATTTGATATGTGATAACTACATATGTGATACATTTAATTTTATAAAAACCATGTTACAAAATTGGTTGAAGACAAGAAGGTAATCATGAGTCAGCAGCTATAGCATTTAATTACTCTTGTCTCTCAAAGATCTCTGTTAGCATCTCAACCACGCATACCTTAAACTGTGCAGGTGATAGCATTGCTTGTAGGGTTTATCAACACTATGCGTTCGTTAATACTAAAATTTCTTAGTAATGCCCCCGTGAGGTATTAGGTACCTCCACAATACAGGTGACAACAGTAAGAAAGACTCCTTCAGATATTTTTTTTGTTGGTCGCCAAGTTAAGTGGAAATAAAAGAATAAATGCATAAATCAAAAGGCTGAAAAATTACTTGTTCGATACTTTATACTTATCTATTATTAGCAACCTGCCCCGGTTTCACACGGGTAGCAAAGCATATATTGATTTTTTCCGACGTCTTTAACAATCGTCGTCATATTTCAGCCATTTTACACAAAACCTTAATGAATTATACACCTAAACCTGCCTCATGAATAACTCCGTATTTTGGTGAAAACCGTATGAAAATCCGTTCGGTAGTTGTTGAATTTATTGCGAACAGATAGACAGATGCGGCGGGAGACTTTTTTAATAATATATAGTGATAATCTGTAAATTCAAGCCAAATCACGCAAGCACACTCTCACACACATACATTCACTCGCATGCAAGCAAGCCCGCACGCACGTACGCTAGCCACGCGGGTACGCTATAAACACTAGGTTAGTTGGCAACCAGTGCAAAACCTTCTTGATTTATTTGAAGCCCGGTTTCTGGCAACCTATTCTGCTTTAGAATCGATAATGACCATTACTATTCTCCAATGAGCAGGGTATTTAGATGACCACGAGAAGACATTTCTAACACTACCAACGCTACATGAGAATGATAATAATTTTGGCGAACTGGTACATTGATGCCTTCTTATTTAATCCCACTAATATTATAATTGTGAAAGTTTGGATGGATCGATAGATGGATGGATGTTTGTTACTCTTTCACGCAAAAACCACTGAACCGATTGCGATGAAACTTGGTATGTTTATAGCTGGAGACCTGGATTAACGCATAGGTTACTTTTTATCCCAATATTCCCACGGGATCGGGACTTACGCGGGTAAAACCGCGGGGCGCTGCTAGTTCATAATATATGTTTTACGATTTACAAACCTTTGCTGGCACCAAAGCTTACCTGGACTCAAAATACGCATATGTCACAAACTCATATTTTATTAATTAGATTCTTGACCACAGTTATTAAAAATGTCAGCTTCATAAACCGGAATTTTGAAACCGGTATTAAATAAGGACAAAATAAAATTATAAGGAAAACTCGACTCTCAAAATAATAGCTGATGTAAACAAGTATTTTTTTAAATTGCAGCAAATTACTCAAGATTCGTTTACTTCAGATTAATATAAGGCCTATTGGTTAGGCAGCCAAGGTCTATTAGGGGTTTAGGGACTTCCTTTTAATTTTTTAAAATTATATATCTTTACATCTGGCTAGCAGCACATAAATATGTCATTACCTAATATTACGTATGTATTTATCGCTAGCTTGTCTCCGCGTCTTCGCTTGCGTTGAAGTAGATTTTTTTAATCAATGCCGGTATCTCTCGGGAACCAACAGTATTTTTTTGGCGTCAGGTACCCTGTGTATATTTCAAATTCATAATATTACTCTTATAATATTTGAACTCGCCCAATACGTGCAAACTAAAATACTACATCACAATAGCAGCTACTTCGATCATTATAGATGTTTGATCGGCGCGGTGCTCAAAAAATTTCACAAACTAAACTGCGCTTAAATGCGGTTGTAAGCACAGTTGAGCTATCAGACGATTCGTGCTCGCGCTAGCGGTGTGACGTTTCAGTTGCAGCCGAAAATATGCTAAAACTATCCTTTAAAAATGGAAAGAAGACATAAAATATGGTAGAGTCAATTAAAATAATGTTTTTATCATAACCTTATTTTTTAAAAGTATAATAATAGCCCTGTAACAAACGATATTTTAAAAAGTTAGATATTTTTGAAATACGTATACTTGCGTATACTTGCGCATCTATCGCGAGTGTGTATGTGAAATACGTACCACGAGACTAATAGGCTCCATTGAGGTAAGTAAAATACAGACGCTTTACATTGCAGTTTTTTGTATCAACCTATTTCTATATATATTTCCAGAAACATTCATCGTATGGTCTGGTTTATTATTTACATTAAATACGTGCACGTAAAGTAATGTGGAACTATCGAGTGCCAATATTTAACACGATTTTTGTAGGCAATCCTGTATCTATGGTATATTTGATCTAAGAGTACTAATAATATTATCAATTGAATATCATGGCACAAGAATAGACGACTTTCAAAGTGAAGATGAATGGACTGTGTGAAAGAGAAGAATGGTAGAGCGTACTCCCATCTCAAAGGCCGGCAACGCACTTGTGACTCTTGATTTGCAGGTGTCCATGGGTGACGATAGTCATTTACCATCAGGTGACATCTGCTCATTTGCCCCTATAACATAAAAAAAAATTCTCTCATGTAGGTAAATTAATTTAAATTTTGTGCAAATTATTTATCAATTATTAGGTATATGTTTTAAAAGTTTTAACAGTACATAAGTTTATTTAAAAAATTGGCTAGAACATCTTTAGGGAACAATATTTTCTATACTTCTATTGTTAAGACTATTCGGCAAGGCTATTGGGAGCGGCCGAAAATATCATTCTCTAAGCTTTTATTAAAAATAAAACAGCGTACAAATCATCGTTTCTAAGTTAGTTCAAATGAGGTAAGACCGGTCAAGCATCACAGAGACGGGGATAAACATGTTTAGTTTTAACTTTTTTTAAATAAAAGGTCATTGCATATATTATTTTCCTCAACAAAGAATGCTACAGTGAGCTCGTAACTACATGACTGTGGGTCAAAAAATGTATAATCACAAATTTAAAATACACTCGACTCGAAAATCTATTCAACGATTAGAAAAGAGCTGATGATCTACGATCGGCTGAACAGATTTTCTTGAATTATATCTAACAACACTCGCGATCAAGTCACCTTTCAAACAAAAAAATACGAGCAGACGGGTCACCTGACGGTAAGCGACTATTGCCGCCCATGGGCACCTGCAACTCAAAAGTCACAGGGGAATAGGGGAAGGGGGGAAGAGGAAGAGTGCGGGTAGGGGAGAAGAGGGGGAGAGGGAAGGGTTTCTCCGGTAACCTCACTCACTCGGCGAAAAGCAATGCAACCATTGCTTCACTGCCGGTTCTGTGTGAGGCCGTGGTATCACACAGGTCGAGCGATCGACATGCTGAAGCATGGCTCTCCCATGGTTAAATTGGTCCATTCGTTTGGGAGCTACGATGCCACAGACAGACCCACAGATACCGATACGTCAAACTTATCCCACCCCTCTCTTTGCGTCGGGGGTTAAAAAGAGAAGGCAAATAAAGGGGTATTTTGTTGTTTATGCTGATGAATTGGGGAGTAGCAGGTCAGTTTCGGCGCAATCTTCTTAATGGTAATCGTAGAAAATGCTGGCACCTTCTAGCTTTAAAGAAGAAATCGAGGTGTAAAAGTGTCTGAAAAGATATATTTACAAAAATAAATTAATTTATCATTTGTCACTGGGGCTAACGGTGAAGTGGTCTGGAGGCGACGGACAGGGTTATCCGACGCTTTAGCAGAAGGCAGAAGCAGGCCCGAGACGGTGGCGCCGCGCTCCGCGCGTTCCTCTCCTACTGACAAGGGATAAAATTCCCCACAACACAGCGGGGTCGGGCGGCCAAGTCTGCCAGGGTTCACATGGATTTCCTTGTAAGGGTACACCTGAGGCCCCGGTAATAAAGACTGACGGAACACCGTGTGGTTTTAGTCGGTTCGAGTCCGACATACCCCCCTACCGCTTAGCCCGGGTGGGGTGATGACCCGTTTCCACAAGTTACAAAAAAAAATATATATATATCGGAAGTGAACCAATTAGAACCACACGGTGTTTCGTCTAGTGGGTCTATTGGAAGACTACCTGGGTGTAACCCAGATATACCCTAAGAAGGATAGATACAGAATATTCTTCATTGTACACCACATTTTGGACAGTAATTAAACATAGAAACGACTTATTGATAAATGAGCAGCGCCCCGCAGTTTCACCCACGTAGGTCCCGATCCCGGGAATGTCGGGATAAAAAGTAGCCTATATCTTATTGTCCAGGTCTCCAGTTACCTACATACCAAGTTTCATCGCAATCGGTTCAGTAGTTTTGGCGTGAAAGAGAACAACATCCATCCAAACTTTCACATTTATAATATTAGTGGGATAATATTAGGCGGTAATGTAATGGGTGGTCTTATCGCTGTCGATGCGAAAGCGATGTCTTCCAGACAACCTTTATAATGAAACAACAGAGGAAAATAAGTGGTAGCTAGTGGCGTACTTAAAATATTTAGAATGGGAACAATGGAATAGTAAATATAGAATCTAGGTGAAACGAATGATATAAGACTTATCCGAGAGTCAAAAAGGGAGTCAAAAGGAATACGTGAAGTATCTATACCAATTTATTACCAACATAGACACAATTTATTTTAATAAGTCGTAAATATCACAATTAATCATCACTTTTTAAGTTATCACGAAACTTGTACTTCGCACTTTTCACACTTGTATATTCGCTGATCGCTCAACTAGAACTCAATTAATACTGCAATGCTACTGCCCTTTTATCCTCCGAATATTATTTCATAGAGAGTTCGGAACATTTCGTGCAAACTCGAAACCACTTTGGAATTTCATAATATAATATGGGACATTCTATAAATAGACTATTAGTTCCGTTCATTGTCAATAGATGGCACCGTGCGTCTCGATTTTATTTCGTAACAATATATATAAACACACTGTACTCCCTCGCTCCTTTTTATTATAATTCCTTGGTCCCATCAATAAATCACTTTAATCGTCTATCAGCCGTATCTTTTAACCAACTTCCTAACTTCTACATGGTCCTTCGAGCCGGATAAACATAAATATATACAGAAAAACATATACATAATATATATATAATTATATATAGTGAAATAAATATAATTATTAGTAAGACAATTTAGTGGAGTTACATAATATGGAGTCTATTGCGAAACGCGAGACAGTTGTACACCACGTACACTAGTGGTAGATGCTTCCGGGAACATAGATTTGACCATAATATATTACCGAACGATACTATTTTTGTTGCAGCCACGACAACTCTAGCCAGCGGATCATACTTCTGCGGGTACGTAATATTGTTTTAAAATTAATATATTTCATACTAAGTATGTTGATAAAATATTTGGATTAGGGCAGAAATATTCGGATAAGAAAAAACAAAAGTAGCACCAAGTAATGACTAATCCTGTATCGCTCAATAGAACTTCTCTCACTGAATATATAGCTGAAAACAACTCGCCAACATCCATCGTTACACGGTTTGCCAGGCTATAATATCTAGCCTGGTTGGAGGATCCTTCCTATGTTTTAGAGAGATTTGGATCACCGTAATACTGAAGAGTATTACGGTGTTCGTATTCCTCACATTGGAAGATGAAGACTATTTTCTTGTACATAATTGCTTGAAAGCAGTCCATGTACATCTAATCATTAGCGAGGTTTCATAACTTTATATTATGATGTTGTTGTGACGAACATGGAGAACAAACCCAAGTTAAATGATTAGCAAATTAAAGAAAAAGTACATGGTCACTAAGTACATTCACATCGTTTGTTGTGCGGCCGACAAAAAGTTGATTTAGCTAGAAAAAAATGGTATTTGGAAAAAAAAAATCTTGCAAAAATCCTTAAACTAGTGCATTAAATTTGCACATTTCTAAAATATCATATTGTATATTTTCATGTTGATTTCACTGTTTTTATTCTCTTTTTATGCAGACATTTACAGAAAATTGTAGACATTCCATCAACATCCTTGGTATTAAAAAAACATAGTTTCAAATCAGTCAATTTGTCAATTTTAAAATAAAATTTCTGTATTAAAATCACGATTTTTTTTTGTAAAATTGGTAGCGCTGTAATTATTTACGGGGTTTACTATACGAACCTTTCTTTCCTAACCTTCTTTTTACTTACCTTTCTGTAACACCCTGTAGATAAATTAACTAAAATATAATTCAGAATACGACATCTATTCCCAGATTAATCCAAGGATTGTATTTTGTGAGACGATAGAAACGATGCCTGCAACAAAGTAACTTTTAATGCCGTCTGATAAGAAGAAAATTGGCATTAGAAGCATACAAAATTTGACTTGTATTACAATCTCAGTATTTTTATATTTTTCATGTTTGTTTAGTACCCGCTCGATTAGCCAGACAGAGTTCAAATGTCAGCAAGGATCAGACTGTGTCAGTAAGGAAAACGTGTGTGATGGGACTACAGATTGTGATGATGGAAGTGATGAACAATTATGCTCCAGCTCTGAGTAAGAATAATTTTGAAATTATACATTAATTACATTTATTACTGATGCGTTCAAGAAATTTGTTGATGTTGATGGTGGTAACTTGTAATGTTCGTATGTAAGTTGTCTTCGAAATTTGCAAACCATGTTTAAGATAAGATAAGAAATTTATTCGCCAAGAATATAATACATTAGGTGATAACATCAAAAAGCAGCCTGATATATTCGCCTATAACAGGCATGCGATATTTTACTTAAAACTATAAAGCGGTCCCTAGACGATCATGCGTCATGACATGCAGAATCGTCATCCTGCATGAAGGACCTATTGAGAGTCTATCATGCAACATGATAATTTGCTTGGTATAAACATTTTATTCAGTCGATATAGGTAGTACAATGAAGAGGTCATCTACGCTGGTATGGAAATGTCTTTGTCAAAGGCCGATTTATAAATAAAGAAATTTATAAATTTAAAAATAAAAGGAATTATCAATCAACTGCCAGCACGTAGTTTGCATGACATGCACGTAGTTTGCATGTCATGCACGTAGTTTGCATTTCATTCGCATCAATCAATACAATTAAACGATCATGCATGCATGACAGCACGTAACGCATGTCATGCCGCATGATCGTCTAGGGACCGCTTTAATTATTACAATTTAAAAAATCATTTATGTTTTAAAAACACTTTTCAAGTAGCCAAAACTTTACTTTGAGTTAAATCGTTGCAATGGTAATTCTTTTATTACTTGAGGAATATGGTTAAGAAATTTTATTGACTTCATAAAGCTATTTTACATCGGAGAGTGCTTTTACATGATTCGATTCTTAGTTTCATGGGATCTCTTTTAATAAATTTACTATCCTCACTAACTTTTAAATAGAATTTTCATTATTTTTAACAAACATTGCCAATTTCCATAACATATATGTATGTATGATACGTATGTATATGTATGTTTATAATATGTATATATTATGTAGTATATTATCTATCAATGACGCATAGTAAACTTTGCACCTGTGTAACAGTGTGTATTTTATTTATGTACTGAATGTGTATATTTAGTTCATGGTTTGATTTATTAATCCAAATTCCATGGCTGGCGTGAACACATTGACATGTCGACTTGCATGTTTTTTTTATTGGCGTAATACCTCCTTCGCATTAGGAATTCATATGAAAAAAAAATATATTTTCAAATATACATAAATTTTGGAGAAATCGACTTTGGAAACATTTCGCATTTTAACATGTCTAACTTGACAAAACCTCATGTCAAATTAACGATTCACATGATTTTGTGAATGAACATTTATATTTTCTTATATCAACTTACATTCGGTCACCAAAAAAATGTTCGTTACTTGAAATCTCAACATTTACATATAACCTCAAAACTTAAAAATGGCCACCCTGAAAAATAGCAATTTTAGACATGTCAACATATTCACGCCAGCCACGGAATTATTATAAGACTTTTAAATTCCTATCTTTGGAATATTATCTCTCTCTCTCTCTCTCTCTTTACTCTGTTTTCTCTCTTTGACATGTCTTTGCACCAACCACTTTTATTTCTGCATCACCCCAAGGTTGATTGGCAGAGAATGCCTTAGGCATTAAGTCCGCCTTTGTACAATCTGTGCATAAAGCATTAATAAATAAATAAATATAGAGAAACCAATGTCAACCTCAATGTTTTGAATATAGGTCTACAGCTTGTTAAAAAAGATTCACCAGTTATTGATTTCCAGCATTTTTTGTGTAAAATAAAATTGGGTGAGTTAGTCCCTAGCAGCATGTCATACCTCAGTCAATTGGTGGTTACCAATTTCAACTTGTTGGTATCCGATTGAGCTGTATGTAAGTATATATACGTAAGTCCTTTGACAATACAATGTTGCACCCAGGATTGGCTGCAGACGAGGGAACTCCTCATGGTCAATAGATACGAAACTATACAATAATCACCAAAAGTAACACTAGGTCACCATGGCCATAACTGTGGGAGAGCCATGATAAGGCACGTATGGGCCGGTTCGATCTGAGTGATACCACGGCCTCACAGAACACTGGCAGTAAAGCAATGCTTGCATTGCTTTTCACCGAGTGGGTGAGGTTACTGGAGGCCCTAACCCTTCCCTCTCCCCTTTTCCCGCTCTTTCCCCTACTCAAATCTTAAAGGGCGGCAACGCACTTGTGACTCTTGAGTTGCCTGCTCGTTTACCCCCCATACCATTAAAAAATGCTAAAAAATTGAGCTTGTTTTAAAAAAAAGGTTTAATTTACAACTAACTTATTATTATAATATAAAGGTACAAATCTACAATATGACCGACGTAGAATGTTACCAGGCGCAAACATTTTTATCCTAACCTCCACCCCAATTGATTTGGCATTTGGCAACCAAGATATAATAAAAACAAGAGGATATGACCATGCTTATTTTGTGTTTGGACTGGTGTCGCTAAACTCACACATACATCCCACTAATCCCACTAATATTATAAATATGAAAGTTTGGATGGATGGATGTTTGTTACTCTTTCACGCAAAAACCACTGAACCGATTGATGAAACTTGGTATGTAGATAGCTGGAGACCTGGATTAACACATAGGCTACTTTTTATCCCGATATTCCTACGGGGTCGCGATTTACGCGGGTGAAACCGCTTGGCTTTGCTAGGATATTATGATGTCATTGGTCATGGAAAGCTCTTGATATGTCCTGATACAGTGAATAACTAGTTACGAGAGTAAATGTTGCAAATCTTCGAATAATTGTAACACACATTGGGACTTCTTATTTTTAACGCTGTTAAATTACTGCTGCACTTGTAAGTAGCGGAATATCTCTTATTCTCTGCGACTTACTTCTTAAGATACCGTTCTTAGGGTATCGGAATACCTTGTAATTTAAATCGATTCGATTCCACTTCACCGTTAGCTACCGTTAGCGACATACAACTTAACCGTTAGCCTCAATGAAGCTATGACTCAAACAGGTTTGTTATTTATTTATTAATTTGGTTTGCTGACAGTTGTTACATTTATTATTTTCGTGCACTTAAATTATCATACACATACTTATTCTAAATGTACAACCATTTATGAGCAAACACCGCATGCTCTGATTTTTACTTTTTTTTTTTACATATAATTAGTTACCAGTTTAAATAAAACACGATAAACCAGTAAAAAAGCCCCCAAAACTCCTAAACCTCTAATTACTTATCTTATTAATTTCAGATCAAATGTAAATACTTGCGTTTTACCACCATACCCAGCTCATGGTTCGTACGAAGTATTTAATGTCCCTAAAGATCGTAGTAAAGGGCCTGGGCAGTCATTTGAATCGTTTCTGCTGAAGCTGAGATGTGATCCAGGGTATGGCATAACGGAACCAGGGTATGAAGCAAATGTTGACGGTACGCGTGAATTATTCTGCATTAATGGCAAATGGTCTCAGAAGATGGCTGAATGCGTTCGTAAGTTAAAGTGTTTTTTTTATAATTGCTGTTAGATAACTTGGTCTATTTAGAAAAAAGAAACAAAAGCATTAAGAAAGAGCTAAAGAAAAATATACATATAAAACTGCAAAATCAATTCAAGAATTAATGTTCCTGTATGTGTTTCTAACGCAATCCTGCTACCATATTTTAATCGGCTTTCTTAGTCATCAGACCGATGACTTAATAAAATAAATAATTTCTAAAATATACAGCAAATAAGGTACAATGTAATTGGATCCCGGAACGGATGTTAAACGCTGGCGTCCAAAGCCCATGGCAGATCCACGCGGATTCACTCACTGCTTGCTATTGATGGGCCTGTTGGTGTAGTGGTTAATAATCTTGACTGCTGATCATGTAATTGTGTAATGAGCACGATCATTGATCTGTATCTGGGTGTCATTTATCTATAATATGTATGTATTTAGTAATATTAAGTACGTTTATCAGCAGTCTGGTTACCACAGTACAGGCTCTGCCTAGTTTGGGATCAGACGGCCGTGTGTGAGGTGTCTCAAATTATATTATTAATCTATATACATAAATTGACAAAGACAATACTGTTTAAGATATTTTCCTACTCTCTCCATTTTCTTTAATTTATAGGATTAATAACAAATTTGGAAGTTCTTCTCTTCGAAAAAGCTTTATGCGTAGGTATCAATAATTTAATTACTTACATTATGAAAATTCAACTTCTGGGCTAGTTTTTTAATAAACCTACAATTTCCAGGGTTCTGTAGACTGGATCCAGATCAAAGCGTCCGCTACATCTGTGCTGGAAGAGTGTGCAAAACTTACGTAGCACCTGGAACGGTGGTTAATCCCATCTGCAACAGTCCCATCTATTATTCCACTGAAGGACTCCTCTACATGACATGTATAGGTGGATCTTGGGACTACGTCGCTCGATGCAGAGCAGGTAATTTTTTTATTCAACTAAACTGCGACAGTCAATCTGATTTTATTTAAGTGCTAGACAGAATCATTACCAGCAGTTCTACCAACTGTCTTTAAAAAAACGTAGATATTATATTTATGTTCTTTTTATGCAACTCCCTCTTGCACCCGCATCTTTAGCTTCTTCTCGCTAGAGGCCCATAAAAGAAATCAGCCCATACAGACTTACTGCTCGTGCGTTGGATCATCCGGTTCCCTTTAATAAAGTTAGCAATTATTAATCAAGTAATATAATAAGAATATTAAAAAAAAAAAAATTTTTTGATTTGATTGATGATATTGATGAGAGGGGCTCGTGGCTAAGTGGCAACCGAGTAGGTTAGCACATACCAAGGTAAGTAATACTAGCAAGGTCAGTCTTAGGATGGGTGACAATTCTTAACACATCGAGACCCCTCCGTGCCTCGGAGAGCACGTTAAGCTGTCGGTCCCAGTTGCCATACGAACATCTGTGGCATTCGTTACGGGTAGTTGGAGCCCTAAAAAGTCCGACAACCTGGTGTAACTACAGCGCTTCGATATCGCCTAGTACTTGGGTTGTGGAGGTCTGATGGTAGTCGCTTCACGTAAAATATCGAAGTTTAGACGTATCGTAGTTAGACTGAAAGCCGACCCCAACTTAGTTGGGAAAAAGCGCGGTGGATGATCTTCTGATTTGATTATCAAATGTATTATATACTAAAATGTTTTCTAACTATAACTTCCTATGCACTATGGCAGCTCTCGGTCAGCCCAAATCAACGATCGACCCTCAACATATATATTTTGACAAACTAAAGTTTTTTTTCAGACTGTGGTCGAGTTACTCCTGACGGCGTTCAGCTCATTATTGATGGCAAGCCAGCCAAGCGTGGGGAATTACCGTGGCATGTCGGTATCTACCGAAAGACAAATAGAGACTTCACGGCAATTTGCGGTGGGTCTCTCGTTTCCAACGACGTGGTCATTTCTGGTAAGACTGTACTTTATTTTAAAAAACTAATCAACTTAGCCTTTCAGAAGAATATTGGAAGATTAAAAATATAATGCATCTATGAACTTACTTCCTAAGTAATGCAGTAAATGTACCTTGCCCTTATTTGCCAGCCTTTCTGAATTGCATTCTTTATTTTTTCTTGGTTCTTTTCTTAGCTGCTCATTGTTTCTGGAGTGATGTGAGGAAGCTTCAATCCGCGTCTGGTTTTGCCGTAGCAGTCGGTAAACTATACCGGGAATGGAACGACTCAAGAGACATTGATGCTCAAAAGTCTAACGTAAGTTAATTACGCTAGATTTAGAATAACTAAAATTTTTGGGTATTACCCTAACTCAAATGGTTCGTCTTTTTCCTGAGGTTTTATGTTATTATAGAGTAATCGTTCCGTCTATAGAGACAGAGAAAAAGAACAAATTAGAGAGAATTATTTATTCGAACATTGGAAATATAACTCACTCTTCAACATACGTTACTCATGTAATAGTATTTGGGTTTTAGTAAATCAGTTAAATATTCCATTATTCTAAAGACTGGCCTGTTGGTCTAGTGGTTAGTGACGTTGACTGCTAAGCCAGAGGTCGTGGGTTCTATTCCCACCCAGGACAAATAATTTTGTGATGAGCACGAACATTTGTTCTGTGTCTGGGTGTAATTGATCTATAATATGTATGTATTTAGAAATATATAAGTATGTTTATCAGCAGTCTGGTTAGCATAGTACAGGCTCTGCCTAGTTTGGGATCAGACGGCCGTGTGTGAGATGTGGGGAGTTATTATTATTATTATAGTCATATGATATGGTCATGTTTTAATTTTAACTGCCACCGCATCTGTAGTGCTATGTGGCAATCCCCGCACCGCATTGGAGAATTTATTTCTGTAAGCCCCACGCCTTGGGAGTTTTTTTACAAACATAATATGTATTTAGACCAGGGTTCAAGAAAATGTTACTAGTGCATGATTCGTATTTAATTCAAGTAAAGCAGCTCACATAACTAAAAGTTGCTTACATTTCATTGTAGTGTATTTTTACATTTCAACCTCTTTCGTCTTTTTCTTCCCGCATATTCTGTGGGATACCACGGCCTCACAGAAAACCGGCAGTGACGCAATGATTATGTGTTTCGCCAAGTGATTGAGGTTACCGGATGCCCTAACCCTCCCCTCTCCCCCTCCTTTCGCTACTCCCAGCTCAAAGACCGGCAACGCAATCGTGACTCTTGAGTTACAGGTATCCATGGGCGGTAGGCGGTAGTGACCCGTCTGGTCGTTTGCTCCCGATCCTATAAAAAGAAACTGAATCATCATATTCTTCAATTCGTCATTTCTTCTTTGCGTTTTCCAGGTAAAAAAAATATCGGTTCCAGGCCTATTCCAGGGGGTGCAAGCCAACTTCCAAGAGGACATAGCAGTCTTGATCCTCACGACTTCTTTCGTTTACAAGACGTACGTTCGGCCCGTGTGCATCAACTTTGAAGATATTTTCGACAGACTCCAATTGCAGCATGGTAATTTGGGAAAGGTCGGTAAAGCTTAGCTTTTCTTTGTACATCATAATTTATTTATAAATTATTGTACTATTCTTAAAATGATTGAAATAAATGTATTTAGCCGTTATATTGGAAGATTATTAGCTATTGGTGTCAATTCTCTTGTATTTCTCTCTTAACTATAATTGACTAAATTTTCTTCATACAAGATGTAAACCTTGTATCCTTCGAAACAAGGTCTTATTTCAAATATAAACAAGTAGGTAACATACGTCGCTGTCGAAATAAGCAATTTATTTGTCGACTAAAGTCTGACACGCTTAAATAAACTTTAATACTACGTAGCGAGAGCTGCTATCCGTTGAATGCCATCTCTTTTGGTCTGTGTTTTTAGTAAGCGTCTTCGTAGGTGTCGATTAAAATAACGTCATCTTGGTTCGTTTTGAACAAGTTTTTATACCGCAACGGCATTTGCGTGGAAATAAAGTTGAGTAAACGTTGACAGGTTTTAGTGAAATTTATTGGTGCTGAGAAATTGATGCCAGTAACAAATAGACCTTGTTGCGAAGAAGACAAGGTTCATTTAATATGAAGAAATTAAGTTAGGTTTTAGTTTAGTGAGTCTGACAATAGAATCGACATCATTGTTTTACAAAAATTTAGGAGTATCTTCTTTCTAACTCTATATATGTATGTATTTGCCAAAGTTATTTTTTAACCCCCGACGTAAAAAGAGGGGTGTGATAAGTTTGACCTCGATGTCTGTATGTGTGTTTGTCTATCTGTGGCATCGTAGCTCTCAAACGGATGAACCGATTTCGATGCGGTTTTTTTTATTTGAAAGCCTTGGGGTGGTTCTTAGCTATGTTTGATTAATATCGTCCAGCAGTGTAAGAGTATCAGCTCTTTTCCAAAACGATGTAAGGCATTTTGTAATCGTTGAAAGGCTTTTCAAGTCGGGGGAAATTTTAAACAGATTTTTTTTTTTTTTAAATTGCATTGGTTTCCTTTTCTTCTTTCAGGTAGCTGGTTGGGGTCTCACAGCAGTCAATGGTGCCGCCTCCCAGTACCTCCAAGTAGTTCAGATGCCATTTATCAGTGAAGGAGTCTGTATAAAAACTCTTCCACCGTCCTTTAGGCCGTACATCACTGGAGATAAGTTTTGTGCTGGATATACCAATGGTTAGTCATCAACGATAAACAACAATTCGGAACAAAATCTGAATTACTATAATTTTTTAACCCCCAACGCGAGGAGTCGTTTGAGGAGCGGACGTCCCTCTGAGGGGTCTTATAAGATTAACGTGTGTATCTGTTTATCTGTGTGTATGTCTCTATCATTTTGGCTCCTAAACGGATGATCTTTGGTTAGAAAGATAACTCGAATGAGAATGTCCTTAGCTATGTTTCAAGAAAATCAGTTCAGCCATTCTCTGAAACAAGCAGGATACCCAACTCCTCGCCAACTTATAGCAGAGACATCGTGTTTGAGTTCATTGGAATAGTCTCAATGATGTCATTAATATGAGCAGTTGGTTTTTCTTATCTTTATGGGTTTACTTTTTGGTCATTGATGCTACGTTGAAAGATTCCGTTACGTAGAGAGATGTTTTTATGGGATAATGGGCAAACGAGCAGGCGGGATGGACTACCGCCACCCATGGACACCTGCAACTTTAAAAATGACAAGTGCGTACCCGGCCTTTACTGTAGGAGTAGAGGCTTTAGGGCCTCCAGTAACCTCAGTCACTCGCCGAAACACAACGAAGCATGTCTTCACGCCGGTTTTCTGTGAGACTGTGGTAACACTCCGGGCGAGCCAGGCCATACGTGCCGAAGAATGGCTCTCCCATGGAGACAGGTCACCCTAATATAAAGCGTTTGTAAACTTTCAATTAATGTTTGCAGGTACAGCCGTGTGTAAAGGTGACAGCGGTGGGGGTCTAGCGTTCCCTGAGAGGGAGCAAGGATTAGACCGCTACTATCTCAGGGGCGTTGTGTCAACAGCACCTAATCTTGAGGATCAATTATGCAACGATAAATCTTATACCACCTTCACGAAGATTACTAAACATCAGGAGTTTATTAAAAAGTATGTTTTACTATAAAAATAATAATAATAAATTTATTTCATAAAAATACAATCTTTACATTATAGTCATAGACGTAGACGTGTATAGACAATTGTGAGAAAGAAAAGAACTGGAGAGTGTATGTTGTTTGGAACCAGACCAGACGTATTTGACCAGACAGTCCGAGTTAGGCACACTTACGAAAATATTAAATAATGTTTTAAATGTCTCATCTTTGTTGTAGTGCGCTTGCTGAAGCAATAGCCATAAAAACCTGCCCAAGAGGTCAAGAGGCAACTTGCAACTCGGTAAGTAAATTTTATGACACGATTTTTCTAATTCTAACTAATATTATTAATGCGAAAGTGAGTTGTTTGTTTGTAATGCTTTCACTCCTTAAATCGGAAACAAATAATAGTATAATTTCGCATACCTTTTGTGAGGGGTACGGAAAAGCACTTCCCAAGGGATAGAACACTTTTACGCAAGGAAAACCGCGACCAAATACTGGTATAACTTTGACCTTATAAGAAGTGTCATCCAATTAAGAATAAGGGTTTTTAACATTTGCTATTTTATCAACAGAATCCAGAATACGTGGAAAGTTTTGGTGATGACGTCATACCTGTCCCGCTGTTTGTCCCTTCTATACAGTAAGACCTTCACTTACTTTTTTTTAACAAATTACGATGAAAGACAAGCGTCTTCGAATCGTATTCTTTTCTATACGCCTGTTTATTGACTTATGAAACCCCGGTTCATTATTAACATCGGGGAAATCGCTTAAGTCTTACGTAAGAACTACACTCACTAAAACTGGGTGGTATTCATTAACGGAAGCTCAGGCTTAACCTACGAAGAAAGGACTACCTTCCAGGAGCCATGACAGATCTGCGCCCTCTTGAGACCGGGGTAACGTAGCTTGAGGACCCGGGACTTCAGGGTCGCTTGTGAAAGGAGAATAATTGAAACACTCACTAGCTCGTAAAGCTATAACCAGACAGCAAGCTTATCACATTTAACATTGATAATACAATATAATTAATATCTTGATCACATTTTTATATTTCTTCGGCGAACCGTTCTGACATCTCCGGTCGCTCACATCTGACATCCACCTATTCTGTAATTTATATAATTCAAACCATTTCTATATAAATCAGTACATAGACTCACCTGCCAGAAACATGTTATTTCACAAAGGCGTGACAACATATAGGATACACACACACCACCTCCGATATATAGAGGTGCGCACGGAACACATTGGACCATCATTTTAGACCTGCTTATCCTGAAGTGACACCCCTATCCCTCACTCTCAGGCCAACACTTATGGGGGCCGATCCTTAATCATTCTCTTCCTGCCTTTCTTTTTCACCGTCATTTTAGATCATCTCCTCTTCTTTAGGATCTCCTCCTATGTCTTCCTTTTAAGTATTGAGACAATTTAGAGCATGCCGTTGCGAGGTCGAGATGGTGCTATATATAGATGTAGCCCCATCTCGACCTCGCATAGAGTACAGAGCACACATACTTTACTACGACGTAGGTACTAGGGCGCTAGAAAAGTTTTGTCGTACTTTGTGAAATATTATATTTTTTCGAAGTAGTCTGAACTTCTGGTTCTTGAACACATTGCTCCAATATCCATCTGGAACACATTCGCATATCTGCTCCAAAGCTTTTATAAGCCAGAATTTCAATTAGAAAATTAATTAAAAAATCTAACAAACGATTGCTTGCCTCCAATTTATTTTTAAATATAATACAAAGAGTTTATGGATATGACTTCAAATCAATGACAACGAAACTTATGTACCACTTTACTTATTTGTATAGAGTCATGTCCTGTCCGAGATTCATTTCTCAATAATGTGTTACTACTAGCTACTATTTTGTTTTTTCAATTTCAGATCAAGGGATCCTTTTGCCTGTATTCTTCCAGCTCATCCCAAATCTGGAAGTTACGAAGTCAAAACTATTCATAACAACAACGAATATTTCGTCCTAAATGTAAAATGTAACCCAGGGTTCAGCATTCAGGCCTTGGAGAGCTCGACTGACAGAAGTAGTACTAAGCAGGTTAGCTGTTTCTATGGGAAATGGAACCGGAATATGCCAAAATGCGTTTGTAAGTATATTTAATTACTTGATGTTTGATATATGAGAGGTTCTTCATATCTTCATTAGTTTCGCTACTGAAGTGAGGTTCTAAAACTTCGTTTGATGCAAATTTTAGGTGATTCTTAAGTCTTGTGTAACCCTACACGCAAAATGGAGGGTAGTTAAAAGTTTAACGCATATATCTGTGCATTTGTTTGTTTGACTGTGGCATAATTACTCCTTTTTCTTTGAAAAGTTGATCGAGAGTGATCTTAGCAATAATTCATTCGAAGATCAGCAGTTCTTTTCTAATCTTTTAAAGAGTTTTTGAGTCGAGGGTATTTTTAATTAACACTTGTTTTACACTTAAGCATTTGAAATTTCCTTCGCTTTTATAATGTATTGTTAGAATATCGGCAGTATCCATTTCTTATAGATATAGAAAAGCCTGCTGGTATGGAGGTATTGACCGCTTAAGCATCTGTAATTGCTTCTGCTATCAACATTATGACTATATACGGCATAACAGCTAGAAGACACTAGTCTTCTAGCTGTTTTTTTCTGTAGGGTATATGCCTAAATACTTCAAGCCATAAATCCTTCAACATTTTGGTTTCAGCGTAACGTTCAACGACCGGATGAACCTGCAAACACCCGCAGGGAGATATGCCGCTGAAGTCTTGCGGAACTATCGACTGTGATAGCTTTTAGAATCAAACCCTTTCTGGGTTTTAATATACTTAGTGCAATAAATTGATAATAGGGGTGTTATTGATTCGGAGCACTTGAGATTTGGCATTTAATGATTTAATTTCCGATCGCTATGGTCGCCATCTTTGTCATCCGATAAGCATGGCGACAACAGCGATTGTCGCATGTCGGATGCAAACTGATGGGCATGGTTCATTCATGCAGTTTTTATAACAAAACTGAAATTTTATACAAGAATAATATGTAGTTTTTAAAATGAATTTATTCAAACTATAGTTTGTTAGTGGGAGAGCCATGCGTCGGCACGGATGGGCCGGCTCGACCGTGGTAATATCACTTCACAGAAAACCGGCAGTGTAGTTAACACAATGCAATGCTTGCATTGTGTTTCGCCAAGTGAGTGAGGTTACCGGAGGCCGTAATACTTCCCCCTCCTTCCCCTCTCTTCCCCCTTCTCTTATTCCCACCTTAAAGGCCGGCAACGCACTTGCGACTCTTGAGTTGCAGGTGACCCGTCTGCTCGTTTGCCCACTATCTCATAAAAATGGTCCATTTTTTTGTTTCAAATGTGAATTCTTAACTTTATGCTTAAGTTTTGCTCAGTATTTTATGTATATAACTTAAATTTATATTTCATAAGCTAGTATTATTTTGCTAGTAAACATATTACTAAATAGTTTGTTTCATTTCCTTACCACAATTTACTTAAGTACTATTGTCATTTAAAGGCATTTTATGAATGATTTTGTTTTGTGTGCTCTACCCATTAGAAAACATTATAAATTGACCACAAACTTCGAATTACACGATGACTCGGTCATAGTGGAGCTGTTGGATGAACACTTGAAGAGTCATATAGAGAGACCTATTCATCCTTGGTAGTCTCATGGCTGAGATTATGTAGATGATAGATCATCACTACGCAGGACCGAGTGTTGTGGGTTTGATTTCCACATGGGTTTTTTTTGTGTGATTGACAAATAGTTGTCCCGCGCCTGGGTGTTCTTTGAGACCATTGTTTCAATTTTTGTAAAGACTCCCGCGACACAGGAATGATTCCTAGTGCGGGATTTTCTTTTTTTTTTAAAAAAAAAAACAGCTTTATTCCCAGATGTAGGAACTGAATATCGCTTTCTGCTATTGTGAGACAGATAGAATTAGTAGCTTCAATCATAGTTTCAAAATGTTGTCCAGGTGGCGCTACCATCTACATGACATTATGATTAGCCGATATCGTATCCGATTGACACGACTTTTATTACAAGCTCGTTTATAAAATTTTGTAATAACTTCCTTAATGACCGATTCTAATTGTTCAATTATACGCTACTGACTTGCTTTATGTATTTAATAGGCAAATCAAAGTTCATTTGATCTGGGATTTTTACTGGTTAGACATGGAAAAGCAGATTACATTCCTTCAAAGAAATAAACAAGGTTAAATTGCTTGAAGTAAGACAATATGAAGTCAATATTTATAATCATCCTTATTTTAATTTATCTAACAGGTAAACTTTATTTTGTAAGTTTTTTTACTCGGAGCCAAGTCAAATAATAATTTGTTATACCAGAATCGCTGCTATCAATTAACGAATAACTTAGATTAATAATTCCATCAGGCAAATCAATTTATAGACATCGAATAATTGTCAATGACAATCAATAATGATGAATGATTATGAAATATTGCACAAACAGTACAGATATGTACATCAGAGATGCCAGGTGAGGTAATTTTATTGCCAGAATTGCCGGGAAATTACTATTAACGAAAGTGTTAATTCTTATAGGAGTATTAATACTCCTTCAGAATTAAAATTTTCGTTATAAATTTATAGGCACCATGAGTTTGTCAGTTAATTAGAATTAAATCGAAAGTATAAACATTCGAAATACAAATGATGTCTCTAAAAACACCCCCACTCTACCAGTGCGGTCTAACCTCAATCTAATGGGTGGAGGTTCTGTCTAGCAAAAGTTTGTTTTGCCCTACATACTTACCAAAACATTTAAAACTATTTTCATAATTTCAATTTCAGAAGCAAGAAAAATTAATAATAATGAAAGAGATGAAATTAAAGCATTCATTGCTAAAATAGCAAGATCTAATAGTGACATTGCATTGTCAAGAGATAAAAGCTCTAAAAAGGAAGGGAGAAGATACAGTTTAGAAATATTCGAAAAATTGGTAAGACGCGAACAGGCACTGCAGAAGATGATTCAAGAACATAAAGAGACTTCAAAACAAGTTCAAAAGTTGAAGAGCAGGGTACTGGATGCTATGCTCTTTTATATGGTGAAGGATGGCCCTCTTGTGAACTAATAGTTTAAAAAAATAATTCGTGACAGGACAAGCTTAGAAAAGATAGGGATTATAAACAAAGACATGCATAAGGGATTTAGTATTTTTTTTAGCATTCCTGTAGTATTCCTTCATAAAATAAAACCAACTTGCAATTCATCTTACTCAGACACCTTTCGAACTGATAAACAACTGCTCGGAAGTTGCATGATTTAGACGAAGTGGTTCCAGGCAGTAGCAACTAACTAGGAATGGTCTGAAACTTTATTCTCTTGAACAAGTATCTCTTGGTTTCTGAGGGGAATCTCTTGATTTTACTTGATTAAATAGCACTAGCAACAGCAGTGTAAAAGCTCATAGTTATTCTAGAATATGCTGACTATCTTATATACCCTGACCAAATCGACATACACACACACATATGCAAAAATTTTAACATTGGTCCCGATTCTATTTTACACTCGACTAAACTAAAATCTGACTTAATTTCTTCATATGAAATCAACCTTGTCTTCTTCGTAACAAGGTCTATTTGTTACTGGCATCTATTTCTCAGCGCCACTAAATTTCACTGAAACCTGTCAACATATACTCAACTTTATTTGTACGCAGCGAGAGTCCCAATTTATTCAAATGCCGTATAATTGCCGTATAAAAACTTGTTCAAAGCGAACTAAGATGACGTTACGAAGACGCTTACTAAAAACACAGAGCAAAAGAGATGGCATTCAACGGATAGCGGCTCTCGCTACGTGGTATTAAAGTTTATTTAAGCGTGTCAGACTTTAGTCGACAAATAAATTGCTTATTTCGATAGCGACATATGTTACCTACTTGTTTAAATTTGAAATAAGACCTTGTTTCAAAGTGTACAAGGTTTACATTTTGTATGAAGAAAATTTTGTCAATCATAGTCAAGAGAGTAAATACAACAGAAATGACACCATTGAGCGGTAATCTAAAATTGAAACTAACCTTGCAGTCGAATGCTGTACCACTGCACCACATAAGCCGTTTTCTCAATAGTTCTTCAAAGAGTCTAATCTTATACTTTTTCTGAGAGAGACAATGCTAGATCATAGATACTTACGCTATTGAGAAATTCATAGTCAAGCTATCCTATGTTGTATTAGCACCCGCATATTCGCGGGTGCACTATCTACCTAGCAAGACCATTTCTGCTACGAACGCATAAATGTATGTAATAAATGATATCAAATAACCTGCAGAGAAATCAAAATCGAAACGGTACTTCCTGCTGATTCAGAACTTTGATAACTTACATTTACAGTTGAAGAATCTATCGTAGCGTTTATTGATGAAAAATAGCCTATTTTTTAAAGCAAAGATAAGTGTGTTTAGTCATAAACTACCTAACTAATAAATTTATGGATTCCGGTAAATTTATTAGACTACTTCTCAGATAAATATATAAATAACCTGTCAGTTTTAGGGGTGCACGTCAGAAGTGAAAACACATTTTTAAAGATTAATTAATAAGGAGCTGACAAAACTCAAGGTTTAGATTAGCGCCCTCTAGTGGATCTATACCATATATACATAAGCATATATCAAACTACAGTAGTATCGCGCAGAATCCACAGATGGCGTAAAAATATTTTTTTAAATATAAGAAACTCGGCTCTCTCTTACGAATTTTCGATCAGGTCTCTTGTCCTGACGCGAGTTTAACATTTTTTACCCATCCCAAAAAGTGCACAACGCCGTTAAAGAAGTTTTCACTTCAAAATATTAACTATCCATTTAACTAGTTTGTACAGAATCCTGACTTGTGTAAATATTACTCGCATTTGTTTGTTTTTTACTTTTAGTTCATGTAGTTGGTTTTAAAATTAACTCAAACATAATTTGTGTTGTGATTTTATTAATTACACACAAGAACTTGGATTACAATAAGATCCGCTAAATATTGTTTGAAGAACAATATAAAGTCAATAATGTTACTCATCTCTATTTAATAAATTTAAAAGGAACGATCTATTTTGAAGGCTTTATAGGAAAACTAGCTCTTGCCCTCGGCTTCATGTAGAGTTTGTTGTCAACCAATGTCAAGTCTAGCGTATTCATGCCACTACTATTGGTCTAACTTTATATGAATCCCTCTCACGTAGTGAGATATGAGACGGGAATTGAAGTAACAGTAAAATAAAATCAAATGAATTTCTAGATATTTTTAATTGTATAAAAAAATATTTGTCACTTCATACATTCATTCACCATTTGCATTACATTTGAAATTGCAAAACACCAGTAAGAAAAATATCCTTGCAACTTTCTAAGCAGGAACAGTTAAGTGCTCCATTTCTTGATCAACGGATTGTGTTTGACTCACAAAACCGTACATGACTTTACTATTCGTTCTGCAAATAAAATAACAGGAATTATTCACAAGACACCAAAATTCCCTAAATCAGACATTTTCTTGTCTGTCTTCCTAAACTATATAGCGCCACGATTGCAGAGTGAGAGCATTTGAAAGAAAAGAAAAAAGTGTGTAAAGTGAAAACTTCTTTAGCGGCGTTGTGCACTTTTTGGGATGGGTAAAAAATGTTAAACTCGCATCAGGACACGTGACCTGATCGAAAATTCGTCAGACGGAGCCGAGTTTCTTATATTTAAAAAAATATAACATTCGAAATTCAAACATTTATGAGCGGCCAGGAGCGCAGAACTTCCAGTGTACCCTATGTATACATTTAGATATGTTATTACCTACTTTTTATTTTTAACAAATATACAGATGTGTGTATGTATATGCAAATACATTGTGAAGTTAAATTTTCACTTCTGACGTGCAGTCCTACGACTGACTGTTTTTTTTTAATATAAGAAACTCGGCTCCGTCTTACGAATTTTCAATCAGGTCACGTGTCATGTCCTGACGCGAGTTTCTAATTTTTTACCCATCATAAAACTGCAAGTGCACAAAAGTGTTTTCACTTCAAAAAATATAAACATTTAGGTTCCTATAATAATATAATGATGTAATCATCATTCACTATTAAACATATCAATTGCACAAAAGGTACGGTAATGGCACGTAATGGGTTTAGTTCATCATGCCTCCTACAAAAGTTAGTAAACTACTTTACTTACCATCGCTTTACCATTTGATCGTAGGCATATGAACTTACCTCCTTACAATCAGTTTCTTGATCTTCACAAGTATCATTATCACATTGGAACATATACGGCGGGCAGCTTTTTACCAAATTAGCGTCGACGAGGGTACTTTGAAAAAAAAATAGGGAAGAAGTGTCATTAGAGTAGGCAATGGAATGTATAGTATCTGTTGTCCTCGACTGGTAAATTACCTTCATCATCAAGAATTTACCATCTAAAGATCCTGTTATGGTAAAGAAGGATTGGATAGAAAATTAAATTCTTGATATCAAATCATCTAAAATACCTTGTTGTATTTTCGTTTTTACATTTAGATTATATTAGTAGTAAATATAAATGAAAGGTACTTTAAAATGAATTATGTTTGATCATAAATAAATAATGAGCATGGGTAAAGAAATAACACGTCAAAAAATAGATTGATAATATGTATTACTAAATGATTCATAAAGGTTTTAGATAATTTATTTATTAAAACTTTACGCACAAAAAATGTACAATGGTGGACTTAATGCCATAGGCATTCTCTACCAGTCTACCTTAGGGTAGTGTAGAAATGGGTGAAGTAGGTGCACTAAATTTAAATCATGAACTTTGAACAAATGAAAGACAAATAAATACCAAAACAAAAAGAAACGATAAGTAACATATGGGAATATATATGGGAAATATATACACACATACATACAAAGATACATACATACATAAACAGATAAATACATGCATATTTACATACACATTATAATATATAAAGTATTAATGTTGTGATGATCCTGCTAAATTTTGAGATAGGAGAACTCGTACCTTCGCCTTGAACGATAGGCGACTGGATGCTATTCTGATTTCCTGAGGAAGAGCGTTCCAGAGGAGAACAGATTGAATGAAGAAGGAAGAAGATAATGTTGTCAAGTAATCTAGGTAAACAAGAATCTCGATGATTTTCTTTCGGGATGTTTAGAAACTATACGAAACAAAACAAATTATTTGATATTTTTAAACGGGATTCTCTTATAACGGGATGGTGTGACGTTCACCCAAGAATAAAAAAACTGAAGTGACTTGGCATCACTGACGTTGCTAGGTAAAATCTAACCTTACCGCTAAAAAGATTGACAGTTTGGAAGACTTTATAATTGAAACGTTTTGTGGTGCGGAGACTACTTGTATGGTTTAATTACTTACAAATTGTGTCTTAACGAAAAATTTTAATTAAAAATAGAATACTTTCGTACGATGTTTTTTTTACAACTTTCGATATGGATTATCGTGAAAAGAGTGCATCGATCAACTTGCTTCTACTTTTTATAATAAAGCACAAGGCCACTATTAGTTACTGGTTCAATAGTGGTCATCGTTTGCTCCTCGCAACGGTCGTCTAATATCAGCTTCTATGCCAAAAAACATGGATACTGTGTATGAACTGACAATGCAATGACCTACATGTGAATGTGGGTGTTGGTATCAATTACATATAATTGATACTGCATGAATATTTGTTCCCGGATCATTTGGATCAGTCATAACTAAACAATTGTTAAAAAAAGAATCGTATGAATTTGTGTAAATACATGCTGAAGCAATTCTATTCAGCAGTCGACTGTATCTTTTAAAGTATCCAACAAAAGTTGTTCGTGCTGGAAGCACTTCAAAATAAATGGTCAACTGTTTTTCCGTAAAAAACTGGTCATGTTGCGACAATTCTCCTTCGAATCGAATCATTCTTCACCATAACAATGCGAGCTCTAACATATCGGTTCAAACAACCGTCTATATGATAGGTGAAAATATCGAATTAATAGGACATCTACCATTCAGCTCTGATAAGGCATCCAATGACTTCGTTTTGCTCCCGAACATCAAGAATAAAGTGCTTGGTCAACGATTTTCGACGCCAGAAAAAGCGGTTGATGCGTTTAAAACACATATTTTGATATAAGAAATTGTTTCAACGAATACAAAAGAGTATTGATCATCATGAAAAATGACAAATGTATTGTAAGCATGTATTTTTCTTACTAGTTATAAAATGTCATCTTTACTAGTAGTGGAGTAGCCCTTGTACTATGGTGTTATAACACTTACTTTTTAATAAAATCCTCGTGTCTTCTGATTTTAGTAAACGTGGTATAGGTTTTGTCGTTGCACAATTGATCTTCAATGTTCGGAGCTGTAGATACGATGCCTCGAAGGTAGTACCGATCCACTCCTTGTTCTCGTTCAGAAAAAACTATCCCACCACCACTGTCACCTTTGCAAAGGGCAGTACCTGCAAACAGTTTAGTAAAAACTCTGTATATATTGGTGCTAACTATGTGCGGCATAGTTAGTACCAATATGTGTACTTCCACTACTGTAACTTTTTAAAGCAATGGTGAGAAACACAACATATTAATAATAAAATCATGTCAGGCTAAATGCAAAATATAAAGAGGGCTCCTGTTCATATTTTGCATTGAGCCGGACATGATTTTATTAATTAACTAGCAACCCGCCCCGGCTTTGCACGGGTACAAATTATACACCAAAACCTTCCTCATGAATCACTCTGTCTATTAGTGAAAACCGCATGAAAATCCGTTCAGTAGTTTTTCAGTTTATCGCAGACAGACAGACGCGGGGAGGACTTTGTTTTATAATATGTAGTGATTTGTAAATAACGAATTAAGTTAAAACATTATATAAAAATAAATCTATCCTGTACTGTAACCATTGGTTGGTTTAATAAAAGCTGTTCCCGGATCCCTCCTACTTAAGGCGCAGTACGGCACACCGTGTGGTTTTAGTCGGTTCGATTCCGACACACCGCCCCACCGAAAACCCCGGTGGGGTGACGGCCCGAGGGGGTTTCCACACGCACAAAAAAAAAACGATTAATCGATACTCGAATACAAAGAAAACTATCGATATAGGTTCCCTTACATTTCATAATGCATTTACATTACACTTAGGCATTCAACAAGAATGCAGGATTCTGATAAAAATTGTTCAAGAACTTGTACAACTCGTCCTCTGGCATGCTTACTTTTTACTTTACTTGTAGCTATAAACAGCTTACCATTGGTATATCCTGCACAAAACTTATCTCCAGTAATATACGGCCTGAAGGATTGTGGGAGATCATTAACACACTTTCCTTCACTGATAAATGGCATCTCAACAACTTTAAGGACCTGGGACGCATCTCCATTGGCTGCTGTGAGTCCCCAGCCAGCTACCTAAAATAATGGTCAAGCTCAAGTGTCAAAAATATTTTTATAGTCGCTTTCGTCAAATGGTATTTGATTGTAAACTTTTTATACTTGCACTACCTTTGGAGCTTTGATGACCGTAATCACCAGCAGATAGAAAACATCACGCTAATATATTAGATTTCATTTGTTTAAAAGTAGTGGGAGCCCCAAAGAAAGCCTATGGAACGAGCTATGCTTGGAGTTTATTTGAAGGATAAATTTCGTAATGAAGTCATCCGATAAAAACTGAAGATAAAGAAATAGCTTGCTGAATAAGCATGCTGAAGTGGCAATGAGCTGACCACATCTGTCGAAGGACCGATGGCGGTTGGAGCAAATGTGTCCTAGAGTGAGAATCAGTAAACGGAAGGTAAGTTGCCCCCAGTCAGACGGATTGATAAACCGAGGTGGATATGCTGATGAATGTCTTATAGTTCTCCCACATCCTATCAAAGGTCCCCCTTTTGTACAGCTTGGTGGAGGATTTTACCAAGGATTGGAAGGGATCGGCTATGAAAGTAAATTTAATGGTGACACTAATAGAGCCTACCTTTCCCAAATTGCCATGTTGGAGTTGCAATGTATCGAACACGACGTCAAAGTTAATACATACAGGCCGGACATACGTTTTATAAGTGAAGGGACTTGTCAGAATCAAGACAGCTATGTCTTCTTGGAAATTTGCTGCTGAACCTTGAAATAGAGTTGGAATCCTTATTTCTTTTACCTGTAAGGAAAAAAGCGTAGAATAGAAAACGGAAGACAAAGAAATTAGTAGATTAACAAATCCTAAAGTTATTAGTTATAGTAGTTGGTAGAAACGGAATAACTTTTACGGTATTTTTTTAAAGGAGACTTGTTAAACAGAAACTCATAAATTAAAAAAAATAGAAAGTTAATTTTCATTTTACATAGCGGAATTCAAGAAACCAAGCAGAATTCATTAGACGAAAAAAATCAATAAAAGTAGATTAGATGTATTTTATTTCATTTTATTGAAAAAATAGGCCCTTAAATAATAAAAATTAAAATATAGACATTGTATTAATTACTTGAAGATTTACAAATAAAATATCCATAACAGTACACACTGCTATTAAGATTATTTGCTGCTTAGACATTTTTTCTTTCACATCTACAACAGGATTACTTACGTCCGACTTTTGTGCATCGACGTCTCTTTCGTCATCCCACTGGCGGTACAATTTGCCAATAGCCACAGCAAAGTCAGCTGGAGGAAGCAATTTCCTAAGATCCGACCAAAAACAGTGAGCAGCTGCGAGAAATAATTAAGATTATTTCATTAAAAATCGGGTAAAGATAGCTATTCATCGAGTTAGAACACCTTCACTAGTAACACTCGCTTTTGGCAGGATGAGCATCTGACACTGTGTACATCAGTAGATCATCTAAATAATTTGGTGGTCAAACAGGTTAAGTTAGCTGTCAAATACTTAATCCAAAATGTATCCATTCTATTTTATTTTTCAATGAATTATTATATATTTATTATTTATTCATGTCTTATGAAAGTCTGAACCAACTGAGGTACAGCACAACATTGGCCGTTCAAATCGTAGACTTGAACTGAATAGGCACTTCAACTGAATCAATAAACTTTTTTTGGGTATTCATTTTATTACATTTTACTAGTCTGTTTGTTAACTCCTTCAGCTAAGCTAATTGTTAGTGTAAGGAGTCGTTTCACGCCGATAGTGTACTGGGTTTGAATCCTCCAGAACTTGATCGCAAGCCTTAGTTATTATGCTACCGCCGCCTAACTAACTAGTAAAGTGAACCCATTTATTCTATAACTGAACGATATTTTATGATGCATTTACCAGATATCACAACGTTGGCAGAGACAAGGGATCCACCGCAGATTTGCATGTATGGTTTTGTCTTTCGATAAATAGCCACTTGCCAAGGCAGCTCACCGCGTTTAGCTGCTTTGCCGTCAATGACGAGTTGTATGCCTTTTGGTGTTAATCGACCACAGTCTGTAAAGAAAAGGGTGTTGACCTATAATTCAATTTTCTTTAAATTTATAAGTTGTTCTTGTGTCACGTCCTGATATTTATTATCTTTGTTAAATTCTTAATCATTAAATATGTTATAAGCGGTAACAATAGTTCTAGGATTTAATTCGGTTAACGCAAAAGTGCGTTGCAAAAATTAGAAGTTTCTTGAGGTCAGATTTCCACCTACTTTTTTTTAACATCTTGAATTCAAACGAAAAATAAAATAGAAAAGAAAAGAAAGATCAATGATAAAATCTGCTCCATCTGTAACAAACCTGCTTTGCATCGAGCGATATAGTCCCAGGATCCCGATTTACACTTCATGTATAAAAGACTTTCAGTGGAGTGATAGATCGGACTGTTGCAGACAGGATTAACCAACGTTTCAGGTGCTACATAATTCTTGCAAACCCTCCCATAGCACATGTAACGAATGCTGGGATCTGGATCTAGTCGGCAGAAGCCTAAAAATATTACATGGCTGAATATTGTCTTGTTTTCTGGATGAACGATATACGCGATGGTTTGGCTTGGTATATACAAACTTTTGTACTGCCTGACCTGACTGTGATCACGAGCACTGTATATTAGACGAAACCTCTGGCATTTCTGAAGCTAGGTAGGCTATTTTCGAATGTTTTTATGAAATACTCGTTTTTATTAAGTGTTCGTAAGTGCATGCCTGTGGAGAGGTCCACAGGCATGCACTTACGAACACAGAGATATGTTACACCAACAATTTGCTAGCTTAATGTTTGGTGCCAAATCTAAGGCACAACTCCAGGCTCCGTGATGCTACTGAAATATTCCTAAGAGAGGTACTTGATTGTTTTGACCATATACATCAGTGGAGATCACAATCATGTTATAAGAATTTTTTAAATTTGTGTTTTAATTACAGAGTGACCACAAACATAAATATCAACCTGAAATTGTCAGAATAAAGTAATTCCGACTCGCCAAGTTTCATTATTGAAATGTATTTTTTTTAATCAACTCACGAACGCATTTAGGCATGGGAGGCGACCATACCCCGTTGACACAGAGCACGTCCAATGTTCCATTATAACCATTATCATAACCTCCTTCTATCATTCCATAGCCCCGGGCACAGCTAACCCTCAATGCAAAGAATTCAAATGCCTGACCAGGCTCTTTGAAGTTAGCTTTTGATTCGTTTAAAGGTTCATACGTTCCATGGGCGGGATAGGGTGGAAGTACGCAGGCAGGTTTTGGTTGTCTGGAAAGAAAATAAATACCGTAACCCATATTCATATTCTAAACTTACCAGCAGTAGATTTTAGTAAAATTAAATACTATGTTTGGCATCAACAGACCTTTTTCAATCCCAAGATTTAGTTTCAGGCCAAGGGAAATGCTGCCTGATTATATTTTAGTGAAATTTAAAGAAAGAACTGGATTTTTAATAGTTGCCTTTAAAACGAAATTGCTACAGCTTATCGCTGCTAGAATGTAAATTCAACCGACATTTTAAAATGTCTCTGGCTGTTCAGACAACCACGTAATTACTATCTAGTAATTTGTTAACTCCTTTTTCACAGTTTCCACTGCATATTTCATCACTTCCTTCCCAATTAACACATTTTATTACTAGCCAGATATCATCACATATAATGATGTTTTTTATCATTTTTATATCATCTATAGAAATTTGTAATGTTTTAATTGGTAAATAAACAAGTAAAGTCTTATTCTACTTACTCTTTGTTGGTGCAGGATCCTTCATCACTACCATCACTACAGTCTTTGGACCCATCACAAACATTTTCCTTTTCAACACAATTGGGTCCTTGCAGGCATTTAAACTCTCTGCGACTAGAGTAACCGTTACTGGGAACAAATTAAGTTAGGCACTACACTCAACTTTATAAATTTATCTTAACTTAAAAACCTTATTCGTGTTTTACGCGCGATATTTCTGAGGTAGGACTTGGTCTACTAACTCCCATCGGAACCTTTTAAATTTTCTGTTCAGTTTTAGTGTTTTATAATGTAATGAATTCTAGCTCAAGTTAGATTTCGACCATGGGTCTATGGGAGATAATATAATTATTATAAGAATCTCTGGAATCACGGGCGTACCCAACTTTTAGCCCAGAGGGTCAAATTTTTCTTAAACCAGAGCTTCCGCGCTTAGAGTTAATTGCAAAAATTCTTGAGACTGATCCACCATTAATTGCTCTACCCCATACTCTGGCTACGTTAGCATGCAAAAGCCATGGCAGCTTGCCCTCCCCTGAATATCTGGATGTATTTGAAACATCTGTATTGATGAGTGCTCTGGACTAAAACCATCTTCAGATGTACAAGTAATGAGTGTTCAATACCCGCAGAAGTAAGATCCACTGGCTACTGTTCCTGCCGCTGAAACAAAACGTAAAATATTTATACTGTCTGAACCTTTAATCACATACATTTTCGGGAAAAATTAGTCTACACCGTCACCTGATGGTAAGTGACTACCGTCGCCCATGGACACCTGCAACTCAAGAGTCACAAGTGCGTTGCCGGCTTTTGAGATTGGAGTACGTTCTTTTCTTGAAGGTTTGAAGGTCGTATCGGTCCGGAAATATCGCAAGCCACAATTTGTTCCAGAGATTTAAAAGTAAACATTTTATGAGAGAAAATTAAGCAATAAAAAGAGGCAAGAGATATACTGAAAGTGAAATGGACGATGATGATGAATGTTTGAGTGCTTTCGGTACTTGATAAATCGTATAGTGACACGGAATAAACTTGCTTACTCGAACAATGACTATAGAACTACGAATATGTATAACATTAGGGAGGCAAACTTTGGATAAATACTTATTCTTAGTGAAGTTCTACTACAAATGAAAAGATTTTTGAAAAAAATCGAAAATAACCATAATTTTTTGAGCGAGAGAAGGCCTTCGTTAATACGCGTTAAGGTAACAAGCGAGGGCCCAAAACTTTATTCAGCGGGTCGACGTGCAACTCCCAAAATGCGCGTACCTACACCAATTACGTTGTTCTGACTCGATTACGCCTATAATCTCTGTAAACTTATTGAGTAAAACTACGCTTAGGTCTTATAAGACAACTTCAGTAAATAGAGAAAGTAATATTATCGATAAAAGCAAGAAAACCAAATTATCAGTAACCACTTATGAAACAGTCTCGGACTTGCGTTGAAAATATTTCTTTAAATCTATCTATATATTAATACGTGAAGCGAAAACTTTGGATCCTTTTTTACCAAAATTGGGCGGACGGAGGAGTATGAAATTTCGTACACTTATAGTTTATACAGAGAAGTGACGAATGCTAAAATTTTTGAACAATATTTTGCTACAAAGTTAAAAAAAAAATGCAAAAACGGGTACATACAGCTATGAGTGTCCAGTAAATATTTTGACCTGTCATGGTACAAAAATCTATACAATGACAGGTCAAGTAATATTGGCCAATGAAATAAACCATGGTCGAAATTCGACCACCTCGCGATCTCTAGTACATATAAAATGCTCAACGCACAGCCTAAACCGCTGATCGTAGAGACCTGAAACTTGGAGGGTGTGTTCTTTGTATGACGTAGGCATCCGATAAGAAAGGATTTTCCGAAATTCTATCCCTAAGGGGGTGAAAAAGAGGGGTGAAGTTTGTATGGGAACACGTGTTTGCTTGGCCTGATCAACTTCGAATTGACAATAAAAGTCAAGACGTCATGCGACAAGTGAGGTACATGGCGGTATAATTAGATTATCTACACTCCACGATGTCTGATGTCCGCCATCACGCGGACGAAGTCGCGGGCAAAAGCTAGTCTTATATATCTTGTTTATTATTTGAATTGATGAAGTAATTTGGAAACTGGTTTCATTTAATCATATAACAACAAAAAAAAACCGACTTCAAAAAGTTTTCTCATGGATGCCATTGTCAGAACTGGACCTGGAATTGAAATGGGACCACACAGGAAGCACCAGCTTTCAAATAAAAAAAATCATCAAAATCGGTTCACCCGTCGAGTCGAAAGTTCTGAGGTAACCATAAAAAAAAAGAGTTGAATTGAGAACCTCCTCCTTTTTTGAAGTCGGTTAATATGATTTTAATAGTGTACTAGCAACCGGCCCCGGCTTCGCACGGGTACAAATTATATACCAAAACCTTCCTCATGAGTAGTTTTTCAGTATATCGCGAACAGACAGCCAGACAGACGCGACGGGGGACTTTGTTGTATAATATGTGGTGATTCTAATAAGTTGCTAATTTGAGTAGACAAGAATATGTAATTAATATTACTGTTGTAATGTCAATTACACACAAAAATTTATAAGTTAACCGACTTCAACAAAAGGAGAAGATATATAGATACAATAGCATATTTTTTTTGTATGTGATGACAGTTTCATTTTCCCGGATAAATTCAATACCAAAGATGGCAAAATTGCTGACGTAAGTTTCGTTTGCCAATAAAAGTGGCAAGACGCATTAAAAACCGTTGTATTTTAAACATAATAATCCCACTAATATAGTAAATGTGAAAGTTTGGATGGATGGATGGATGTTTGTTACTCTTTCACGCAAAAACCAATAAATCGATTGCGATGAAACTTGGTATGTAGATAGCTGGAGACCTGGATGGACCTGGAACGCATAGGCTACGATTTTTATCCCGATATTCCCACGGGATCGGGACTTACGCGGGTGAAACTGTGGGGCGCTGCTAGTGGTATAATCTTGCTGAAAATCAATTCTTTAACCATAGATAAAAAATAGCATTGATATATGTTTGCCAATAGTAATAACGTTGGCCTTATAATGATAATAATAACTTGAGGCACCTCACATATGGCCGTCGGATCCCAAACTAGGCAGAACCCTATAACGATACTGCTGATAAACTTACTTATATTTTCTAAATACACACATATCACTACATAGTATAAAACAAAGTCGCTTTCTCTGTTCCTATATCCCTATGTATGCTTAAATATTTAAAACTACGCAACGGATTTTGATGCGGTTTTTTTAATAGATAGAGTGATTCAAGAGGAAGGTTTATATGTATAATACATGTAAAATATAGTAGAGAAACACTGATAACTTTGGAGGTTTCTAATGTGATGCCGTAAATTAACACATTTTTTTGCGTTCACATTGCAAACGCTGGCTGAACCCTACGAGATAGATCAAAATAATGTACCACAGTATTGTACACCTGAAAAAGGTCTACAAAAAAGTCCGCGATGGTATATGTCTATCTCTTAGGGATAACCCACAATAACCATTTTTTATCCTTTACTTTTTACGAGAAATAATGGCTTATTTACGAAGCGACTTTAAGCAATACAGCATTAATCCTTATCCAATTAACTATTTTAAATACATTGTGCATTTAATATAGATCAAAATGGCTCTTTACAGCATGTAATTTCAATGGATATTTTCGAAGATATTACAGATTTAAAATGCAGGGACATAGCGGGTGCACATGTAGGCATTCTCTAATATATTTAGTACCATCTTTGCACCCGTGCGAAGCCGGGGCGGGTCGCTAGTTATATATAAATTAAACCCAGGCACAACAAATGATCGTGATCACACAACTATTTGTCCTGGTGGGTTACTTGAACGAATAGAAAGAGATATACATTAGTAAATAACTAATAATTATTGTTTTTAAATGGAACATAAATTCAAAAAATTCGGGCTCGCAGCAAGCCCGCAGAGGTAGATTTCTTGTTTTTTTTTTTTTTTGAAAATCTGCCCCCCTGTCCCCCCACTTCACGAACTTAACCTTCATTTTTGCCCTGTCGATTTTTCGTCCAAGTTTGAAAGCAATCGTGCCGGTAAAACTGAGGTACATACATACATACATACATACATATATATAATATACTAGCTGCCCTGACAGACTTCGTTCTGTCAAAAGTTATTGATTCACGTCGAATGATTGACAGCTGGGGACATGACGTGTTTTAATTATTATTTCCTCTGTGGTTTGTATAGGAAATGAAAAGTGTTGATTTTACTATTTTCTTCGCAATTTTTACTTTTTTTTTCTCCATAAGAACCTTCCTTGTGCCTTAAGGAAAATATGAAAAAAAAATGCCGAATTGGTCGAGCCGTTCTCGAGTTTTGCGCTTAGCAACACATTTGGCGATTCATTTTTATTTATATAAGATAATATTTACATAAACTTTCTAACTGGTAGTTGTTTTGGGGTATAGGGATCATAACTAGACCTCCTGTGAAGAAATTTTTGGAAAACTCGACAACTGGTACAAAACAATAGACTTTTCTTCGAAATCTATCTAAAACATAATCGACCGCTTTTAAACTCATTTATGCAAAATATATTACTAACTTTTAAAGAATGTATACCAGGAATGTAGAAGTTTGTTTTGTTAGAAGAACAAGGTTAGTGGTTGTGCTGTACCTACCACGTACTAACTAGATGATGTCCTGGTACTCAGAGACATATACCTATTAATAACAAGCATTAATTAAGAACGTAAAATATCCCCGACGCAAAAATCCTGTTCGGTGATTAGAAACGCGCTGATGATCTTCGAACGGCTGAACAGATTTTTTGAATTATAGCTAAAAACACTTTCGATAGAGTTACCTTTCAAGCAAAAGAAACTAAAACAAAATCGGTATATTCCTTTAGGAGCTATGATGCCACAGACAGATACACAGATACACACGTTAAACTTACAACAGCCCCTCCTATTTGCATCGGGGGTTAAAATGTCCTATAATTATTTCAATTTCAAAGTTGTCTCTCCCCTCCCCCGTCTCCCCCCCCCCCTTATCTCTCTCTCTCTTCCCTCTCCCCCCCTCTCTCTCTCCCCCCCTCTTTTTCTCTCTCTCTCTCTCTCACTCTCTCCCCCCCCCCTCTCTTTCATCATTTGTAGACGCTGTACCCATATATAAATACATATATGTATGCGTATATATACATATTTATAATATAAAGGTCACATATCTACTTACATGCGTCGAGGATAAGGAGTAAACTGCAATAGAGCACAAAAAGCACAACAAAGCGTTAAAGCGTTACGCTGCCCTCCGATCACTAAATTTAACTCTTCATATTTTTGCTGGGTGCCTTATATAATCGATTCTTAAGGAGTAAACTCCAAAAAAAAGAAAATTGGTTCACAAACAGAGGAGAAAAAGGTACTGAACTATTATGTCTGTGCATATTTATTAAAACATAACTTGACATACCAACTACTATTGATATCTATCATAAACTTAAATATACTAAGTTTATGATATCTATACTTTAATTTCTATAATCTATCAACATACGCCGTTCTTGTTTCAAATAAGATTAAAAAACAAAATAACTAAAATTACTTACCAAAACTAACAATAAATAAACAAACAATAAACATGTTGTACCACATAATACATACGAATTAAAACTTATCTAAATCCATCACTATATCGTACAAAACACAAAACATTTTGATTTTTAATTCTAACCTTAAACATAAAAATAATATATTTGTTACTGACGATGTGTGAACAGGTTTTTCCTTAGACTTGATCTTTATGGTTGGTGATACCAGCTTGTAATTTAATCTCCCACATTTTACATTTCCTGTTATAATAAAGACGGTGTATTTTTTGTAAAATCGCCTTTGTTTATGAAACGCACTTATATGTATAGATAAACTTAAAAAGCAAAACCTTATCTAAATACAAAAATTAATCGAGTTATTGCCGAGACACACGAAATATACATTTATATATACAGCGTGTTACAGAAAGGTGTCTTCATATTTTAGGGTCGTTGACCCACTTTCATATTTTATGCCGTTCGTACGCCTCGTAAATAAGGTAAAGCGCTAACAATTAATTTTTTTTTATTTTGGAAATGAATAATTTGAATTTGAAAATCGACTAATAAAGCTATTATTTCGTATGAGAGAGGTCTGACATGAATGAAACTATGTGTATTTAATGCCAAGGATTTTAATGTACTGTCCAGATTTTTAGGAAATGTCCGCATAAAAAAAATCATTGAAATTGACATGAAAATTCATAAAAAATATACCTATGTTGTTAAGATATGGTGTATAGGTAGCTATACACTAAGAAAAATATTTACCGAAGAAAAAAAAATTATCAAAGATTTTTTTATTTCAAAACCCTCTTTTTCTTACGCTCCTAAAATTTGACGAGACCTTTCTGTATCATTCTGTATATCGCTGGTTTGCGAGAATATCGACGTAATTCAAAATTCAGTCGAATTGAACTAAGTATGTCAAACGATCATAAATGTTTGATATTTTATGGTGAACAGAGATGCAACGCCGATTTTGTGCTAACGTTCGTTAGAAAGCGACAAGTTCATTATATATTTAGAACAAAATACTCAAGCGGAAATCACTAAACATTGCGATTCTCTAAAATTGAAGCGGCGGTAGCGTAATGGCTAAGGCGTCGGACTTGCGATCAAGTGGTTGCGGGTTCGAACCCCACCCAGTGCACTACCGTCGTGAACCCACTCCTAACACAAGCGTTAAGCTTAGCTGGAGGGGTTAACAAGATTACCAGTAATGTGCGACCCACGTTACTAGTAATCTTTTTAAAAAAAAAAATAAAAAAAAATCAATAATTTTTAGTTCCGTCGCTATTCTCGCAAACCAGCGATATGTATACAAGAATTGCTCGTTTAAAGTTATTATATAGTAACAGGGGTCACGCATTACTTGTATTCTTGTTGACCCCTCCCGCTAATTCAAATGCTTCTACCTATTCGGAGCAAGTTCATGTCAGTACCGGGTTAAACCCATAACCATTAGACCGCAAGACCTTAGCTTTAACCATTACGCCTGTCTGTGTGTCTAATATTTTACTACTTTAACCACTCAACAGATCGTCATGAAATGTTGTAAACCTACATGTTGTCAGGGGCATAGAGTACCTAACCACCTTAGGTTGTTACTTTTTTCTCGTATGACATTAAACCCCCAACCTTCGGTGAGGTGGCCACTTTAACCATAGGTACGCGATCTGTGCAGTTAGAAAAATAAGGTGTCTACACCTAAGAAAATGGGAAAATGTTCTATGCTGGCAACACTGAAGGCTACATTTGCCAATTATGTTCATAGTATAAATCTTCGGGTATTACCTGTTTTAAGGAGATGACCGCTAACACATATACATGTACTTAGTTAAACAAAATGGCGTGCTACGTGTGAGATATCGACCTTATGTCATCAAACTAGTCAAAACAAAATATATTAGTTTGTAAATTAACTAATATATTTTGTTTTGACTCTTCTTGTTGTCAAACTCATTTATGCCGCGTTCCATCCAATAAACAAGAAACGATTCGTTTTGCTTACGGACGGTAAAATTTTCATTGAAAATTCAACGAAATTTTACGAAGCAAAACGAATCGTTTAATGTTTATTGGAACGCGGCATTAGTCGCATTCCAATCCCCGTTTAAATTGACATTTTACTTAAAATTAATACAACTCATAATAAATCGTAAAAGTACAAGTCGTGCAAAGACAAGTCATAAAGAAAAAAAAACTCGTATTAAAAAACGTGTTCTTAATTTAAATAACAATTAATATTATTAAAACTCACCGAAACTCATTCCAATAAGTATAATAAACATCATTTTGTTAATTACTATTGTACAATATCGGTACAAGGTGCCTTAGAGCCCAGTGATACAATAAAACAGTACCTCAGAACGAGACAAATTTATTTTCAAAACTGGTAAATATATACAGTTGTATGGAACGAAACCATAGCGCGATCTACTGCGCCATCTATCGAATAGTAGGGCAAACTTATTCCACAAATATATGTACTCTACACCTTATATCTAACATAATATTATGAACAACTATAATAAAATATAAATATATATATAATAAAATATAAATAAACACTGTAAATTAACTATTATATTTTGTTTTGACTAGTTTGATGACATAAGGTCGATATCTCACACGTAGCACGCCATTTTGTTTAACTAAGTACATGTATATGTGTTAGCGGTCATCTCCTTAAAACAGGGAATACCCGGAGATGTATACTTTGAACATAATTGGCAAATGTAGCCTTCAGTGTTGCCAGCATAGAACATTTTCCCATTTTCTTAGGTGTAGACACCTTATTTTTCTGACTGCACAGATCGCGTACCTATGGTTAAAGTGGCCACCTCACCGAAGGTTGGGGGTTTAATGTCATACGAGAAAAAAGTAACAACCTAAGGTGGTTAGGTACTCTATGCCCCTGACAACATGTAGGGTTACAACATTTCATGACGATCTGTTGAGTGGTTAAAGTAGTAAAGTATTAGACAGACAGACAGGCGTAATGGTTAAAGCTAAGGTCTTGCGGTCTAATGGTTATGGGTTTAACCCGGTACCGACATGAACCCGCTCCGAATAGGTCAACAAGAATACAAGTAATGCGTGACCCCTGTTATAAACTGGTAACTAATTATATGAAAAAAAAAAGTAAAAATCAGAGCATGCGGTGTTTGCTCATAAATGGTTGTATATGTAGAATAAGTATGTGTATGATAATTTAAGTGCATGAAAATAATAAATGTAACAACTGTCAGCAAACCAAATAAATAAATAAATCTAATGCGAGTTTTTTAGCCTTTCACGCCTTACCTATTTAACCGGTAGTCATGAAATTTTGCATTCATATCGTCAGGGGTATAGAAAACCACATAGATTTCATCCAGAAAAAAGTTTTATTCCCGAGACACAGACAAATAACCGACACAGACAAATAACCGACACAGGGAAATAACCGACGCAGGCAAAAGCTAATTTTAATAAGCAATTGAATTGGCACACTTGGAGAAATACTTTTAAATCATCAGTATCATGTCGAAAACGCTTATCGTCAAAGCGGCCATTTTTCACTTTCAAATCCCAACTGTTTGCAACTCCTGTGGCACCTGTGGCATCTTGCTTTTATGCACGTTTTCCATTCGTAGCACTTAGTTTTCGCTACTTTCTAACAATTGGCGGCACATTAACAGTTTTACAGCCTTCCAAGCGAAAAATGCTTGTAGTCATTAACTTAAGGGATATCCATTAATTACATAAGCTCAAATAAGAGTGAAGGTTTAAAAAAACATCTGACTTTGTCTGAGGGGGTCTACCACAACAAACACTCAATCTTACCTCAACTTTGAACAATATTATTACTAATGCGGTATTATTTTTCAGATGAAGTAGAATAAAAATAACGTAAATAGTGGATGATCCCTTACATAACTTGAGATCTCTAGTAAACTATCTCTTTTTAGGTTTCTGCACACTGAAACCAGATCCAAGCGTTCATTACACGTGTCATGTACCAGGCTTGGGGTTCAAGACTTGCCAAAACTACGTAGCTCCTGGAACATTGGTGAACCCCATCTGCAACCGCCCTATATACTACTCCATTGAGAGTTTGCCGTATATGAAGTGTAATTTTGGGTTTGGGACTACGTCGCTCAGTGTAGAGCAGGTTTGGTCAAAAAATTAACTTATTTCTTCATACTTCGTACAAAGGACCACTAGGTTGAACCTTTGATATTCTACAACATCAAGGGTTCGCACCTAGTGGTCCTTCGTACAAAATGTGTCTGTGTTCACCTGGGTTGTCAGTATTAGCCAACAAATAGAGAACACGTCAGCCTGTTGCCAAGCAGCAAGTTTTGGACGGCAGCGTAATGTGACTCTTGCACGCGATTATGACAGTGTGGTCACATCAAGCTTGACATGGAGCTGATATTTGTTGATTGATAAGAGATAATAATTTCAAACTATATTTTATGAAGTTATTAGACTTTCGGATAACTGTGAAACATTAGTAGGCAATTTATTTAAAAACATATTGAGTCTCTAGAATACTATTTACTGGAAAATCAATTACAAATTCATATATATTCATATATATATATTAAGCCAATCAAAGGTATTTTTGAACTGTCAGGAATAGAAGCCAGTCCTTAAGCTGAGATCCTCTATAAACCATGAAACTCCTATTGGAGCGCATTTTTTTATCTAGATTCAACTATTAAGAATTAATTGCAAGTAAAATTATAGCATGTTATTGTTAGGTAAGCTTTGGGGTTTGGGTACATTTGTATGGAGTAGTCATTTTTTTTTATATACTAAATTTAAGTACTACATCTGTACTATTATTGTAAAAAACCAAATACACCGTAAATCATATCGGAGCCGAAATATTCAACTTTGAAGTCAGAAAAATAATATCATCTAGGTAAATGATAAAATCCATTTTAATTTAAAAAATACTCTTACTTTACTTATAGAATGGGTAAGTTAGGAATAAGAGAGATGAATCCCATAACTATAATTGTAATACTACTCTCGACATTTACAATTGTATAACACTCAGATAACTTTTAAATTAGTCTAATCTATTCCTCCAATTCGTCGTAAGCTTCGATTTTTGCTTCGTTTCGGATTATAAGGTAAAGAAATTGTGCAGGGGGAGATAGATTTTCTTGGATTGCCCTCAACCCAGGTACCATATAATAGATATTACATGAGCACAACACCCTAACGTGCGTTTTCCTACCACGCACGTACAAAAATGTCCTAATATGGCTTGGCACCCTTGAACTTCTCGTTCAACTAATATATAAACTAAATATTTTCAACTGTTCCTATGTCGTGATTGTATCCTACCTCGTAATAGCCATGGGTTGGTGCCACCAGGGTTGCGATGTCTTAAGTCAAATAAGCGCCTTGCTTTATATGTTCCCTATAATAGCTTCGTGCTTGCGTGCTATTTGATATGTGTACCAAGGGCGTATATTATTAAATCATCAACACTTATTTGAAGAAATTCGTCCATTCCAGGTATGTCAGCTGTGATCGACTGAAAATTGTTTCTTCTTCTGTTCAGAATATTTGCGATTATGAATTCGTATAATGGGTTAGTATCATCTGATCTTGAAGCAATCTCTCCTATAATATCGTCTACTAGCCTGTGGTTTTGCAATGGTTTCCCGAACGCGTTAACTTAAGCACCTGCTATTCTAATCTCATCAAATAAATGAGAAGCTGTTCTGTTAAAGTTTTGTGAACGCAATTGTCGGAACTGGTTTTTTAGCCTCCCATTCACAGTCAACAACCCATCGGCACATCGTAACTTTACGGGACTCATAAGCCTGTCGTGTTGTTAACTGAGATTAATTGTCATGTTTCGTTGCTGGCATGTATGTGCGGTATGCACCTGTTTCCACTTCTTCTAAAAAGTCTCTGAATCCTCTATCCAAAATGCAGACATCGTTTTGTCTAAAAAAACCAGTGAAATAGGTCACTTACCTTTTTATTATATCTTAGAGAATATTTGCGTCGGATTTAGTGGCTTCATCCAGTCCATATTTATCCAGGCCCATATGCCCATCTAGCTCTGAACAGGCTTACAAACGGAGCACGTTATGTTTAATTTCATTTACCTATCATTGAGTTCTATGGAATGCATTTTTTCTAATTATAACGGTAATGAAGTCTTTTTTTTTTGTCTATCTAGACGATCTTTTTTATGATTTTTGCAATTCGATACTCGCTTCTGATATATTTTAGATAGTGACTCTACTCAAAAAAGTTGCTTATTTTAAAGATTACTAATTAGTGGTAATAGATTTTAATTGGTCGCGGATCTTCATAAACGACGCCACTTAAGTCTGTAATTAGATATTACTTCAACGTCATTTGATTTGGGTATTGTGACCACTTTGAAATTTACAATTTTGGGGGGTTTTAGGGGGAGGGGAATATGCCGCTAAGCAAAGAGTTGTTATAAATAAACGTAAGTGAACGGGATATCAATCTCATGTAGTATTACTTGCTTTATTGAATAATGTTTTAAATGTATCATCTTTGTTTTAGTGCGCTTGATGAAGCAATAGCCATAAAAACCTGTCCAAGAGGTCCAGAGGCAACTTGCAACCCGGTAAGAAAATTTTATTATACGATTTGTCTAATTATTTAATAGGTACACGATTTGTAAAATAGGTACTTATTTTAATCTATGAATGTAAATATCAAGAAAATGTTAGTTTAAGTTCATAAACTTTTTTTTAAAGGCAAATATTTCAAATCTTCCCAGAGTAAGTATTTTCTTTGATAGGCATTTTTTGACTTAATCCCGATTTATGTTGTGCAAAATTACGGAATGTTTAAACATCGATGTAGGATGTATTGTTCTACCTCTTACAGTATACTAATCAAAAGGTAAAAGTTGCCTTTTTTTAAATTGGCAAAATTGTAAAAATTTACCCTTTTATTGCTGACATGATATTGCATTTCCGTGTCAGGGGTACGGTAAAACACTGTTCCCGAAGTGTATAACACTTTTCACCAGGGAATAATCCTCCGGATTTGATATAATCTCTAAAGATTTTTAAAGTTTTAATTTTTATCAACAGAACCAGGAATTCGTGGATGAATTTGAGGATGACAGGTATGCACTTACCTTATTATTAATAAAAAAATGTGAGGTTGATGTGATATTGACTTATAGAATTATAGGCCGCGGTTCATTATTACACCGAGGCCATCGTTTAAATCCTTCGTTGAATTCAAACAGACTACAACTGGATGCTGTTAATTTACGGCAGCTCGGGCATAACTTAGGACTTCCTTCCAAGAGCCTTGATAGGCCTGCAACCGCTTGAAAAGTAAGCAGCCAGAGTTCTTGCACTTAGGTCACCTCCGATGTAGAGAGAAATCCTTGTAAACCGGGGTATGCAAAACCAATACCTTTGGCGATACTGGCTATACCTGTCACGAAGCCACTGTCTAGCTCTAACCCAAACTGGATTCATTTAACCCAAAAGTCCTTAGTAAAATCTGTAAGACTTTCTCAGAAATTCTTTACTGTTATTGTCCCCACATCCTCATTTAGTGACAATACAAAGGACAAGACATCTAGCGAAAACAAGGTGAACTAGTTAGTTACTACTATACCCGGCAAAGCCGATTTAAGTAAAAACCATTGATTAAGTTATGAATTCCTACTTTTCATACTTGGGACTTTTTAAATACCTTGATAGCCTCGGCATCACTTTTTTACGTTCCATTAAAAGATAGTGGCCATTAATGATATTATAATTTTCAATGAATGTAATGTTTTTAACACAACACACCAAAACAGATTTATATGTGGAAACAGGTGCCAATTATATTAATAATTATAATATAGGAGTACTCAATATTACAGATCGCAGGGAAGTATAGGAGAGCAAAGAGCTGCATGGACGTTTTTATCGGGCCTTAAATGGGCTCGAAGTAGATCTATTATCATCTGTGTCCTGGCTACGTTTCGCTGACCTCTTTGGAGAAACTGAAGGTTTTATCTGTGCAATTACTGATGAAATTGTTATGGCGAACAACTATCGGAAACATATCCTGAAGGACGGCACGATTGACATTTGTCGGGCATGTCATCGTCCCGGGGAAACCGTCAGGCATATAATTTCTGGTTGTTCTCGTCTTGCCAACGGCAAGTACTTGCAAAGACATAACCAAGTGGCCAGGATAGTCCATCAGCAACTTGCTCTTAAATATAACCTAGTGGCTGTCGAGTTACCATATTACAGGTATGTGCCCGACCCAGTTCTCGAAAATGGTCGTGCAACATTGTACTGGGATCGATCTATCATCACTGACAAGACTATTGTTGCCAATAAGCCTGATATAGTGGTGATAGACCGATTAGAGCGCCGAGCCTAACCACCGGTAGCTTGGTCCCGATACCGGTGGGACAGTAGGACACTTTTTTTTATATTTTTTAAATATATATTTTTTTTATTGTAAATGTATTTAAAAATGTAATTTATATGTTTATTAAATAAATAAAGAGAATAATAATAATAACTTCACACATCTCACACACGGTCGTCTAATCCCAAACTAGGCAGAGCCTATATTATACTAACCAGACTGCTGATAAACATACTGATGTATTTCTACATACATACATATTATAGATAAATTATTTGTTCTGGGTGAGAATCGAACCCATGACCTCAGGCTTAGCAGTCACGGTCACTAACCAATAGACCAACAGGCCAGTCAGTAAATACGATAGTTCATCTGGTAACAACCATGTTTCTTGAAGCGCAATTATATTCATTTTGATTTCAGACTATTAAACAAAACCTGCATATTACCACCATTCCCAAGGTTTACATTTTACGAAAACAATATCGAGAACGGTCGCCCTGGTCAATCTTTTGACTCTTTCGTATTGAACATCAGTTGTTCGAAAGGATACCGGATCATGACGTCAGAAGGTGTTGTGAGCGAAAATAGTACTACGGTGTATTGTAGTAAGGGAAATTGGTACCAGAATATGCCTAAATGCGTTCGTGAGTATATTGGTTCTTATGTCATTTATGGCTTTGAATTTTCAGCTCTGAAAGAAACAGAAAACACATCTGTTTGAGAAGTTTGAATGAATGAATTCGAAGTTTGTATGAATGAATTCGAAGTTTGAATGAATGAATTCGAAGTTTGAATGTATGAATTTGAAATTTGAAAATAGAGTAATAATATTCCGAGTAATAACAACCGATTTCAAGAAGGTTCTCAATTCGTAATACTGTGTATGTTACACAATATCTTCGCGATTTGTGAACCGATTTCAATAATTCTTCTTCTTTTTAGTTGAATTGATTGTGCTTAAGGTTTGTTTCATTTAAATTTAAAGAAAATATTCCACCGCTAAGGGTTGAAAATGAAAAGATGAAGAATACGGTTTATTACAATTTATCATGATTCAGGCGCATTGAAGTCGGTGATACTTCTTTTTCTTCTTTATTGTATTGTAACATTTTAATGTGTCCGATTTTGTATCTACCTATTACTTTTTAAAACTGATATTTAAATACAACACTTGTTAATTCAACTGGTGTTTGTCCAGACCCCATAATTCGACCATGGTTCATTAAATTATAGATACTTAACAATAAAGCTCGATTTTGTATCTACCTATTACTTTTTAAAACTGATATTTAAATACAACACTTGTTAATTCAACTGGTGTTTGTCCAGACCCCATAATTCGACCATGGTTCATTAAATTATAGATACTTAACAATAAAGCTCGATTTTGTATCTACCTATTACTTTTTAAAACTGATATTTAAATACAACACTTGTTAATTCAACTGGTGTTTGTCCAGACCCCATAATTCGACTATGGTTCATTAAATTATAGATACTTAACAATAAAGCTCGATTTTGTATCTACCTATTACTTTTTAAAACTGATATTTAAATACAACACTTGTTAATTCAACTGGTGTTTGTCCAGACCCCATAATTCGACCATGGTTCATTAAATTATAGATACTTAACAATAAAGCTCGATTTTGTATCTACCTATTACTTTTTAAAACTGATATTTAAATACAACACTTGTTAATTCAACTGGTGTTTGTCCAGACCCTATAATTCGACCATGGTTCATTAAATTATAGATACTTAACAATAAAGTTCCACCGATTGACGGAAAAAACTGTTTCTAATTATTTTTAATTAATAACTAAAACTAAAATGGTTACTAAACAAAAATCATAACTTTTTTAACAAAAAATAAACCAACTTCATCGAAATAAATACGTAAGGTATTACATTAAACCTTTCTAAAATTTGTAGAATACGTTAGTGAAACTATAGGTTTGGAATATAAACAATCAATGCTCATAATAGCAAATAAGCAAAAAGACACCAATCTTCACCATCCACCTTCACATGCGAAGATTAGCAGCTCAGGAGAGCACGCACTGTGTATAGGTTGAAACCCGGACTATTCGGCACTATACAAGGTGAAAAACCCACTATTCGGCACTATACAAGGTGAAAAACCCACTATTCGGCACTATACAAGGTGAAAAACCCACTATTCGGCACTATACAAGGTGTTTTATGCTTCATATCACAATTTATAGCACTCAACACGGTTGAGTTAATATTCAAAGGGTGAATTATTTTTGTGGAATGTCCACGGCCACAAATTTAGCGAAATAAGAAGACACATGTCCGCTCCATAACACGCGCGGCGAAAGGAGGACCAACGCATTTACAATACGTCGGTATCAAGCAAAGCCGGTGTTCTATAAATTTATGCTTAAGGTGGAATTAGACGGTTCAGTTTTTATTCATTACTTGTCTAACATTTTGCATCTTGAACTCAAAATGACAACAAAAACTAAAACAAAAGTGACAAATTAATATCTGTGTACAGTAAGGAGGTACCAAATCTATGGTACCAAATAAACGCCTCACCTGCTTAAGTTTTTTGTCAGCTATACCTGAGACCGAAAACAATATGTGGATTACAAGCGGATGGATCGGAACCATATTTCACCAGGTCAGGCGTGAGTCAGGGTAGCAACTTAGGGCCTCTGAGTTTATCATAATGATAAACAGTTTACCAGAGGTGGTCAGGCATGGTACATATTTATTATAAGCAGATGGCCTTAAGTTGCTACTCGAGGTTAAGGATAAGTCCGATTGTGGGTGGCTACAGGAGAATATAAATAATGTAGTAAAATGGAGCAATGAAAATAAACTACATTTTAATGGTCAGTTATGACATTCACTCGAGCACGAACCTCTGTGATATCTTTATAGAAAAGACTAACTGATACTCTCATGGCGAGGCCCAGAGAGAACATCTCTCCCCTTCGATTTAGGGCAAAGTAGAAAACCCACCAACCTGACCGCTGGAACGTCCAAGGCTTGAGGCTGCGTGATTTCTTAGGTGGCTGGCACAATTTCATTTCACTGTATATTGTCCAAGTTCAATGAACACACGGTGATAGAAGAATAATAATAAGATAGTGAAGATAGTTTTACGTCGTCCTCTCTCACGTGGTTTTTTAACGTTTCTATTTTCTTCCGATTGGTGGCGTTGCAATCGTAGTCTCACGCAAAGAGTATACAATCACTATGGTCTCACACACGCCAATGGTAGCGTGGTAACGTAGAGGCCATTGGTCGAGATAGCAGGGAACACTACTCGCGCCAAATTCGAATGATCGAAGATCGAACTAATATAAAAGAAACACAATTGATTCCCAACCAAAGAAATGGAAACAAAAACGAACATTTTTGAACAGAATCAGATACATTCTTTATTTGTCTAAGAAAGTTATAATTTATTTGTACTACGCATATTAACAGTGAAAAGTCAAAGTGCGCGACTTAGATTAGATAGTTTAACAACGGTGTCCAACGGTGTGTGACTTAATTAATGTATGACAAAAAATTAATCTAAAAATATATAGATAAAAATAAAACTGTTTCTTCCCTGTCCCTTTTCAAGCAATTTACTTTAATAACGAGCGTTATTTTTATGAATAACAAACAATTGAAAACAAAAGATTTCCTTATCTTCGAAGGAGCGTTATTGATAGGGATCAATAATTGAAGTGGCAGTGGGCGGGGCACATGGCACGTAGAACGGATGGTCGATGGGCCCGAAAAGTTCTGGAATGGAGACCACGGACCGGAAAACGCAAGCGTAGGACGTCCATTATCGCGGTGGACAAACGACCTGGTATAGATCGCAGGACGTCGGTGGATGCAGGCCTCTTCCAACTGGTCTTCTTAGAAGTCATTAGGGGAGGCCTATGTCCAACAGTGAACGTCCTATGGCTGAAATGATGATGATGATGATGAATAATTGGGTTAATTATGGTACAACATTTTAACCTCTGGGCTAGTTTTTTAAGGGGGTTCTGCACACTGGATCCAGATCCCAGCGTTCATTACATCTGTGCAGGGAGAGCGTGCAAAACCCTCATAGCACCTGGGACGGTGGTCAATCCCATCTGCAGTAGCAACTATAATTCCCCTGAAGTGCTTCTCAACATGACCTGTATAGATGGAGCTTGGGACAGAGAAGCTCGATGGGACTACGTCCCTCGATGCAAAGAAGGTGAGTTTTTTTCATACAACCGTTACCTTATCTAGTAAAGTAACATAACAACCATGCACACGGCCTGCGTGATGGTAAGTGGATATCGTTGCCCATAAACCCACACCGTAACTCAGCAACCTCGGCAGATCTCAGTATTCTTCAAATTTTTCTTTTTGTGCTGGACAGGATCATTACAAGCAGTTTTACATACTATTTTTAACAGAGAGAGGAAAAGATCAGAAAAATGTAGATTTTTTATTTGTGTTTTTTTAGTGAAAAAAAACACCTTCTACACCGCCCACTAACGCTTTGGTTAAATACCAAAATACTCCTGGTGTAAAGGACGCAGAGCCACACACATGTTGAAACACGTTCGATCTCGCAAACAGCAGCGCTCACCCACACATAGAAATAGTTTCGTTTTAAGATGTGTATAATAAGTTGTATCTTAGTCTAACAACACCTCTGATTGGTTCAGTACTTCGTGGCAGTTCTAACAACGAGAATACACTACTATTTGATAGGCAAACGATTTTGATTTCCTACAGGTCGTCTCAACCTATCAGAGGCGCGGAAACACTACTTTTAGAAAATTTTACGTTTCGGATAATAAATATCACTTGTGATTGGTTTGAACTAACGAACAAAGGAATGTAAAGCGTTTAAAAGCAGGGTGCACGAGAGAACGTCAATACAAGACTAATAACACTACTTTACAACAAAAAATCCCCAAGCATGAAACCAATTTGTATCTGTAGAATGTTTGAGATTAAAGTCGATATATAATTAGCACGTCAAGTTTTTTAAATATTTAAGAAAAAAAAAAAATTTTAGGTTGAATACAAAAGGAAAAAAATATTAAATTTTTAAAATACTTGTTCTTTTATACTGGTCTGGGTCAGATTCTTTTAACATAGACCAGCAATGATCGGCCAGCATATTATTATTCCAAAAACCTGGGTACTTCTCTTCAAACGACTTTAAATCTTGATGGAAACGTTTGTCATACTCATCATTTACGTTTCCTAGGATGTCAGGAAAAAATGAAATGGATTTTCAGTGTTATATTCATTCCCATGTTATGGTAATTTTGAAATAAATTGGTAACAATTTCTTCATAAAAAAATTTGCACAACCGCTTTAAAAGTTCGGCAACGGTTAAGACGCTCAAAAATTTTATCCTTCAATACTTTTTTGATTTGGGGTCCGGCACAAGGTTTGTGACAGATGGAACATCAGAATATTTGACATACTTCTTGTTTTTGTAATTAGAACTAACATTTTTGGTTAGGCAATAGTAATAGTCTGTTGGGTGATTTGTTGGTTCTCTCCATTGCCTTGCGACACCAAATTGTAAGGCTTTTTTCCTGCTGCCTAGTTTGTAAACACACTTCTGCAATTTTCGCACACTGCTCTATGTACCATTTTTAATCAAGGTTTGCAAGGAGGCTCGCCTTACCGCTTCTGTAATAGGTTTCTTAATTTTTGTAACGATTATTTTACCACAAATATAACAAAAGTAATTTGGACTTCATTTATACTGTCTTGAAGACATTTTAAAAAGCATAACATGTTCAATAATTACTTTAACATAACACTAACACACACAAGGAACGCAGCATACTGGGTGTCAAATTGACGGACCACGTCAGAAACACTGAGCTGCGTTCCAAAACTAGCATCGCTGATGTTGGAGTGGTGACCGTCAGGCTAAAGTGGTGCTGGGAGGGACACGTCTGTCGATTGGAGCCATTCCGATGGGCGAAAATAGCCACGGAGTGGATACCTGGAGGTGGTCGGCGACGGCGAGGAAGGCCGAGGAGGAGATGGAGGGACGATCTCGACACTTATTTAAACATGTGGCCTAGGGTGGCCGAGGACCGAGAGGAGTGGAAGCGTAGGGGCGAGGCCTTTGCCCAGCAGTGGGACACGTGCGAGGCTAACTAAAAAAAAAACACTAAGTGACAAACTAAGTTCGACGTACAAATTACCATAAAAGTAGGTACTTCTGGAGATTATTTAAAAAACCTGACGTGATATAAATTTATAGTATTTCTTTAGTAATGAAAACGTAGATACAAAGTAAATTCATTATAAATGGTCGATGGGTAAAAGAACTTTTTTTTTATGTAGTGTAATCAGACGTACTCTCTTGTTAATGAGTGGACATAATAGTGTAAATGAGTGTTCCTCATGCTTCTAGTCATTTTAGACAAAATACCTATACTATGCGAGGGAGTAGAACCTTTAATTAATTATGCAAACAACATGATCTTGATCCACTTGAAAATAGTATACGTGCAGCAAGGCGATGCTCGAGTCTTATGTTTTTCTCTAATTGAATTACTATATATATATTCTAGATATACCTAGGTACCTAATTATTTTGCAAATATGTTATCTGTAAGGTAAAATTATTAAACATTGTACTTGTGTCGCTGACTGTGCTGTAAGATTAACCTGAACCAGTCACACTTATGTAAATGTTAGTAAAGTTTATAAAAGTGAAAGCCTGTAATTGGCTTTCTAACACTATTCTACTGTTAATCTGTTGATTTAGCTGTAAGTCTTCCATAGAACAAATAAGTAAATAAATAGTTTGTGGGAGAGCCATGCTTCGGCACGTATGGGCCGGCTCGACCGGAGTGATACCACGGCCTCACAGAAAACCGGCAGTGAAGTAATGCTTCATTGCTTTTCGTAGCGTGAGCAAGGCTCTAATCCCTCCCCCCTCCCCCTCCCCAATTCCCGCCCTTCCCCTCTCTCCCCCTACTCTAACCTTAAAGGGCTGCAACGGACTTGCGACTCTTGAGTTGCAGGTGTTTGCCCCTATACCATAAAAAAAAAAAAATATATATATATATGTAATTTAGACAAGGCTTTAGTACTAGATTTAACTAGTGAACTCAATTGTTATTAAGAGACTTGGTTCTCTTATGCCGCGTTCCAATAAACAAAAAACGATTCGTTTTGCTTACGGACGGTAAAATTTTCATTGAAAATTCAACGAAATTTTACCGTCTGTAAGCAAAACGAATCGTTTCTTGCTTTGCGGCATTAGACAAGATCATAGTACGTAATACAGATACAGTACAGTACTAACTTGTTATTAAGTAACTTAATTGTAAGTATGGATGTAAAACGACCGATTTAAAACGTTTTAAATAAAATCTTGACGTTTTAAACCCCAAATAAATCGTTTTAAATGGTTGAAAATTCGCCTACATTAATAAAGAACTGTGTGCCCTTCCCCCCGGACCTCTGAGGAGATCAGTAGTGTTTTAAGTTGTTCCGTTTTCGTTTAAAAGCAAAAAAATAAATTGAGTAAAATAAGCAAATTAAATCAGTGACAATACCAGGAGCGCATCAACGTGCAACACGTTATCGCCGGCCCACTTTGCCTTGACTGTCAATACGCTACGCACACAACCACATCGCAACACCTGTGAGTCTACTACTTATTAATGAAACACTCATACTAACGAAGCAAATACAACCATCGCACGCTTTTGAATGAATAGAACGTGTAACAAAGCGAGAGTTCAACTTAAGTCGGACGGAAAGCAGTATAGTTCTATTTCGTCGATTGCCGACCAGTTTACGAGACCCTTTGCACGGGAATCGCTTACAGTATTTTATATCACCTTATAGGAGTATTATATAGTAGGATAAACAACTTGCGGCTTTATTTGTATACCTAGCGTTAATAACTAATAGCCCATACTATTATGTCGCTCAAAAGAACACCGCCGACTAAAGTACAACTGGGGTCTGACACGAACTTAAGCTCAAGTGCTGCGACGGATGACGGCCCTAGCCACATCACCTCTCGTACTCGAATGCGAAAACGCCAACATGATGACGAACTGACATCGTTCATGAATGACATGAAGCAAACTATGGATACTTTTAAACAACAACAAGACGACAAGTATAATGCTTTGCTATGTTCACTACAAGAAATAAAAAATCAAAATACTGAAATCAAAGCATCTATGGACTTTATATCAAAGCAATACGACGATATGGAAAAAAAACTGTCCAAGATGGAAACGGAAAGAAAATCGTTCATCGCGCATATACAAGTGTTGGAGTCTAAAATTGAACATCTTGAGAGATCGCATAGATTGTCTAGCCTAGAAATTAAAAATATACCCCCAAATAAAAGTGAAACGAAAAAGGAGCTTTTAAATATAGTAAATAGCATCGGACAAGCCTTTGACATAAACATACAAGAATCGGCAATCAAAGATGTTTTTCGCGTACACACTAAAAAAGAAGAAAACAAGCCTATTATCGTTGACTTCACCTCAGCCATTATGAAGGAGAATGTCATGTCCCTATGTAAGAAATACAACAGAGAACACAAAGAAAAATTTAACTCGGCTACAATAAAGCTCCCAGGACCGCAAGTGCCTATTTTCATATCAGAAAACTTGTCAGCTAAAACAAAAAATCTGTTTTTTCAAGCCAGAGAACTGGCCAAACAACTGGAGTACAGTTTTTGTTGGGTAACTAACGGCAAGATATATTTGCGTAAACAAGTTGGGGCTCCTCAGATCCGAATTAATACAGAGACGGACTTAAACAAAATAAAGGACAAAAAAGAAAGTGCATCGGACTGACTAGATTCTGAAATGTTATATCAATTATTTTTCTTTGTTTTTATAATGAACTGCATGAAAATCATTTATAATTCTTATTTACTTTTAAGTTATTTAAAAGATCATTTTAACTATATAAAGTTTACACACACACTCATAAGACATAGCCACCTACCTCAAACTACCCACACACTAATCCACAACCACCACACGATATACATAATATTATTATCTTATAAAGTTCTTAAAATCTCACTAACTCGCATTATCATACATTTATATCTAGTACACATACTTTTATTACCATTTAATTTGAAGTACATTCTTATTACAAATGAATACTTTCTGATGCCACGCTTAATAATTTCATATTATAGACACTTGTTTTACGAGCCGTGTAAATACAATGTAATACCATCAGTAGGTCTCACACCCGTTTTTTACAAACGCATTCAATTATGTCTTCACTAAAAGATATATCCTCAGACATTGACACATTCACAGTGTCTAAATCAATGGTTTGCCATCCTGAAAACCTAAATATACACATCTGCAAATCCAAACAACGTACAACTATTTTACATTTAAATATCCGAAGTATTAATTGTAACTTTGATGCCCTTTCTGTATTGCTGTCACGAATAAGTATTGAACTCCACATATTAGTTCTCACTGAATGTTGGTTAAGCAAAACACATAAGGTGCCTGAAATACAGGGATATACTTCTTACCGATCTAGTTTCTTAAATCAAAACGATGGTGTAGTCGTCTATGTGCGTTCGAATATTCGCCATAGTGTCAAGGAACCCCGATTTCAGGATGGAAATTGTCTGGTAATTGAGTGCGGTCTCGAATTAGCAGTTGTTACTATTTATCGCTCTCCTTCCTACAGAACGATTGACAAATTTACAGAAAGTCTAGATCAAATTCTAACATCTTTATCCTCGATTAAAACGGTGGCGTTAATAGGGGACCTAAATATTAATATATCACCAAATAAAAATGACCCACTATCTGACAAATACTTAGAATTAACAGCATCTCATGGTCTTCTCCCTGGTCACCTCTTACCCACGCGAAAGGACAGCTGTCTCGATCATGTTATGTTGCGTTCTGATAAAAAATCAACTACTTTTGTTCTAGATTCTTATATAACCGACCATGCACCTGTTGTTTTTTCTACATATCCCCAATTATTATATCGCAATGACGCAAGAACTTATACCCGCATTAATTACCCTAAGCTAGTTACGGAATTATCACAGTTAGACTATACTTCAGTTTATTCTACTACAGACGCGAACCTTTCCACACAAATGTTAATTAATTTAATTTCTAATGCAGTTCACAATAACTCAAGAGTAGTAATAACTTCTAACCGGAAAAGATGTATCAAGCCCTGGATTACACCGGGCTTGCTTAGATGTATACGTCACCGTGATCGTCTTCATATAAAATCAAAATTGTCCCCCACCAACATGATTTTACAAACATCATATTCTAGATATCGCAATTTCTGCAATAATTTACTAAAAAAAACTTAAAACGCAACATGAGAAAGCCGAATTAATTAAAAATAAAAACAACCCTAAGGGTATGTGGCAAACGATAAAAAAGATCACTAGTATGAAACGACCTGCCCAACCACCACTCGAGTTACTAAATATATGCGAAAATCAGCAACTGTCTTTGAATCGGATAAATAATTTTTTTGCTAATATTGGCGGTGAACTAGCCCAGAAAATACAACAAACACACTTTACTCCGCCCCCGTATTATAACCTACAGCGGAATCCCTTAGGTAATTCCATGGGTTTGTTACATACAGATGAATCCGAAATTGAAGCGATTATTGTCGGCATGCGTAACGATTCAGCTGTTGGTATTGACAATATACCTACCGCTGTAATTAAATCTGCAAGACACATTCTCATTCCCCATATAACCCATGTGTGTAACCTATGTTTAAAAACTGGCATCTTTCCGGATGTTTTAAAGAGAGCCCTGATAAGTCCAATTTTCAAGAGCGGGGAGAAAGACGGTATCACTAATTATAGGCCAATATCTGTTCTCACTACCATTTCGAAAATATTAGAAAAGATCCTTAATAAAAGACTAATAAATTATCTAGAAACCAACCATCTTATCGCAGAAACACAGTTTGGCTTTAGACACGGTAAGTCAACTGAAGATGCTATAGTTGAACTCACAGAAACTATAGTAAGGCAGCTGGACAGGAGTTCTAAGGTTATTGGTATATTTTTGGACCTTTCTAAAGCCTTTGATACCGTCTCCATCCCCAGGTTACTCTGTAAAATGGAATTTATGGGAATCAGAGGAAGTGTGCTGGATATCTTTAAAAGTTATTTGTCTCGTCGCACCCAACATGTGAAAATAGGCACCCACACAAATATGAGTGACTCTGCCAGCCCTAATTTTGGTGTTCCACAAGGTAGTGTACTAGGACCTACGCTCTTCCTTATTTATATCAACGATCTGTGTACCAAAGCTATCCCTAATTGCAAAATAGTTGCTTATGCAGATGATACAGCACTGTTGATAAACGGGAAGAGCTGGGATCAGACACGTCTGTACGCTGAGGACGCTCTAAGAGAAGTCATGAACTTTTTGAATTCCAATTTACTAACACTCAATGTTGCGAAAACCAAGTACATATGTTTTTCTCAGCGGCAAAACACACTTCTTGACACAATTCACCTTAAGGCTCATTCATGTCATCCTGAATCTAAAACATGTTGCTGTGGTGGCATTGAGCGCACCTTAGAAATTAAATACCTCGGAGTCACTATAGATAGTGCACTACGTTGGCAATCACATATTAATAACACCATAAATCGTGTTAGGAAACTGATGCCAATATTTCGAAAATTGAGAAACTCTGCTGATCCCGAGACACTCAAAATGGTGTACTACGCCTTGGCACAATCAATTATATCGTATGCTATTCTGGCTTGGGGAGGTTCGGGTACAACCTGTATGATTAGACTTGAGCGTGCACAAAGGGCAGTTTTAAAAGTTCTGTCAAATAAACCTCGGTGGTATAACACAGCTGCCTTGTATCGGGAATGCGGTGTCCTAACAGTTAGACAATTATTTATCTTACAGGTGGTAATGAGAAGGCACACAAATATCTCCTGTACCCCTACAGGTTCGGGCCGTAAGAATGCCACATTATGCTTCACTGAACCCCATAAAACAGCTTTAGCAAGGAGACAATACTATATTATAAGCACACGGATTTATAACAGAGTGAACAATAGATTAAACATCTCCATACTAAACTACAGTCAAGCTAAAACTCAAACCAAACAGTGGCTTCTACAATTACAATACACAGAAACAGAAGCATATTATTATTATTATTATTATTTTACACTTTATTGTGGGCAATTTTTGGTCACTTAACGTCATGTTTCGTTTTAATTAGTTTATAGAAAATAAATAGAAAGTATCTACCTACATTACCTACTACACGAAAACTGAAGTATGTAGATATACCTTTTTTTTTTTTTAATGTGTGGAAACCCCCACGGGTCATCACCTCACCGGGGCCAAACGGCGAGGTGGTATGTCGGACTCGAACCGACTAAAACCACACAGTGTTCCATCACCGGGTCTTATAGCCGGGGCCTCAGGTGTACCCTAGGAAGGAAATCCCTGTGTACCCCGGCAGACTTGGCCGCCTGTTAAACCAGGCGACCCCACTATGAGGTGCAGATGGTTCTATCCCCTCTAATTTTGAGAGGTGCGCGCGGAACACGTCGCGCCACCGTCTCGGGCCTGCTTCTGCTATGTAGATATACCTACCTATACTTATTTATTATGTATGTGTTTGTTTCAACATCTCGACTTTTGTCGGTTTTATAAATACCCCGTCCCGTAACCCACGGGAAAAAAGAAATCTATGTCCCCATAATTCCAAAATTAATAAAGTTACAAATATGAATAAATGTTATATATATGAATAAATATATTAAAATTTAATGTGTAGTTTCATTGTATGAAAGGAACCTAACTATTGTGTATCTGTCGTGTCGTGTGTCGTCGCCACATCAAAAACTCTTATTTACTTTATTAAAATTAGGGACAAACTATAATAAATGATAACACAGTTAACTATTTAATAAGAATAAATTAATAGACATTATTTTGACTGCTTATACCGGTAACGCAATGGTATTGGTTGATTGATAAATATTAATGAATAGTGGGGTTATAAAAAGGGTAGGAATAAGTTCAGAACATTGTCTTGAGTGCGAAAAGTAGTACGAACAACTTGGCAGTTACTGTAGTTAGTGATTTTCATATTTTATATTAGTGGTCGTGAGAATGTTTCTTACAGGTGTGTATCAGTCGCGGCCCTTCTCCTTCTTTGTCCTCGACATCTTCCTCTTCCTCTTACCCGTCGTGTGCTTAATGTCTGATGCGTGTCCGGCGTATGAGTTATGTTGAGTGGGTCTGGTGTGTCTGGTGATTGCGCTATGTTTGGCAATTGTTGCGGGTCCTGTGAGTCTTGTGACTGATGTATGTTTTGCGATTCCTGTGTGTTCCGTGTGTTGGTCAGGCGTGTTGTGTATGAATACCGTATCTCCTAAAACTTTACAAAGGTTATACTCTGAATTGGTCGACTGAACTATTTACGGTAAAAAGTGTCAATAATACCGCTCCATTTAAGTATCACTTAGAAGATCAACGAAAGCAAACTATAATAGGGACTTTTAACGAACATGAATTACAAAAAACCAAATATCCTGGTGTTTACTTGATAGAGAAAGTTTTAAAAAAGAAAGAGCTATTGGCAAGCACTCACCTTTGCTTCGACGCACGATGCTTGAATTTATCAGCGGCTGGATGGCGTCGCATACGAAGTCTTCACTCACCAATGTATCACTCGCTACGCGTAATTCCAGTCAATAGGTGGATGTGGTTCTCCCTATCCCAGTAGTCCATTAAGGGAATAGCACTTTCGCCAATATTTCACGGTAATAGTTATTGCGATGTTAAAAGACTTCTTATTCGCATCGGCGTATGAGTCGCAACTAGTTAATTCAAACTTGACATTTCAAATTCAAATTCAAACTGTTTATTTGCGTAATACAGGTTATACAAGATAAGATAAGATAAATTTATTTGTGTCAGACATGTGTACAATAGCTGTATTATATAATGAACATAGTTTTGACATGCTGTGTCAGTAAGTTACAGACATACAAATACATTTGAGAAAATATAATATTTAGGTTAACAGGCTTTATTTAGGGTATGCCATTTGTAAACACAAATTATCAACTATCATTATACATATTTACTTTATAGACATTGGACTATCATTTTACTCGATTACGAATCACATTTTGTAACAAAAAAACACAAGTATTTTATTAAGGAGACAACAAAAAAACAAGTATTTTATTAACAAAGATCTTAGAAACGGTCTAAAAACGAATTTTGGCCGCTGTATAACTACCCTTGTTTGCTTGTCAAATTTGATTTTTGGTTCAATCTTGTCTTCAGTTCTTGCAAGGGGAAAATTGATGGACAGAGGGTATATCCTAGACAGAGAATACTCATTCTCTGTCTACGGGGTAAGTAGTCAGGGAGTAGGTTTATGCAGGATTGGTAGTTTTTAGTGGTAATTAATTGAACGGTGTTAACAGAAAGGAAGAAATTTTATTGTGAAGTGACTAGGTTTAACCAATGATAAAAATAGTTGGATTGACAAAGCTGCGATTTTAATCTAAATTTGCATTAAATATGAAGTTTAAGCCATATTCCTGTCATTATAATGTAAGCGATGAAAGGTGGTGGACTACAGTATCATTAATAATTTGCCCTTTGAACTACATTTACCTGGTTATAAAAATTGTGGACCTGGTACAAAACTTGAAAACATTTACTGAGAGATGACAAAGGTGTAATTGAACTGGACGAAGCTTGCATTCAACACGACATAGCATATGCAAAAATTCAGACCCATCAAATCGTTATAAAGCCGATTTACAACTTCTAAACATGGCAAAACAAAGACTTAAATCAAAAGATGCAGGTGTTGCCGCGTCTCATTTGTTTAGTTACAAGTTCAATTAATATTATTTGAGACGGAGCTGGAGGCGTGAGCAGCGCGTGCGTCGCAAGCAGGACCGACAGGTAGTGGCGGCTGGCGGCGTACCGCGTAGATTCCGGATCGGGGACCCAGTAAGGGCTAGGGAACACACGAATACAGATAGGTGGGTAAAAGGTACCATAAGAGAGAAAGTAGGATCAAGGAACTATTTAGTTGAAAAAGAAGGAGGCTCCTTAGTTAGAAAACATATTGATCAACTTAAGTATAGGGACGCGTACGTAGCGCGTAGATAGGGACGCGATTGGCGTGGCCAGGTTGGACAGTAAACTCAGAGTTGACAAACGAAATTCCGTCACGAACTAGCTACGTAGCTGTAGAGTGCAGACACAACAATCGTCACACACGGCCACAGCTACAGGACGGTTCGACCCTCGCGTGTAAACACGGGCCGAAAACCAGCGGGTCCGTTTCACCCAGTAACGATAGTACCATTTGAGCCCCAGCGGACGTTTCGCAACCTCGGCTAACCCGTTCCGGTCGTGTCGTTAAGCCCGTCAGATTTTTTTGCGATTTTGAATTAGATTCTTGTAATTATATGCTTGTTATACGGTAAAAAGGTTTTGGGTTATTTTTAAGGTTTCCGTGTATGCAATGAAAGAAAATTAAATTACCTTGTACTATTATACCTACTATTACAAATGATTACAAAATTTTATAAACAAGCTTTTAAGAAAAGTCGTGTCAATTTGGATACTGCGATATTGGCTAATCATAATGTTACGTAAATGGTCCACAGATAGGTGGACAACATCTAGAAACTACAATTGAAGCTACTAATAATTCCAACTGTTTCACAACAGCAGAAAACATGATTCAGATCCTACATCTGATGACGAAGCCGGCACCTAATGATTCTTTTTTTACCTTTCGTTCTCTTTATTTTACCTAATTTTAATTGGGTTTAAAGTTTCAAGAAAAAGAAATATGATTCACTAATCATGTGTCTCTCTTTAAGACTTCAACTTATCGCTCCGTGGTACTTGACCAAGTCATCGATCGTCAAAGGTCCGAAGTCAGTGGCCCATTTACAATATTTTTGTACATGGACGTGCCCAGCTTTTGGTCTACGGAAGGCAAAATTTTGTTTTGTTGGCCCAGGTGGTGGCGAAAATCAAAAACTTGACGTAAACATTCATTCAATAAACTTTATACTACTTAAGCATACAAAAGTCAGGCGGGTGGTTGCAGCTGCCCTCCCTGTCACCCCTGGGTATGCCCATTGCCACCTACTAGAGAAGGTGGATTTGGTCATGTCTAACCCTTCACTTGAAGACAAACTTCTGGACAACACTTTTTTTTCTTTTAATTTTTTTTTTTTTACGTGTGGTAACCCCCACGGGTCATCATCTCACCGGGGCTAACGGTAAGATAGTATGTCGGACTCGAACCGACTAAAACCACACGGTGTTCCGTCACGGGGTCCTGATGCCGGGGACTTAGGTGTACCCTGGGAAGGAAGTCCCTGTGAGCCCCGGCAGACTTAGCCACCTGCTCGATAGCAGGCGACCCCACAATTTGGTGAGGGGGCCTTGCCCCCTCCGATTTAGAGAAGTGCGCGTGGAACACGTCGCGCCACCGTCTCGGGCCTGCTTCTGCTAGGGCGACGGGTAACCCATCCCGTCACCCCCAGGCAAGCGCTCATGGAGGCCGGAGATCGTCTCGCTCTCTCCGGCGCTTGGTGCGTCTTCTTCGGGACGGGAGAGTACTAGTTCTCTCCCGTTCCCTTTCCGTCGCCTCCTTGGTACTCATCACTTCCTCGCAAAACGAGGCGGCGGAATCCCATGAGCTCTCGTGCTGGACCATAGCCATCACCATGGTTTCCAGTCCTCGCGACAGCCCATGCAATGGTGGCACACAGACGTTGGCTCCCGGCCTATCCGACACAGATACTTACCAAAGCAGCCGTGTCCGGTAAAACACCTTAGGAAAATATCATTAAGAAATAAAACAAGCTCAGTATTAATAAGTTTAAAGTAAAGTAGGATTTGCATTAAACGTAATTTAAACAAATGAAATCATAAATCATATCAACGGTCTGCGTGTAAAGAAAAACCAGCAAACAAAGATAATGAATTCTTTTTTTTTTTTATGGTATAGGGGGCAAACGAGCAGACGGGTCCCCTGATGGTAAATGACTACCGCCGCCCATGGGCACCTGCAACTCGAGAGTCACAAGTGCGTTGCCGCCCTTTAAGGTGGGAGTAGGAGAAGAGGGGGAGGTGGGGAAGAGAGGGGAGAGGGGAAGGACGGGAATAAGGGTAAGGGAAGGGTTAGGGCCTCCGGTAGCCTCACTCACGCGGCGAAAAGCAATGCAAGCATTGCTTCACGGCCGGTTTTCTGTGAGGCCGTGGTAACGAGCGGAGTCGAGCCTGCCCATACGTGCCGAAGCATGGCTCTCCCACACATAAAGTTTTACAATTAACTGTAAATAAAAAACATTTTGAGCTTTCCTTAAATGGCACAATAACTTTTATATATGATACTAATACAGTTTTGGCGTAAACTAAATATAAAGGTTAAGAAATTACATTTAATATAATCAGGCATAAATTACAGAAAGTAATAGATTATTCTTAATAAAACTCCTAAAATTAATAATAATAATAACTTGAGACACTTCACACAAGGCCGTCTGATCCCAAACTAGTCTGAGCCTGTACTATGGTAACGAGATTGCTGTCAATCAGACTTAGATATAACTAAATACATACATATTATAGATAAATTACACAAAAAGAACAAATGATATTTGTCCTGAGTGGGAATCGAGCCCACGACCTCAGGCGCAGCAGTCAGGATTACTAACTACTACAATACTAGACCAGGCTCGTCAGTTTAAAGGTGGCAGCCATTGAAGTCATTTCTAATTCTTTTTTAATATTTTTTTTTAAAGGCGCGTCATTTTAGTATATTTTAGACTGACATTCCGCGGTGACAACAGCGGCGGTTGTAAATTAAATGCCAAATGTGGTCATAAGTACTTCGCGTGATACCCTTTTAATCAATGTCAAAATATATTAATATGCATATAATGTACCTATATATATTTAAGTATGTATGTTTAAAAACAACCATACTCACAGACAAGCTCATATACCACACACACACACTTATTATTATTTTTTTACTACTTGTTTAAAGTAAAAAAACTGATATTGTGTATCAGTTGTATCCTGGTGCTCTAAAATACAGGCTTCGGCCTAGTTTAGACACCATATCTCCCACAAATGACTTGGAATGCCCTGATTTTAAATGTTTTTTTTTTTTAACTAAGATAAGCTGTAATTTGTGGAGATAAATAAATACATTTTTGTTAAAAAAAAAATCTAAGAGTATTATTAACGAAAAAATGTTGGTACAAAAAACTATCACAGCCAACAGTGCCGCAGGAATTCAGTGGCATGTCTCACTGCGGGTGCTTGCAGACTCACCTAATCGTTGTAGTAGTTTCACTGAAACCAAAATAATGATTATTATTCTGTTGCAGGAGTTATGGCTTTGGGTTTACGCCCAAATACTCCTTTCTTGGGCGTGAACCCTGCAGAAATAAGCGGTTAGATGCCACCACCAGCATAATCTGGTTTTTAATGATGGAGAAGTCCATAATGTTGGTAACGTAGATGTAATAATGGTTTCATCTAAAGGTTGCCTGTAAGAGATTGCAGACTGCGATAAGGCTGCCTATTGTACTACTGTTTCTGATGTATTTCTTTCTAATTGTATCCTATTTATGGTGTGCAATAAAGAGTATCTATCTACCTATCACAAATCGTGTACTTATTAGATAATTAGACAAATCGTGTAATAACATTTTCTTACCAGATTGCAAGTTGCCTCTTGACCTGTTGGGCAGATTTTTATATCTATTGCTTCAGCAAGCGCACTAAAAGAAGGATGAGACATTTAAAACATCATTAGATAAGGCAATTAATACAACATGAGGTTGATCTCTTCCTAATTGTTGCATCACTCGGACGGTTCTAGTTCAAGATTCAGACATTTGAAATTTTCCAAACAATTCTCATTTTTGAAAGCCCCTTTGGCTTCTAACGTAATTGTTGTACCTTTTTATGAGAATTACTTGTATGCTAAGTTAATAAGTATTTTCTATGTTTGTTTTTGTTTTGCGACTGCAATGTGTCATAATGGTCCCGATTCTATTGTACAGTCGACTAAACTAAAACTACACTTAATTTCTTCATATGAAATCAACCTTGTCTTCTTCGCAACAAGGTCTATTTGTTACTGGCATCTATTTCTCAGCGCCACTAAATTTCACTAAAACCTGTCAACATATACTCTACTTTATTTCCCCCATTTATTCAAATGCCGTATAATTGCCGTATAAAAACTTGTTCAAAACGAACTAAGATGACGTTATTTTAATCGACACCTACGAAACACAGAGCAAAAGAGATGGCATTCAAGGGATAACGGCTTTCGCTACGTGGTACTAAAGTTTATTTAAGCGTGTCAGACTTTAGTCCACAAATAAATTGCTTATTTCGATAGCGACATATGTTACCTACTTGTTTAAATTTGAAATAAGACTTTGTTTCAAAGTGTACAAGGCTTACATTTTGTATGAAGAAAATTTAGTCAATTATAGTCAAGAGAGTAATACAACAGAATTGACACCACTGTCTAGGTGCCAGAGAGTGTCTCCGCCAAGTCTAAAAAAAGCCCGTACCTTCCTTTTTTCGAAGACACTCGAGGCTCTTTCGACCTCTATGTAACTTCGTTGTGTATAAAGATAGAAGAAGCCTGAATTGTCATAAAAGCTTTTTTACTTCTATTTTCACAAATATAAGTAAAAAAATAAAAAATAATATTCTTAATTTAAGTAATGTATGAGTTCCTCTACTCGCCAATGGATGGTGCCATGATGGTGGTCAATTTAGGCTTCCGTAACAATATTAATAACTGACTGCGCTCAACCAGGCCAGGCCTACTCCACAGTGTAAGTATAAAGCTATAAGTACATGTCGGAGCTGCCACGCGCCGGCCGGCCCGCACTTTAGCTCTATACCTGTATGTATTCTGTGCCTCAACTATGGGTAGGATACTGGTCCCTGTAACACAGGGCATTCTTAACTAATTTATGTAAATAAAAAAGCTGTCCCGTAGGATTATACGTCAGAAGTGCAAACACACGTACATCTGTATATATATATATATATCTGAGCGTGATGGTCACGCGGGTTCACTGTTTCCCCATACCAAAAGTGCCCTACGTGCTTAAAGAAGTTTTCACTTCAAAAATTATTTGCAACATAAATGGAAATTACTGTAGTAAAACATACTTTTTAATGAGCTCCTGATGTTTGGTAATCTTCGTGAATAGTGTATAAGAAACAGAGCCGCATAATGAGTTATTCACTATAGGAGCTGTTGATGCAATGCCCCTCAGATAGTAGCGGTCTATTCCTCGCTCCCTCTCAGGGAACGCTAGACCCCCACCGCTGTCTCCCCTACAAACGGATGTACCTGCAAACATTAATTGAAAGTTTCATAGTACTATAAATCACTTAGGTCAAGTTAATATTTGAAATGAGTGTCTTTAAAGTAACAGATAAAGTCACATTTAACAAACCACGTCATCGTTTACCTCGTTTACTAGTGAGAGTAGACGATTATAGTAAATCATATACTTATATACTTAGTTTAGAATTAGTTTTTTTTCTATCACTAATTGCTAACATACTCACCATTGGTATACCCAGCGCAAAACTTATCTGAAGTGATGTATGGCCTAAAGGACGCCGGTAGACTATTAATACAAACTTCATCACTGATAAATGGCTCCTGAACTACTTGGAGATAGTTGGTGGCCACACCATCGGCCGATCTAAAATTCCAACCAGCTATCTATAAGAAAAAACCCATCCTTTTTTATAAAGCAATTATTGGCAGCGTTTCAGGATGTATCGGGGATGCTTAGCCTGAGGAAATTATAAGAAAAAGTAAAATTAGTTCGTAGGTGCGAATGCGGTGGGGACCAGATTAAATGAATCTCAGATTTTAACTGAGAATATGTATACCGTTTCGATACCAGTCTTCCCTAAAGGGAATCTTGTTACTGTATTCAATTAAATCTTTTTTAATTTTATTTAAATGCATCATTTTTGTTTTAAAAAAAATAACGAGCCATTGTACTTGAAAGCCAAGCTATTTATGCACGTATAACGGGAATTTTTTAAACATTTTTCCATTATTTTAGGGTTTCTTCTAACCAAAAATAATAATTTTTGCTATTAAACTACGATTGAGTTCGCTTAAAAAAAGATGGTATATCATTTAATGATAAGTAATGACCCACAAACACACATATGTACAAGAAACGTTACAATTTCATTGGCTGAACTGAACTAGGCCAATTGAGTAGTTCCTGTGGTTTAAATAAATTATTTAACAGTCTGGTCGCGCCACCTTCTATATTTTCCCTCATTTTTATTGGGTATGAGAAGTTGTCTGCTGTAAATTCCTACTTACTAGCAAATATTCCGTCAAATAACATCATCATCAAAGTAGATATCAACGCATCCCCACAGTCCTCATATAAGTGTTAATTAAATGAGACTGAAATCTTTATTTACATTACTATATAGAAAAGTTTAATATTGAAATTAGAACATATTTTTTAGTTTGGCAATGTCTACACTGGTTGACACTAGTTTTTAAAAATGTTCTTTCTCATTGGTACGGTTTTTTTGCTGTGTAACGCAGCGTTAATATACATTATATATATATATATATATATATATATATAAAATGAAATGATTTATTAGCCAAAAAGTGTTGGTACAGTAAAGGTCTTAAAATTTGTGACAGATCCAAAACACTTGTTTTGACATGCAAATATTAAATGTAATACAATATACAATTTTTATTTAATGTACATCATACAATAATAATAGTAGCATAGTCAAACCGAAGAAAACCAAAAAAATATTGTAAATTATGTTATTGGATGTCAATTTAAAAACATATAATGTTAAAAAGTGATCAAAACTTGTATTAAAAAATTCTGACGAGAAGATTTAAGCTCTTTTATGAACTTATTAGTTGGTAAATCTTTAATTTTATCTGGTATACCATTATCCGTCCACACATTATAAAGGAACTCTTGCTGTATAAACTTGTCTTAGGAATAACAGGTAAAACATATATATATTTATATATATATATATATATATATATAGGATTCCAGTCCTTTCCAGTTTTTAGGATTCCCTTTTGAGTAAACTTTTCTCTCTATCTCTCTTGATCCTCTCTTTACACCTTTTTACTCACTTAACAGCTTTTAAAGGTAGCAATATTTAACAAACCTTTCCCAAATTACCATGCTGCAACTGGAGTCTGTCGAAATTATCTTCAAAGTCGATGCACACGGGCCGAATGTACGTCTTATAAACGAAAGAAGTCGTGAGGATCACGACTGCTATGTCCTCTTGGTAGTTGGTTTTCTCACCCTGGAAATGGCTTGGAATCGATATTTTTTTTACCTGGAAGAAGAAAAGAGATTTAACTTCTATGTAAAAAAATCTGAAACGTCTAACAGAGTATCCATTAAATACATAGGCTGTTTTACTTGTGGTTTCCGAGGGGTCTACTAGTGTAGACCTCTCGGTTAAAATGAGATTTGAAAAGATTTTATTGGTCCCTGCCCTTCCATTTTGAGCTGCCATTACATTTTTAATCGATGTCCCTTAAGGTGGGGGCTACCCGCGAGGTGGCTTGTGAATTTTGCTTCGACTTAGTAGGCGATGTCCAGATATGAATATCATCCCATTGCGAAAGGCTCCTTCCGCGAGATGACATCCTCGCACGAGGTCGCGATCGTGGTGAAGCTTCAAATTTAACCTAAAGTAGCAGTTCCCGCGTGGGTTCGCTCGCGTGTACATATTTATATATTTTGTGTAGAACCCTAATTTCTTTTTCCGAAATAAAAGTAGCCTAAGTTACTCCTTATAATACTAGCTGTGTGTGTGGGAGAGCCATGCTTCGGCACGTATGGGCTGGCTCGACCGGAATGATACCACGGCCTCACAGAAAACCGGCAGTTAAGCAATGCTTGCATTGTATTTCGCTGAGTGAGGTTACCGGAGGCCCTAACCCTTCCCTGTCCCCCTATTCCTCCCCCTTCCCCTATTCTCACCTTAAATGCCGGCAAGGCACTTGTGATTCTTGAATTGCTGGTGCCCAGGAGCGGCAGTAGTCATTTACCATCAGGTGACCCGTTTGCCAGACAGACAAAAATTCTAAAAACTAATTTTGAGGCATATGTATTGTGTAAATAACTGTATGAGCTTAAAAAGAGTTATTATTTTGACCTTAATTTAAACTTTATTTATTTGTATTGATTAAACTTACGTTAGACGTTTGAGCATCAATGTCTTTTGGGTGGTTCCATTGCCGGTATAGTTTGCCGACTGCTACGGCATACTCAGACGCGGGTTCAAGCATCTTTATATCACTCCAGAAACAGTGAGCGGCTGAGAAAAAATTACAAGAAAAGAATATAATGTTGCAGAACGGGCAAAATAAATATCTATTATACAAAAATAAGCACTTTTACTATTTAGCTAAATAATCTTTTTCTTTCCAATTTTTTCCCTGGGTCACTGTTTTTGTTCCTGGTTTAAGGATGACTCCTGTGGGACTCCAGCAGTGGGAGTGTGTATCATTACAAAATCTATTTTAATTTTAGAATAGTTAGAAGAAACTTAACTCAATCTTACCAGAAATGACTACATCGTCAGAGACGAGAGACCCTCCACAGACTTGCCTGAAGGGTGTGGTTGTCTTTCGGTAGATACCAACATGCCAGGGTAATTCCGGACGCTTCGCTGGATTACTATCAATAACAAGTGGAACCCCGTCAGGAGTAACTCGACCACAGTCTAAAAAAAGAAGAATATTTAGTACTAGCTGTGCCCGCGACTTCGTTCGCGTTTTTTCGGAAAACAGCAATTTGTCGGTTATAAAAGGCATTGCAAATCTTTGTCCACGCAGAATTTTTGTACTGTATTGGCGATGAAACAAACTGAAGCGTATAAAAAGGTTGTTTTGGTTGCTTACACGTAAAATAACGACAAATTGGGCCGTGGTAACATTACCCATTTGTTTTTCGTGTGTAAGCTCACCTCACCGAGCTATTGGTGAGACCGTATATCAGGCTTAAATCGACTAAACCACACGGTGTGCCTCACAGCGCCGGTTATGAGTTGACCGTCGGTACAGCAACGTTTTGCCTGCAATAATCCACCCAGCGCTGGTACGCGGACGGCCACTGGGTGACGTCCAGATACCCCCTTCACGGGAGACTCTGCTTCGGGTAAAACTCGTCTCATATACCCACGGCCACTTTTATCGTACGCATGAGAGCGCGAGTGAAAAGGTTCCGCCTGGAAGGTTTTCTACCGAATCCACCTCACCTCCTCCTTGCGCGAGATGTTCTCCTCGCAGAAAATCGCTATAAAACAACTGTGACGACCTAACGTCTCGATTCGTCCGACCAATTGGGAGACTCTTGCTGTAGTCAGTCAGTGAGTGCCGCTTCCTAGAAACTATGGACCCCCTCGGTATACCTAACAGATTACTCCCTGTCAATACTAAGGTCCACCCCCGCAACAAATAAATGTTTGCGTCTGAGCTTTGTTTAGTCACGGTGTGACATAAAATTTCACACTGCTCTAACCGAACGGAAAATAAATGGTCCGAAAATATATAAAAACTTCACCGATTACCTGTCAATATTTCAGCTTAGATGTAATTTTTTGGTGATAGTATCTGTCATGCATTTAATATAGTAAAATACTGTAATACTAACAAATGATTTAGTTATACTAACAACTGAGTCATAGGGGCTTTAAATAAATATTTTATTCTATTCAAATATAATTATGTTGATGGAAATTAACGCGATCACATATTTAAAAGGTATTAGGTATTACCTTTGCTTTGCCTAATGTTTCCACCAGGTTGCACTGGCCGTGGGTGGTCACAGGGTTTCCACCCAGGACAAATAATTGTGTGATGAGCATGATCATTTGTTCTGTGTCTAGGTGTAATTCATCTATAATATGTATGTATTTAGAAATATATAAGTATATTTATCAGCAGTCTGGTTACCATAGTAGAGGCTCTGCCTAGTTTAGTATCAGATGGCCGTGTGTGAGGTGTGTGAAGTTATCATTATTATTAATGCCCTGAAACATATTTGTGAATTTAATGCCTGCGAGAGGCAAAATAGCTATTTGGCATAGTCAAGAACCGGCTACAGATTACTCTGGGATCACTAAATAACGAAAAAAAAATCCTACTGTTTCTACAATCACCACTGAAATGCACATTAAGGGACTACTCACACTTATTCAGCTCGATTCAGCTATTGGCCATAGAAAACAACGATTTTGTATGGATATGTGTACGCATCCATTCAGCTTTCCGCGTCTATTCTCCTTTCTCGGCAAACCAGTATAAAATGAGGATAAATGTGTTTTTATCATGCGAATGCTATAGAGAGCGTTCAACGCTGTTCCGCCGCGTTCAGCTCTGTTCCGCCGCGTTCAGCGCTGTTCCGCAGCATTCACCGTCGAACGCGGGGGAACAGCTCAGGGATGTTTCGCGACTCCTTGTCGACAAGTTGCGACCTGTATGGTACCTGCATTGATTTGATTTATTATTGCGTAATCATTATGCACGCAAGGATTTAATAGAGCAGACGTGTTTTTAAGTAATTATAATTATTTTATTTTCATATTCATTATTTTCATATTTATTTACATATTATTGCATATTCGCCAACCAAATTCCTATTTCTCCAAAGTGGGTCGACCCACTTTCGTTTGCGTTTTATTGTTTTACTTTTATTGTTTTCTATTTCTTCTACAAGAAGCGAAACGATAAAAATATCGCACATAGAACTCTCCATGTTGAGGGCACAATACTAAATGAGTAGCTTACCGTCTTCGCAGCATATTCAGCGTCGTACGTAGTAGAAAGAAGCGTTTCAGCGAAGATAGCACGCTATGACGGCTTTTCTCATTCTTACGACGCCGTACGCGGCTGATAGAAGCAGAGCTGTATGTGTGACCAAAATCGTTCAGCGAAACGCGAATGGAGCTGAATAAGTGTGAGTAGTCCCTTATGCGGAAGACCGGTTGGTCGGCAGATATCGGCGCTCTGCGTTCCCCTATGATATCCTACGATTGAAAATATACATTCACTCGAAATCCTTCAAACAGACTTGACTATCTGCAGGTAAAATCTAATGTAAATTTGTAACTAATAATATTTCTTTAAATCACAGGTAAAAATCGACACTTTGGACTTTTAATATTTATTAGTTAATTAAATTGAGTGGTTTTATAAAAACGATACCTAATTTAAAAAAGTGTCAAAAAAGTATTAAAGCAAATATTAAAAAAAAGCGCAATAAAAGAAAATAGTGTCAAAGAGGGAATCGATCCGACATACAGCCGAGTAGAAAGTGTACACTTTACCAGATAAGCCAAACGCTCGCTATATTGTGATTCGAAATAAGCATATACATTCTACTTACGTTAAAATGTTATTACAGCTTTCATTGATTTGCCTGTGGGAAACACAATTTAACCCGGGATTAAAAGTACCCTATAACCTGCGCAGGCACTCAAACTATTATCATACTAAGTTTCAGGCATATCCCTTCAGTAACCTTTGAGTTTATCGTGAACATACAAAGATACGACAGATTGAAGTATTATGTTTTATCCTTATAAAACATTTTTTCTTCTAAATCTACAACAATTTGTATAGTATATTTTATAGTATATGTTCTTTTTTTTTACTAATATTATATATACTTACTAGCTGACCCGTGCAACTTCGTCCGCATTTGTAAATTTTAAATGAAGAACCGCTCGACGGATTTTGTGCAAACTTCACATAAACCATCTACTAAATAGTCCGAACAAAGCCTAAACATTTGGTTTGGATAGGTGAGCCCGTTCTTGAGTTATAAAATTACAACGAAAATTGATTTTTAAATATATTGATTTATTTTACTTTCCCAACGACTTCGATGTACTGTGTGTCATAAAAATGCATGTTGGTAATGCAAAAAGCTTGTGAAAATGCTGTGCGTTGAAAGATGTGAATGAAAAGAATGTTTTGAAAACTTACATACCGCTTAAGCCCATTGTCCCCATTTAAGGACACCTTTTTTTTCAATCAACGAAAATATTTTAATCAGTTTCTTTAGTATTAGTTTCTACCAATTAAGAAAGAAATTTCGTTATTTCCACTGTAAATTTGGGCAAAAACGGGTTAAGGTTGCAGATTTCTCTCTTTACTGAAGCTGCCTGAATAGAAAAGTAATTGCACTCTACAGAAAGACGCAGATAAGGCACTTATAAATACCGTCAGGAGTGCATAGCGAGGTATGCTTCTCTACTGATGCTTAGAAAATAATTATATTAGTTTATCATATTGCACCTCCTCTTGTATGGCCTTTAGCGGGATGATGCCGGTGCCGGAGGAGCTTGTGTGAAAGAAACACAATGTAATATCTATGTTCTTTCTGATTTTTTTCTCTTTCCGTGAAAGAACTGCTAGTAATGATCCTGTCTAACACAAAAAGTAAGATTTACAGAATTTTGAGATCTGTTGAGCCTGTTGAGTTACGTTGCTGTGTGCAGTGTACAGACCGTATGCACGGTTGTCATCTTACTGAATAAGGTGAAGGTTGTATAAGAAAAACTAACCTGCTTTGCATCGAGCGATGTAGTTCCAAGATCCACTCATACAGGTCATTTTGAGAAGCCTTTCAGTGGAATAATAATAGGGACTGTTGCAGGTGGGATTGACCACCGTCCCAGGGGCTTCATAGGTTTTGCACCGTCTCCCTGCACAGATGTGACGAACGCTGGGATCTGGATCCAGTCTGCAGAACCCTGGAAATTGGACGTTTATTAAAAAACTTAATTATTGATACTTACCAATGAAGCTCCTTTGAAGATAAGGAAATTTTTTTGAAGTGAAAACTTCTTTAGCGGCTTTGTGCACTTTTTGGGATGCGTAAAAATGTTAAACTCGCGTCAGGACACATGACCTGATCGTAAGACGGAGCCGAGTTTCTTATATTTAAAAAAATATAACATTCGGATTGGATTCGCATTATTTCGTTGAAGTCGGTTTATATTTTGTTAAAAAAATTATGATTTTTGTTAAGTAACCATCGACGAGATTGAGTAACTAAAACTATTAGTTATTAATTAAAATTAATTCAAAACAGTTTTCCTACCTTCGATGGAGCTTTATTGTTAAATATATATAATTTAAAGAACTATGGTCGAATTTTGGTGTCTGGACAACCACTACTTGAATTAACAAGTCTTATATATAAATATCAGTTAGTTACAATGTAATAGGTAGGACAAAATCGGACACATTCAATTGTAGCCACGACTTCAACACGCCTGGATCATGATAAATTGTAATGAGCTGTATTCTTCATCCCTTAATTTTTAACCCTTAGCGGTTGAATATATTCTTCAAATTTAAATGGGGCTAACTAATTCAATTATTTATTTTTTTAAATTAAAGTCGGTTCACGAGGTGAAGACATTGCGAAACCTACACAGTATTCAGTCGAGTTGAGAACCTTTTTGAAGTCACACTAAGATATTCACTAAGATATTATTACTCTAATTTCAAATTTCAAATTCATTCATTCAAACTTCGAAATCATTCATTCAAATTTCTCAAACAGATGTATTTTCTGTTTCTTTTAGAGCTGAAAATAAAAGCCATGAATTAAATGAAAACCAATATACTCACGAACGCATTTAGGCATATTCTGATACCAATCTCCCCTAATACAATACACCTTAGTACTATTTTCGCTGGCAACACCTGACGTCATGATCCCGTATCCTTGCTGACAAGTGACTGTCAAGGTGATAGAGTCAAAAGATCGACCAGGGACACTGTTCGGGATATTGGTTGCGTAAGTTCCATATTCTGGGAATGGCGGTAAAATGCAGCTTTTGTTTATTGGTCTGAAATGAAAATGAATATAATAGGTGCCTGAGGCTATACTTAAACCTGTAAAGGTACTTGGTGTTAAAAGGTTTGGAATGATAGAAAATTATATTGTCATTAATGGCCACTATCTTTTAATGGAACGAAAAAAACTGACGCCGAGCCTATCCAGGTATTTAAAGACTCCCTTTTTAACATAAATCCGCGTTGCAGTATTAGTAGTAACCAACTAGTTCGGTTTGTTTTCGCTAGATGTCTTTGGGTATTGTCAAAACTTCTTTACTGCTATTATCGATCCAATAGCAGTAATGAAGTTCTAAGAAAGTCCTACAGCCTTTACTTAGGGACTTTTAGGTAAGTCCATACATAAGATCTTACATCAGCGAAGAGTTTGGTCCAGAGCTAGACGGTGGTTTCATGGCAGGTATGGCCAAAGTGCTAGGATCTGGTATCGCCAAAGGTGTATGTTTTACAAACTCCGGGTTACAAAGCTCATCAGTCTCGTCGGATCCGTCCGTGCAGTCTTGTCTCTGTTAACAATGATATGAAAAGTGAAAATACACAGTTCACTAAAGTCATTCACTGTCTTTTAGTAAAACTAAGGATTCGTTAAAGCGTGTATTTTTTTTATTAACTTGTAACAACGTTAACAAATTCTGGAAGTAAATTTTAACCTACTTCTAACTACCGTATCGAAATGAAACTTTGTATTTGTTATGTAGTTTGGATGGAGGAGCCAGGAGGTGGATAATGGAACTCTTCAGTGGCTTCTAGTAATCCCCTCGAGTTTGAGCTTATATGATTCGTTTCGACGAGTCCAACAGATTGAATTTTGTAACTATGGTCTGATGATGAAGCCAGGAGGTGGACAAAAGCACTCTTTTTACTTTTTAATTCAGTTGGCATTTGAAGCGTGTTTTATTTTAGTTTCACTAAACTATAAATATTTGTGGTTAAATAACTTACTCCATTACAATCAGCACCTTGGTCTACACAAGATCCGTCATCACACTGGAAAGAGTATTGCGGACATTTTTTTTTTGCACTCGCTGCAAGTGCTCTGAAAAAAAGAACAGAAATGTTAACCTTCCAATTATTTAAATTGAATTTGATACTGATCGACCAAATGAAGATTGTTTTGTGGATCCGTTGATAAAAAACAATTACAAAAGAGTGGTGCCTATACCCAAAATTTTCAGAAGATCAATCTAATTTAACATCTAAATATATCAACGATAATGTTCAATATGTATTGTTTCCTATTTTCAAACCCTCAAATCAATTTATCCTTATTATCACACTTTTAGATTCACTTGTAAGTAATTAAGTAAACATATCTTGGTAGACAATATTAACCTACTGGAAAGGAAACTTTGTACGTATATGTAGTTCGGATGACAATACTATACTTTAGCATCCTGGAGCTTATCTGTTGATGGAGCTAATAGTAAACCCCTCGAGTTTGGACTCATATGATTCGTTTTGACGACTCCAACAGATTGGATTTAGTAAAGATGGTCTGATGACGAAGCCAGGAAGTGGATAGAGGAACTATTTTTTACTTTTAAACTCGCTTCGTAAACTATAATTATTTCGTAAGTATAGGAAAGAACCCAATTGGCCTTTGAATCATGGATTAATGATGGGTAGAACAAGTGAAAATTACAAGGTAACTTATGGGAGGAAGAGGTATGGATCTTGTTTGAGAGGCAAACTGAAAAGGTTTCCGGCTGAAAGCACTTAAATAATAATTCAAGAACCGACCAGAAAAGTGCTAGTAAAGGCAAACTGTATAATATGAAGCAGTTATACAAGACTAGTTGTTATCTGTGACTTCGTCAGCGTAGAAATTTTGATGAAGTCTGTTCCACTGGAGCCGTATCTTTTTCCGGGATAAAAAGTAGCCTTTGTGCTATTCCAGACTATAATCTGTTCTATTCCAATTTTATCCAAATGCATTCAGCCGTTTTTGCGTGAAAGAGTAACGAAGATCCATTTATTCTCATCAACTTTTGCCTTCATAATAGTAGTAGTGTAGTGTAAAAGTGAAATGCGCAGAGTAAATTTTTGGGTAACTACTGTAGTTGATAAAACAATGAATTATGAAATAAAATCTCGAAGTATTGACAGATGTCTACTTATTAATTAATGTATGCTTGCTTTCCTATTTCATGGTTAGTTTGCGCAATTACAAAGCTTTTTAAGTTTCTCCTTCTTTCTTCTTCAATTCAATTCTTTCTTCTCTCAATGTCATCTAACGAAAAAAACACAGTTATCGCACAGATAAGTATATATACAAGTTCCATCCATCAACCCCACGGCTGCGATCCTTGAGGCATGATCGACTCCGCTGGCCAGAGAATCCTTTTGTGCTAGGGGGACATTAGCCTTGGTTCTCCAAACCCTCTAGCCACCTACATAGGCAGTTTTAACGGACCCTTTTTATAAACAGAGATGGTGTTTCTTACCTCTGCCCTCCATAAATATAACGTCATACTCTCTAAACCTATATATTATTAAAACCTGTAGGTACTCTTTAATAAAATCCTGGTGCTTCGTGATTATGGTGAACGTGGTATAAACACCATCATTGCATAATTTCTGGTCATCTTTGGGGGCTGTAGATACGATGCCTCTTAGATAGTATCTGTCAACTCCTAGCCCTCTATCGGGGAAGGCCAGACCTCCTCCGCTGTCACCTTTGCATAGAGCCTTACCTGCGGATAATAGTAAATGTATAGCAAGTCGTTACTGAGACTTATTTATTACACAGCATCTTACACATATTAGTAGCGCCAGTTGGTGAAAAGTTGAGCAACAAGAGGTTATCGTGGTTTGGACATGTGATGGATCGGGATGAGCAAAATGTGGTGAAGAGAGTGTTCAACTAACAGAAATGTCAAGTTAACAGTGGCGTCAAATCAGTTCGAGTTTCTGAAACGTTCTTAAAAAACTAATCTACGATCAGTTTCATTGAACATTCGAATGGCATTTGACATAAGATTTTGCAACAAAATTTGACAACTCTGTTCACTGATCTGATGATCAAATCAAAACGTCCAATCATGCTTTGACATGACATACGATTTGTTAATTTTTGCGTTGATCAGTCTATCAGAAACAGGCCGTTTATCTGCTAACGATTTTTTTTGGTTTTCATGATTAAAATTTTTGATTGCAGCTATTAATGTTTTCAGTTGCATATTTGATCAAAGAGCATCAGTTCCCTTGATAATCCTTTCCTACCAGTGGTATGCCCTGCACAGAATTTATCTCCGGTGATGTACTCTCTAAAGGACTCTGGAAGAGTATTGATGCAGGTGTCCGCGTTGACGAATGGCATCTCAATAACCTGAAGTGTGTTCGCAGCCGTTCCTTGGGTCGATGTGAGCCCCCAGCCAGCCACCTATTAGAAAATAAAGTTATAAATTCAAATTCAAAATCATTTACTCAATTAAGACACTAAGTGACATTTATGAACGTTAAATTGAAGCTACTGTTAAAAATCATAGATCGACGCAAACAGACGCCACAGCATGCACTGGATAGTCGAGGTAAATTAGGTGAAAACACCAAAATCTACTGCCTGCTTGTGTCGATCTATAACTTCCAGTTTCCAAAATGCGTAGAGCCTTATGAGAAGAATACTGGCAAAGAAACTCATGGCCACTCTTTTTTCAAAGTCAGATCTTCAGGTACAATGGTATTAGTGTTACATAAAAGGTAATCATGATGCAAGCTGTTGCCACCTGAATTTCATTTTATTGAAATGCTTCAAAAGCTAACGTACAAACAAAAATATCACTCAGTGATACTGTTGAAGGTTTGAACCTTTTAAACATAGAAATCATTCAAGGTGCAATCGGTTACAAAGTCTACTGTTAAAACTAATTCGTGACTGGATTAAGAGGCTAGAGTCGCAGTTGAACGAACCAAAATAATAGTATAGGCTAAAGCATCGCTGACTAGGCCGACCAGTCACTACAAGCAGCACCCGTTCACGAGTATGACGCATGGACCAGCCATCGTCTCCTTCGCCATATCAGAGGGAAAGAAACGACCCGCCCCATGACGACGCCGCAAGCAATGACATTTTAGTGAGCATGACGAACCATAGTCGAGATGATATTGTCGAAAGTTTACGCGAATGTTACAAATTGAAATAAAACTATTTGTAACGGATTCTATCGCGATTTATTTGGTGTTATTTTACTATTTACATTGATAACCCCGTTTGATTTTAAAAGATGCATTGATGCAATAAATAACAGAGAAAAATCTAAATACAATGCGTGTAAAATTAACAAAATTCAAAAATATGAAAAATTATCTAAATCAAATGTCAATTCAACGGAACGAAACGTCACAAGACGGACCAATGACACGCCGTCGTCTACAAATAGACAAGTTGTTAATCTGTCAAAACAAAAGTTAGACGAAACCACCGAAAAAGTACTCTCAAGAGGTTTAAATTATGCCATAACTCCATCCAGAATACCGTACGAAACCATTATTTGCAATATTGAGGACTGCCTAGTCAAAAATAATATGAGATATATTTCATCGTTCTTGCGTCGAAGAAAAGCACCCAAATCCAACCTTTCCAAGGAGGAATTGAAGAACACTGAAGAACTTACGAGCTAGGCCAGAAATCACAGTACGTTTCCTTTGTCTGCACGGAGGTGCAGACAAAGAAAACGCTACGGTCGTGATGGATACGTCAGATTACAAACAAAAAATTGAAAATCTTTTGTCGGATGAAACTACGTATAAACAGGTCAAGACAGACCCTACGAATAAAATATTGAAGAAAACCCGAGAGATCATCAATAAATACTCCGATAAATTACAAATTAACGTAAAAACATTAATACCTTCGTGATCAAAACCTCCAAAACTGTATGGGTTACTAAAAATACATAAGGAAAATGCTCCCCTACGTCCTATTGTGAGTCAGATCGACACACCAACCTACAGACTGGCTCAGCACGTAGCTAAGGTACTCTCACCACTTAGAGGCCACACAAGAGCGTATGTTAGAGATTCCTTCCATTTTGTTAGTGAGATTAAACACCTACATCTCACTAACAAAGAAACAATGGTCAGTTTTGATGTACAGTCATTATTTACATGCATACCTGTACATGACTGTGTAGAAATAAGTAGGAGGAAGTTATTAGAGAACACCATGCCTGAGGAATATGCAGAAATACTCGAACACTGTTTAACAACTGGCTATCTGTTGTGGGACAATAAGTTCTACGAACAAATCAATGGCGTGGCAATGGGCTCCCCTGTATCGCCCGTTGTTGCTGACATCTATATGGAGGCTTTCGACGCTCGAGCTGTGCAGACTGCCGCCATCACACCTAGATTTTATAAACGGTATGTATATGATACTTTTACAATATTACCAACAGATAGTGTAAATGCATTCCTAGAACACCTTAATTCCATTAATAACAACATAAAATTTACTATGGAATTATAGGCAAATAATTCATTACCCTTCTTAGATGTACTTTTGATCAGAAATCCTAACAATACTTTAAGCCACACTGTGTATAGAAAAAAGACCCATACTGATAGGTACTTAAACGGTGAATCTCACCACCATCCAAAACAGCTAGGTACCGTGAGGATGTCTTTGTTTCAGAGAGCCCGTGGGATCTGTGACAAGAAACACCTGGACGCTGAGCTGGCACATGTCAAGCACGTACTGCAAGACAACAAGCTCCCACTACCGCGCCTCCGTCACAGATCCCAAGAAAAGCCAGCCACTGTCGAGCGCCAGCCTGCCATTCTACCGTATGTACGAGGAGTTACTGACAAGATTGGTTACATCTTGAAGCGAGCTTCAATCAATACATACTACAAGCCACCAACGAAGATAAGTCAATTTTTACCATCTGTCAAGTGCCAAGTACCTCTATAAGATGCAGGGGTCTATAAAATAGACTGTGTTTGTGGGCTCTCGTACATTGGTCAAACCAAGAGAAGCATTGGCACCCGCGTCAAAGAACACATTGCTGACATAAAACACCAACGCTCGATGAAGTCTGCTGTGTGTGAACACGTGCAACAAGGGACCAACCATTACCTGCGTTTCGATAAACCACAGGTACTCGCGAAAGAACACCGATTCTTACCAAGGATGCTCCGTGAGGCTATTGAAATTAAAAAACACCTTAATTTTAATAGAGAAGATGGTTGGAACGTACCACCAGCTTGGGATCCGGTTATTCACTTACTCAAACCCAAGAAAATACAAAACACAGCAAGGCTTCAAGACACTTTGAGCTCATTCTGCGTAAATAGTAACACCAACAATCAACAAACTCCGGGTACTTTGAAATAACTTTGCACTTCGATACATGAGACGACCACCATCTTAGTCTACACGTGACCATGGCTGCTGAAAAGCCACTGAAACGTCGGGATCAGTGTAAATAGTAAAATAACACCAAATTAATCGCGATAGACTCCGTTAAAAATAGTTTTATTTCAACATAGTCGAGATACTGATAAAAATCACTACTAGTCAAAATTACCATAATAATCGTCACGCATTACTTTCAACTAACAATGGTTTGTTAATAATTTAGCTTAATTATAAGACAAAGAAGTTTGTGTACCAAGACCTTCGAACGAGTTGTGTACCTTATGTAAGCGATGATAGGTAGCAACGAGTTTAGAATTGTTTCTTGTATTAATATTGTGTATATCACTGTTTTTCTTATAGTCATTGATGTTGTGCCTAACAAACATAATATTTGCAAATATATACTGTGATGCAACAGTTAAAATACCTGTATCCTTAAACAACTCTCGAAGAGAGACTCTAGCACCTAAGTTGTATATTGAGCGGATGGCTCGTTTTTGAAGAATAAAAGTCGTTTCAACATGAGCCGCCTTGCCCCAAAGTATTATACCATAGGACATGACGCTGTGAAAGTAGCTAAAATAAACTAGCCTAGCTGTGTCCGTATCAGGGAGCCGACGTACCTTCCATACTGCGTAAGCTGCCGAACTAAGCCTACCTGAAAGGCTGTCTATCTGGGCTCCCCATTGCAGTTTACTGTCTAATGTAATTCCCAAGAATACTGTTGAGTCTACAATACTTATCATTTCATTATTTAGAGTTAGATTAGTGCCTAGCTGTTTTACATTTGGCATAGTAAATCTCACACACTTTGTTTTATTTGAGTTCAGTAGGAGATTGTTAGTTGAAAACCAATACAATACATCATTTAGTGCCCTACTCACATCGTCAAAAACTGTTTTTTTACGATCGACTTTGAAAATAAGTGACCTATCATCAGCAAATAGAACTATATCACAGCGATCTTTTAAATAATAAGATAAATCGTTTATATATATGTGAAAAAGTAGAGGACCCAGTATAGAGCCCTGAGGAACGCCCATAGTAACAGGTAATCCAGATGACCTCATACCATTGACATCTACATGTTGAATTTTATCTTTCAAGTAGGAAACAATTAGTTCCAAAGCAATACCATTAACACCATAATGCCTAAGTTTAAGAAAAAGCGTGTTATGTTCTACACAGTCAAAAGCTTTTGAGAGATCGCAAAATACACCTATCGCATCTTGCGAATTCTCCCATGCATTAAATATATGTCTCAAAAGAGTTGCACCAGCATCAATTGTTGAACGACCCTTTGTGAAGCCAAATTGTTCTTTGTGAAATAAATTATTTCGATTAAAATTGCTTTCTAGTTGTTGCAGAATAACTTTTTCAAAAATTTTAATAATAGCCGGCAAGATTGAGATTGGCCTAAAGTTACTTAGTTCAGTTGTACAACCCTTCTTGAATAAAGGTATTACTTTGCTATACTTCATCAGGTTAGGAAAAACACCAGAATCACCACATCGATTGAATGTTACGGCTAGAAATGGCACAATATCAATTATAATAGTTTCTATTATCCGTATCTCCGGAGCCCTTTGATATACGAAGCCGTGCTTGGTGTCATTTTGAAGGGCTCGGGGAGCTCTTTGCGATTCATTTCGTCGTACGATACTTGCCTAGAACAACACTGTGTCAGTTCACTCCGCATAAATTAATCAAATAACCTAGTTTAAAGTAATTATCCCGTATATATTTTACCATATTTCTCAAAACAAACTCTTGTTGTAACTAGTGTCGTAAACCGTTTTACGATAACTGAACACGTTACGAAGATATAAGAAAAAACATTTTGTAATTTTCAAAAATCCACCGTCAACCCTGACCTACGACAACTCGCGCGGCGCCCGCGGCACCACACCGACCGCTACATAGGCTGCGTTCGGCTACGACTCGTGCTCGCTCGGCGGTACCTGCTAGTGGTGCGTCCGCGTCATCGAGAGCCGCGCATTGCTAACTGCGCTACAAATCTGCGTGCGAGTCATCAGTATTGAAGCTTTACATGTCGATGGCATTCTGTGTTGTTACAACAGTACAGAAACTAACTGGCTACAATTCGATGGTGAATGCAAGAGTATTTAAACTCACTATCACAAAATGTAAAACAAGTTTTGCAAAGAGGTTTCCTAAATAAATGTTTCCCTACTTATATAACAAACTAGCAAAGGAATGCAATCTGAGGCATTGCACAAAGCATGAAGCTATAATTAAAATTAAAGATTTTGTCACCGGCTTAAATTACAAGGATACAGAACAACTCTTAAAAACTATAATTTGACGGGTTACTTAATACACATGCACTCACAGACCCACGCATTCACACACACACACACACACACACACACACACACACACACACACACACACACACACACACACACACACACACTCTCACACACACACGCACACACATACGCATGCGCACACACCCTCATGCAACTAAGAACATATTGTACACCTATTAGTAAGTCCTAGGCATAAGACAATCGTATTGTTTGATAGCCACGACACAGGCTTTGCCTAGTGTGGCTGTCACAGTAAATGTAACATCTTATGTGATATATTTGAAAATAAATTATTATTATTATTATTATTATATTGTTATTAATTTAACAGAAATCCCCCATAAGTCCCCTGAAGTCTTACAGTGAAGAGACTTAAACGTTTTTATAATGTCTGTGGGGTTTATGAATTCAAATTTAAATAAATTCTTACATTTGTTTACATTAGCCCTTAACAACAATTCAGACCTGGACGCACAAGAATTCAAGGTACTAGTTGTACTAACTGGTATATTTGTGAAAAAGGTATTAAAAGATTCAGCTATGTCTAAGTTGTTTGTTATAAACCTATTATTAATATTTAATTTTAAATCGCTATCTCGAGGTTTACTACGTCCAGTTTCATTATTAATAATGTTCCATATAGCTGTTATTTTATTGTTTGAAGACTTAATCTTATTACTTATGTATAAAGACTTTACCATAGAACATGTTTTCCTAAAAATCTTTGAGTAATTTTTGACATATTTATGAAATTTTGGGTCAAAATTACTTTGTTTCATGGCATATAAATCATACAGCTTTTCTCTACTTTTGTATATTCCTGTTGTTACCCAATCACAGAATGTCGTCTTTGGCCTTTGCATTATTGTTTTTGACTCAAATATACTATTAAATTCGATTTCTGTCATATTGAATAAGTCGCCGTAAAGCTTATCCGGATCACTTTGAGTCCAATCTAAAAACCAATCTTGGAAACCTTATCACTAATGTTATTACTAAAATTCAATAATCGGTTACTAGTCATGGGCCTGCATATATTTTTGTTTATTCTATTTTCTTTTATGCAAGGAAATGTAACAAATTGCCCACAGTGATCAGATGTTAAATCACTTAAAATTGACCTATTTAAATATTCCCCATTGCAAAAGATGTTATCTAAGCAAGTTGCCGAGTGAGAAATAATTCTTGTTGGCTCAGAAAATAAATAATTTAAGTCAAATGATTCTCACAATGAGGCTCACTAATCTTATACTGATAGGACACTTTTCTAATATATTAATATTGAAATCTCCACAAACTACCAAAACCTTACTACTGACACATAAACGCTTCAAAACTTCTTCCATAACTAACTCAAATATGCTAAAGTCACTCTGTGGTGGCCGATACACACTAACTATAATATGGTGTTCCAGTTCTACACAAGAAAGCTCTACTGTACGCTATATTCTGTGTAGGTGTGATAAGTTATAAAAAAAGATACAAACAGCTGAATGTAGAACCTCCTGTTTTTTTTAAGGTGGTTAATAACAATAACATTCATCACTTTAAACGTCAATGTAGTTTAATTTCAAGAAAATCAACAAACACTTCATCTGTCTTTAATTTCGGAGGGTTTCTCTAGTTTTCCCTCAGATACCATCTCGTTTTCATGAGATCCGGCTTTGGGGACAATAGAATCACCTGGGGAAGGTGGTATAACCTTTCAAACTAGAAAATATTTTTTGAAATCGGTTCGTAGATGACGGAAATATCGGTGAACATACATAAAAAAATACATACAGCCGAACATAGAACCTCCTCCTTTTTTTGAAGTCAGTTAATTAAAAACCTGAAGAACTTAGACATACCTTTCCTGAGTTGCCTTGTTGCAGTTGAATCCTTTCAAAGTTTACGTCATAGTTGAGACACACGGGCCGGACATACGTCATGTAGGCGAAGGGAGTTTTCAGGATCATGGCAGCTATGTCTTCTTGGAAGTTAGCCGTTGCACCTTGGAACAGACTTGGGATCCTAATTTCTATAAGCTGTAGACAGGATTACACTTGTTAGGTAAGGAAATTATCCAAAAGAGGTCGCAGAAAGAGAATAGAAGAGAAGTAGTGCTCTCCTATCCCGCAGCAGACTTCCGGCCTCTACCTACAAGAAGCTAAAGCAGACCTGAGACAGTGGCCCGGTGTATTCCTTGCGTGCCTTTTTTATTAGAGGGGGGCAAGGCACCCATCATCCAAGGTGTGATCGCATGTAATTGAACAGGCGGCCGGTGTCTGCCGGGGATCTTTGGGATTTTCTTTCCAGGTTCAGCTTGAGGCCCTGGCCGTAAGACCCCGTGACAAAATACCACCATGCCGTTAGCCCCGGTGATGTGATGCTCCGTGATAGTTTCCACACGTCAAAGAAAGGTAGGATAATTGTAATAATTATAAGAGGGACCCAACAGCACACAAAAGAATTTTTGAAGATGTAATTAATTTTAAACGTTGAGTCACAACCGGTTTCTAAAAGGCTAATCAAAATATTGTTCAACTAATAGATGGTCAAATCACCTCGAAATGTTGATCAAAGAAAAATTTGCTAATCTACGAATACGTCCAATTTCATTGAACATTCACAATGTGCGCCTTCGCATGGCATTTGACATTAAAATCTTACGACTGTAAAAATTTGATATTTGACATAAGGTTTGTTAACGGATCCGATGATCAAATCAAAGTGCTTAATCGTGATTTTAGCAGCTCAATATAATTACAGTTACAGTTTGTCCTCCGATTGACATTGGCAAAAATTGTGGTAGCTCCACAAAGCCATAAACCAAAAGTTGAAGTTGATAATTATAGTTGACGAGAGATTTGACATACGATGAGTTAATTTTTGCGTTGATCAGCCTTCAGAAACCGTTCGTGTCTTAAAAGGTACAGTTCACAGTAACAATCACGTCATTGCTCTCAAATATTTTTAAATAAAAAACATTTTAATGAAGTTTGCGCGACGTGATTATCAGTTGTACTAAGCTTTTGTTTTAAGATGTTTGCGGGTTGGTTCTTACATCAGATTTCTGGGCTCCGATATCATTCTCGCTATCCCAATCCCGGTATAGCTTGCCGGTTGCAACAGCAAAGTCAGAAGCTGGTAATTTCTTCAACAGGTCACTCCAAAAACAGTGGGCAGCTAAGAAAATGAACAGAAAATGTACTTTTATTACAATTTGTAAAGAATTCAGTTTCATCAAGTAGTTAATGATGTATTAAAAGGAAATGTAATTGATACTGCACATGATTGTAGGATTTTGTTCGTGGGATAGCCATGCTTCGGCAAACATGGGCCGGCTCGACCTTAAGTGATACCGCGGCCTAACAGAAAACCGGCAGTGGAGCAAGCAGTGTTTCACCGCGTGAGGTTACCGGAGGCCCTAACCCTTGCCTCTCTCCCCTCTCCGCTGTTTCCGTCCTTCCCCTCTCCCCCCTCTCCTCCCGTCTCCCCTGTTCCCGCTCTTCCGCCCTCTTCCCCTACTCCCACCTAAAGGGCGGCAACGCACTTGTGACTCTTGAGTTGCAGGTGCCCATGAGTGACGGTAGTCATTTACCATCAGGTGACCCGTCTGCTCGTTTGCACCCGATACCATAAAAAAAAATGATCAGAATGTTACGTCAATAGTTGTTGTTGGCAAAATATTATATTCTCTGATTATATTACAGGAAGAATCTTAAACGTATTAAATCATCGTGGATGAAATGTAAGTACAGAACCATTTATTTTTTTAAACGAATGTTCTTATCACACGTTACACTTCAGACGCTCGGTGGGTCGGAGCTAGATGGAAAAAAGTACTAGCGCAACGAAAACTGCTGACAGCGAGTTGATTTATTTTATTTACGCCATCTGTGGATTCTGCGCAATACTACTGTTATATACTAATTATCCATATATTAGTTCGGATAACTCTCACAGATGGCGCAATTTCAATTTCGAGTTTTTCCAACATTTACTATATTTTGATACAGATTGATTGATTGAAGATACATCATTATCGATAGAACTGAGTTCTCCTTCCATTTTAAACCCTCGTGACGGTGATTTTACAAAACATTCCTTTAGAAATGCCGTTGAATCTTCAAACATCCGTGATGATCAAACTCACAGTTACTACAGTTATAGAATGCAAGCATGAATATGAAGGCGTTAATTTTATGAAAGAACATGGAAGAAGAAGACGCGGCAAACAAATCAGATTGAACTGCTAATGGGAATAAGACAAACATTATCGAGCAAACCAGGACATTACAGAAAAATACGATCCAACCAAGGAACGATATAAATATAGAAGAAGTATCTTTAAAACCTGCTTACGCGTCTAATATAACGATAAGTGATAGAAAAAAACAAGATCTGTTAGAATTGGTTAAAAAAAATACTGTGCCTCGCTATATGAACATTTCTATAACCAGCTTTAGTTTTGTTTCTTTTTATTTTGAATGCAAGCTGTGATTTTTAAAATGAAGAGTAGCTAGGTACTAAGTACACCGACAAAACCATTAAGGTTATTTTTACTATAACATGCATATAGCACCTATAACTACATGTCATTGTAAAAAAAAAAAATATTGTTTTTTTTTTTAAATATATTTCTAGCCTGTTAATTTCTCATAAAAGTCTAATTACGGATACTTAAATGTAAGAAATTATTTACTTGTTTGTATATTTTATATGCCATTTATTTCAATAATAATGTTGATTATTTTTACTCATTGAATAAGTTAATTGGAAGTGCTATTTAATAAACTTCGAGTGTTGATGTTTTGCTTCGTTCAGCCTTTATGCACAGACAAGTTCCACTTTTAATTTAACTTTCTGCGCAACAACGTCATAAATGTAGGTATGGTGATTAAAAACAATAAATATGTGCCACCTACATAATACTTTTACTTACGAAATAACCTCAATAGTAAATATATATAATAGAGTATACACAATATTTAGGTCATCGATATATAATAGGATTATAAATAAATAAATAACATTATGGAGTGCAATAAACATTGAAATTGAAATAAAATTCTACGCTTACATAATATTTATTACTGTTTTGATGCGGTATACTAAAGACTGGTGGAGCTTTCTGGGTAACTTGAAATCGAGCAAAAGTCTTTCTTTTTTCTTGTCGTTATTGAGCTTCCTCACCTGCTGTACACCCAACACAGGGTACAGTAGTTTTCTTCTTATAAGAGGGTAAGCTTACCGGATAAAACAACATTATTGGTGATGAGAGTCCCGCCGCAGATCTGTAAGTACGATGTGACGGTCTTCCGATAGACGCCAACGTGCCACGGTAGTTCACCTCGCTTGGCTTGTTTTCCGTCAATTATCAACTCACCGCCTTCAGGAGTTACTCGACCACATTCTGCGATGAGAAAAAGAATTAAAGACCCATGACTTAAAATTTAATTGCCAACGCTTTTCGACATTATGAGCCCTGGTTCATAATGTTTTCAAATTTAAGTCTTCCTAAAATCAGACTTGAAAGTAAATCTACACAGAGTTAAGTATCATATTGGTACTCCTTAAGTTTAAGAGTATGTTAGGACACAGTCGACATAGTTCAATCCAGCGTGATAGAGTTTTTTTTTGTTTTTTTATGATTAGCAGAGAACCGTAGCTTTTGCAACCATTCATACAGTACAAAATCAATTCAATATACTTATTTTATCCATATCTAAATAACATAAACAAACAGACCGTCATATCACTTGTAAATAATTGGTGCTGAATAAGTACAGTATTACACAATATTCATGAGAGAATATTTGAATTAAAAGCGTCTCTAATTAATAAGCAATAACGTGCAATATTGCTCGTTCGGTAACCGAAAGAGTTAAATTAACATTTGCCACGCTTAATCTATTATGTACTGTATGACTACGTTCGAGATCATATTTTAGTTTAATCGACCTATTTAGGCCTTATACTTGCTAAGGTTGTATTATTTGTTCACTATCGAAATAGCAGGTTACACTGTCCTCGAATTTAACTTGTACCTTTAAGCAACTAGTTTGTAGATATTATCAGATACCTCGAAAACAGTACTATTTTTCGAGATGAAAGGTACTAGTCCCCAGTACGTCACCCAATTTAATAATTGATTAATACATTTCTGAATTTTTGTCAGTAGCTTCATTTTAAAGAGTCAACCAAACTTTCTGATTACGACAATTGTTGAAAGTGCATTTATTAAACGTAATCATTTATTAAACTGGGTAACGTACTGGGGACTATAGCCCATGTCTATGCATAGGACACTGAAACACTGAAAGTTCTGCGCTCCTGGCCGCTCATAAATGTTTGAATTTCGAATGTTATACTTTTTAAACAAGAAATTCAATCATTGATTAAAAAAAAATTGGCGGGAAATCGTGTGCCAATTGTTTTTATTACAAGTTGAAGTTCGTCGTCCGTAGTAAAAATGGAGTCAACGTGAAAAGATTTTAGGGCGATGATTTTTATGACTTTAAAAGTTCACTAACTCCGCAAGACTGCACTGCTCGTCTTCAAAATGCTATTGGCAAAAAGCACCTCATTTGAAACCTTAAACCTGGCCGTGTTTCTGTCCATGATGAAATTCGTGGAGGTCGGCTCTCGACTGCGATCACTGAGGAAAATGTGGCTCCCATCAGGCAACTAATTGAAGAAAACCGGCGTATCACCTATGAGGAGATTCGAGGACATTTGGGGATTGGTATGAGCCAAATTCAAAAAATCTTACATCAACACTTAAAAGTTAGAAAACTTTGTTGCCGCTGGATTCCTCATGAACTCACCCCGAAACAAAAACGGACTCGTGTTCTCCCACAGTAATCACGTGCTGTGTAGGATGTACGTGTTGGAACAAGTAACCAGCCTCAGGAATGGATTTTCCAGTAAATAGTATTTCGGGTACTAAATATGTTTTTAAATTGCCTTCTAATGTTTGACAATTATCCCAAAGTTTAAACACTTCATAAAATATGGCTTAAAATTATTATCCCTAATCCATCAACGAAGAACTCATGATGTTGTAGATCATCAAGGGTTCGACCTAGTGGTCCTTCGTACAAAGCATAAAAAAATAAGTTAATTTTTGACCAAACCTGCTCTACACTGAGCTTCGTAGTCCCAAAACCCAAAATTACACTTCATATACGGCAAACTCTCAACGGAGTAGTATATAGGGCTGTTGCAGATGGGGTTCACCAATGTTCCGGGAGCTACGTAGTTTTGGCAAATTTTGAACCCCACGCCTGGTACATGACACGTGTAACGAACGCTTGGATCTGGATTCAGTTTGCAGAAACCTGAAAAGAGAAAGTTTACTAGAGTTCTCAAGTTATATAAGCATCCATTATTTACGTGAATTTTATTCTACTTCATCTGAAAAATAATACCGAATTAGTAATGATATTGTAAGATTCAGTTTTTGTTGTAGTAGCCCCCCTCAGGCAATATATATGTTTTTTTAAACCTTCACTCCCATTTGAGCTTATATAATTAATGGATATGCCTTAAGTTCATGATTACAAGCATTATTCGCTTGGAAAGCTGTAAAATTGTTAATGTGCCACCAATTTTTAGAAAGTATTGAAAACTATGTATCGATGGAAAACGTGCATAAAAGCGAGATGCCACAGAAGTTGAAAACAGTTAGGATTTGAAAGTGAAAAATAGACGCTCACCGATAAGCGTTTTCGACATGATGATGATTTAAAAATATTTCTCCAAGTGTGCCAATTCAACCGCTTATTCAAAATTAGCTTGCGTCGGTTATTTGCCTGCGTCGATTTTCTAAATTCAAACTTTTTTTCTGGATGAAATCTATGTCGTTTTCTGTACCCCTGACGATATGAATGCAAACTTTCATGACTATCGGTTGAGTAAGTAAGGCGTGAAAACCTAAAAAACTCGCATTAGATACGTTGATATACTCACGAACACATCTTGGCATGCTCTGGTACTGGTATTCTCCATTGACACAATACAGCTGTTGCATGTCGCTTCCTTCCCCACCCACAGGGTAAACCACTCCAAATCCTCGCCGACAGCTTACTGTCAGCACGAAGAAGTCAAGGGTTTGGCCAGGCCGAGCATTGGGGAATTTAGAGACCTCGTACGTTCCATGTGTAGGGTATGGTGGAAGAACACAGCCACCTGATTTTGTTAATCTAAAATCAGAGACTTTGATGTGAGTACTATGTTGAGAGACGGTAGTATATTCGACAGGTTTGATGACTACGAGCTCATTGTATGGAAGTACTAAAATTGAAGAAGTGCTATCCGATAAATTGTTAAGACTTTCAGGTTTTCACTTACGATGATAGTTTCCCACAAAACGGGTGTGTTTCATCGCTACGATCGTCACAGTCGGCGACTCCATTACATATGTTGTTTAATGATATACAGCTGCCATCACGGCATTGCCACTGATCACTCCTAAAAGAAAAAAAATACAAAATTAATCAAGCTTCCCGTTCCTCGCAGTATTATCTCCGATTATGGTTACTACTATGGTCCTAGCGTGATGTTTAATGACTGGCTATGAAATGCAAAAATAAATTTAATAATTCGTGCAAGACATTTGTGCATTCTACCAATGCAACAGACTCTTCTACTTTATTTTATTAAGTAGGTGTAGATTATTGAAATAATAATTATTAAAAAATCAAATAAAAGTTATGGCACAGGCAATACAGGACATTCGGGTACGCGACCCAGGCCTTTGCGAGCTACTGCACTCTCAGTTAAGAAGTCAAGAAGTCTCGGATGGGGAACGAATTCCCCATCCGAGACTTCCGGTATCCCTTTCCCTAGGTTCCTCTACCTACCCACTTTCTTTATACAAGTTTATCTTCTTCCTTCTTTTGCGAACAACATTCCTAAAGAGGGTTGTCGTCAGGCCAAAACCCTTTGCAATGTTATACATTGCGCCAATCCTAATGAAAATTGGGAAAAGGGAAAGTTACGAGACCCTGGATAACTTAATCAAGTACTTGTCAAGATTAACAACAAGACCAGGTTGTGTGTGTACGTAGTCTTTACGTTCAGTTTTAGACTTCATCATATTTTAAATTATTACCAATTCCAAAGGCGTTATAATTTCACACATTCGGCCAAAAGGTTAGCTACATAAGGTGAAAATAAATTTGGTATTTACAAATCATCATAAAATGAAGTAGGTAATACTAAAATTAATTAATTTAAAAAGTATTAAATCGCTGCCTCGACCCAGAATATCGCTAAATTTGGTCAGTGTCCCGCTGACGCTTTCTCTTACCCTGATCTTCTATACTTGTCTATAACATGCGTTAAGAAACTTCATTCCAAAAAAAAATGGTATTTGTATGTTGAAAGGTGACACTTCAAGTAGGTACAGCTCGCATTTAAAGATACCATGTCATCTTAACTGAATAAAATGAAAGAAAAACTCACCCACACGTGGACTGTCTTCTACTTCTGTTTAATTTCGATTCTTCTGCATGAAGATTACTTCTGAAAACGAGTTGATAAGTAGCAGTCGAGTCCAGTAGCTTGGGTTTAGTAACCATGGTCTCATGATTGAGCCAGGAGGTGGAGAATGGAACCCTTTTTATTACTTTTTAATTGAGTTCTCTATATTATTTTTATTCCAGAGCATTCTGTATAATAGTCTGATTGTTACAATGTATTAATGTTATATCTTAGTAAAATTTATCACAAGCTACGCTTAGTTTGGGTCTATATAGCGCTTTGTAATATGTTCTTAAGTGGGAGAGCCATGCTTTGGCACGTATGGGCCGGCAGTGAAGCAATGCTTGTGTTGTGTTTCGCTGAGTGATTGAAGTTACCGGAAGCCCAAACCCCTCCCCTCCTTTCCTTAATCCCACTTTAAAGGGCCGCAACGCGCTTGTGACTCTTGAGTTGCAAGTGTCCATTGGCGGCGGCATTCGCTTACCGTCAGGTGACCCGTCTGCTTATTTGTTCCGTATTCCATTTAAACGGCGCAAGCAACAAAATCGCCGTTTTAGTAACTAATTAGCAACAAATAGTTTGACTGATATTCACTGATTTACCGTTTTTTCATGCTAGCTTCATATGAAACTAGCAGCAGTTGTGATTTTTTTAAACGGCGTGAGCAACAAATCATTGTAGCATGCAGCAACAAATAATAATCATCAGTTGAGATTCGGGAAACGAAATTCAAGACAGCATGTATTTTTTTCCGTTTGCTTTAACATCCCCCCCCCCACCTTTGTTTTTTTTTTTCATTTTCGTTACTACTTACTTGCAGCAACAAATTAGCAACAAATTTTCGCCTATTAGTTTCACTGATATTCACTGATTTACCGTTTTTTCATGCTAGCTTCATATGAAACTAGCAGTAATTGCGTTTTTTTTTAAACGGCGCGAGCAACAAAATCGCGGTTTTAGTAACTAATTAGCAACAAATTAGCTACAAATTTTGTTGCAATTTTTATTAAATTTTACTGATTTGATACTGTTACCTTGATACACCTCTGGATATTCCGTGTCGTTAATTTTGTCACTACGTATTTAGTTCACAAGTTTATTAAAGTAAAGAAAATACTTCCACAGACAAATTAGTATATTGTGTTCACTTTTATTAAACTAATTATATTTTTAAAGATTAATTAATAAGGGGCTGACAAAACTCAATGTTTAGAATAGCGCCCTCTAGTAGATCTATATATGTACCCATAGCAAGAGTGCACAAACGTGCCTAAAGAAATTTTCACTTCAAAAATGATATATTAGCAACTTACCTGCCGAGAGGGCAAAACTCCTCATCACTCGCATCTGAGCAATTTGGTATACCGTCACACATATGTTTGACACTGACGCAACCGGTTCCATTTTGGCATCTGAACTCATCCAGACTGTTGACTCCACGACTGTAATCAAAAGACTCTATTATTAATATTACATCTACTAAGGGACAATAGGTGTAATGTGCCTCTAGCACAAAGGGAGAACACTCTCTTCTGAGGAATGCAACCCTAGAAATACCTGCAAGGGAAGACGCCTTTCCACGCTTCTCTTGTTACGGCCGGTGGAGTCACTGAAATACACAAACAAAGTACACGGTTAGTTTATTTTATTTAAACACAGAACAAGGGCTGTTATATACGTCTGTGGTATACGAGTATAGTCGTATGGAACGTAGGACATGGTTTTTCAATGTTACATCTTAGTTGTTGTTACAATTGAACGGGAGAGAGAGCGCAGTACAACTCACTCTGGCAGTAGACGCACTGGGCGCCGGATGGGTGTTCAATGATCTCCGGCCACCGTAGGAAGCGGCCTGCGGACGATCAACTTTTGGGGAAGTTTCGTCCGAAGTGATACAGGCCCGAGAGTCAGCGCGCAGTATTCCGCGCGTGCTTTTCAGAGGAGTGGGACCGACGGGTGATAGTCATACCGGGTACGTATAGACACGTCTATTGACCCGTTTCACCCAAGACGGGTCCCGACCCGTCTTGGGTGAAACGGGTCAATGCCTGTCGGGGGTTGCGGAAGATTGCAATAGCAATTCTCGCTACCCTGATTATAGGCAAGCAGGGGAACACCGGGGTGGTTTTTAGTCAGTAAGAGTCCGACAGACCCCAAGGGCGGAGGACATCCATGAGGATCTTCCACCCCGTTACCAAAAAAAAGGTATCATATTAATATTCAACTTAAAAGTGACACACAACGGTCATTATGTTGTGTTTTTACAATAAATATATGTCTATAATGTAATGTTTTTCTTGTCGTATCCAAGTCATTTTAATACCCAACCGGTTTTCAACATTTTTCCTTGTTTTTATTTCGTGGAATTGTTTCTTTAGATGATTTTATTTGAACTTGATTATGATCATAACGATTTATACTGTGATTTATTTCAAGAAAGACATTTTTAATCGCACTTTTTATATGTTTAATTGACCTGTAATTAACCAGTAATAATGGAGTAATACCGTGTTGATGTTGATGAGGAAGTTCGCCAGGGCTTTGAGAGGATGAAGTACGTTTACTTGTTGATGAATATCACCTTGAAGGTGATAGAAATGTCACAAACAGCCCACGTTACTGATGTTAAGCTTTGAGATTGGCTTATTCGATCTTAAAAAGGAAAAAGATAGTGTTGTGTTTCCATGTAGTGTTCAAATAACAAAAAAACAGTCTTGGTATTTGCGGGCTTTACCTACTCTACTGCTTTCAAAAGACGACTAAACTTTAATAAAAAATATAAATTAAAAATCGTCCGAAGAACTTTGAGCGATTTACACAATTAAACTTTGCACGACTACTAGCGCCATCTGTATGTTTAGAATAAACACTCCTCTTGTTTTTAAAGTTGGAAGAAACCAAAACAAACATCCACACAGAATCTGCAGTGCGATAAAAATAAAAAACTTTTACTGTATTAAGGAAACATATTTTAGAGAATTCTTAATACCATGTCAAACTATGGACTGAGATGATGTGTCTGATATCCCACTGTTAAACTCTGGATGGTTTTCTCATTTTGTCAAAGATTTTAATTATTAATTTAAAAAAAAATTGTTGTCAAACTAATTTAGTCTCGTTCCCATCAGAGTCTTAAACGATATTTTACTTAAAATGAATACAACTCGCATTAAATGGCAAAAGTACAAGTCGTGCAAAGACAAGTCAAAAAGAAAAAAAAAATCTTGAATTAAAAAACGTGTTCTTAATTTAAATAATAATTCATATTATTAAAACTCACTGAAACTCATTCCAATAAGTATACTAAACCACATTTTGTTAATTACTAAAATAACTAAACACTGTAAATTAACTAATATATTTTGTTTTGACTAGTTTGATGACATAATATCGATATCTCACACGTAGCACGCCATTTTGTTTAACTAAGTACATGTATATGTGTTAGCGGTCATCTCCTTAAAACTGGTAATACCTGTAAACGTATACCTTGAACATAATTGGCAATGTAGACTGCCTTCAGTGTTGCCAGCATAAGACATTTTCCCATTTTCTTAGGTGGATCGCGTACCTAATGGTTAAAATGGTCGCCTCCCCGAGGGTTGAGGGTTCGATGTCATACGAGAAAAAAGAAAATACCTAAGGTGGCTAGGTACTCTATGCCCCTGAAAACATGTAGGTATACAATATTTCATGATGATCTGTTGAGTACTTAAACGGCTTAGGCTTGAAAACGTAGTGAACAGATAGACAGGCGTAATGTTTAAAGCTAAGGTCTTGCGGTCTAATGGTTGTGGGTTTAACCCAGTACCGACATGAACCCGCTCCGAATAGGTACAAGCATTTAGCTTAGCGTGAGGGGTTAACAAGAATACAAGTAATGTGTGAACCCTGTTACTATATAATAACTTTAAACGAGCAATTCTTGAATACATATACAGAGTGATACAGAAAGTCAAATTTTAGGAGTGTAAGAAAAAGAGGGTTCTGCGTGCTGTGTGGGCGCAGCATCGTGCCTATTTCGGGGTGACTATCGGTGTGACCCTCTGGAGATCAGGATAATCTGTATGGTCCAGAGCAAGAGTGCGTAGGATTCTACCGCCTCGTTCTGCGAGGTTGTTATGTATGCCAAAGAAGCGGCGAAAAGGAAACGGGAAATAAAACTAGTATTCTTACGTCCTGCAGGAGACGCACCAGGCGCCGGAGAGTGCAATACGAACTCTGGCCTCCATCAGCGCTATCCTGAGGACAGGACTATCTGTCACCCATGCAGAAGCAGGCTTAAGAAGACGGCGCGCCTATCAAATTAGAAAGGGCTGTTTGGCCCCAGTGAAGTGACGATGGGTGGGACTTTCCACACAAAAGAAGGATTGAGGAAGAATAACAAGAACAAAATTTCTCACCATTTTATAAGTACCAGATAACGAAAGACATAATAATGTAATATTATTTGTGAAAAAAAATATTAATGGGAAATTGCTATGGCTACCTGAAAATTTTTTTTCAACCCTCAGTAAATAGCTAATAAAATTAAATGCATACTGAATTATCATTACTACTACTAATAGAAAGACATAAATATATCCAGTAAATTAACTTTCACCCTCAGGACTCCGGTTCGCATATTTACCAAACATTGTCAATCCCATTCGCACGCTTCAGATCGCAATTTTGGAGTATAAAATGTTTTAAATAGGTATAAACTTCGCTTAAAAGCAACTAGGGTTTTGATGTTACCTAATATTCAATTTATTTTTCACAATTTTTTTTTATTTAACACAAAATTTTACATGTAGGTTTATTTAGGTAATATTCTTTATATTATATTTTCTTATTTTGTTCTTCTTTTAAACGAAGGAGGAGGAGTTTTTAGGAGTCCGATTTGAATAATTCCTTTTGTATTCAATAGCCCAATTTATAGGTAAAAAAGTATTTACTATCACGCTACGGCCGTTAGCAGCGGAGCAGTAACCATAAATGCGGGTAAAACCGTTGAGAATGTCTACCATCTAGTAGTACCTAGTACACCTAATACCATCTTTTACGGTTCTGTACCTACCGCGTACTGATTAGACGTTGTCCTGAAAAACATATCTATCAATAACGAGCATAAATAAAACATTTTAAATATCCCCGACACAAAAATCCCTTCGGTATTTAGAAAAGCGCTGATGATCTTCGACGATCTTCTGTATATGTGGGAGAGGCATGCTTCGGCCGCCTCGACCGAAATGATAACACGGCCTCACAGAAAACCGGTAGTGAAGCAATGCTTGCATTGCTTTTCGCCGAGTGAGTGAGGTTACCAGAGGCCCTAACCCTTCCTTCCCCCCCCCTCTCCCCCTCTTCCACCCTTCCCCTACTCCCCCCTTAAAGACCGGCAATACACTTGTGAGTCTTGAGTTGCAGGTGCCCATGGGCGGCGATAGTCATTTACCATCAGATGACCCGTCTGCTCGTTTGCCCCCTACTCCATAAAAAAAACGGCTGGACAGATATTTTTAAATTATAGCTAAGGACCTACCTTTTTAGCAAAAGAAACTAAGAGAAAATTGGTATATTTGCTTAGAAGTTATGATGCCACAGACAGATAGACAGACACACACGTTAAACTTATAACAGTCCTCCATTTTTAACAGGTTTTTATTTAGTTTCAATTGTCCCGTTGTCTGTCTGTAATCAAATCTTGCAAGTTAAATTTGATACACTTCCCGGTTTCCGATTGAACTGAAATTTTGCACGCATATGTATATTGCGTGACGTGATGATGGAGCTGGAAAGTGGCCATAGGAACTCTGTACTGAAACGCAACCCCATCGAGTTTGGACTCGTTTGATTCATAGTAAATCCGGAATCATAAATACTAAAAACTTAAAAATAAAAAGAAAGAAAATCAATTTTCTTTAAAACAAGCTTTCATTACTTGTTAATAAAAAGAACTACACAGAACAGAACTTTCTGTTACATTTTGACCGCAACAGAAATAAAGAAGGTATAACGCGCTTTTATCCGTACTTGAGATCGCGTGGTGGTCGAATTTCGACCATGGTTTATTTCATTGGGTATTTTAGACTTTTGTACCGTGACAGGTCAAAATATATACTGTATAGTGTCCACTCATAGCTGTATGTACCCGTTTTTGCATTTTTTTAACTTTGTAGCAAATATTGTTCAAAAATTTTAGCATTCGTCACTTCTTCTCTGTATAAACTATATGTGTGCGAAATTTCATACTCCTCCGTCCGCCCAATTTTCGTAAAAAGGGATCCAACGTTTTCGCTTCACGCATTAATATATAGATTTTTAGTTCTTTTATTAACAAGTAATAAAAGCTGGTTTTAAAAAAAAAGTCTTTATTTATATATCAATCATCAAGGGTTAAGATTTAAAAATGTCTTATAATTATTTCGTATATTTCGTGTACTTTCGTGTATTTTCGTGTATTTTCGTGTATTTGGGTTTATACAAATAAAATAAAAAACAAACTAATAACTACACAACGAGCTATGGAAAGAAACATCTTAAAAATAAAGAAAATTCTAAAAATTAGAAGCGAAAATATAAGGAAGAAAACCAAATTAACAGATGCTCTGGAATACGCTTTGAAGCAAAAATGGCAATGGGCTGGACATATCTGTAGAGTAAAGGACAAAAGATGGACGCTGCAAGCGACAAAGTGGAAATGACCGCTAGGGAAAAGACACGTCGGAAGACCAAAGAAACGATGGGCTGAAGATATAGTGGAGATCGCGGGAAACGGATGGATGGAGATAGGCCAGGACAGAGATAGATGGAGAAAAATGGAGGAGGCTTTTACCCGAAAGGGGTCCGAAATAAAGTCTTGATTAAAAATAAAAGAACTACATAGCACTACTAACAATATTAATACACATATGTAATGTAAACTTTTTTCGGAATAAATAAAGCTTTATTATTATTATTATAATTATTTCAGTGAAGGAAAAAACCGAACAATTGCGAGTCTGACTCGCGCACCGAGGTTAAATAATTTGTTAATCAATAGATTCCTATGATTAAAATAAATTAATAATAATTTATTTTATCACAGTTCTTATACGTTTACGTGTTTTATAAGGCTTAGAAAAACTATAGTTACTACATTAAACATTTAAAGTAAATGATATGACGTAGAACGTGTGACGTCACACGTTTTCATAGATCTGTTTTGACGTTTAGTAAACTTGACAGTCAACTAATACTAAACCTATTACTAATCAAGTAGCTGATGGGTCGAATCCCATCCAGTGCAGCGACGTGAGCCCACTCCTAACACAAGCATTTATTTTTAACCCCCGACGCAAAAAGAAGGGTGTTATAAGTTTGACGTGGATGTCTGTGTGTGTGTGTGTCTGTCTGTGGCATCGTAGCTCTCAAACGGAAGAACCGATTTCGATGTAGTTTTTTTCATTTGAAAGCCAGTTTCCTTGCGGTGGTTCTTAGCTATGTTTGGTTAATATCGGTCCAGCAGTGTAAGAGTATCAGCTCTTTTTCAAAATGATGTAAGGCATTTTGTTATCGTTGAAGGGATTTTCGAGTCGGGGGTGTGTAAAATTTTTAATTTATAGCTGAAGGGGTTATACATTAAACACTTTTGTTGCCACAGATTCAGTACAGTTATTATCGGAGCTCATTTGACCCCTGCCTCAGCAAGACGTACTTATATACTCGTCGTACCTACATGTTGCTTTATAGTTTACGAATAGATACTTTTATCAATGTTTGCGTGCTCTTATCTGGAGGTAATTAATTATAGAATAATTATATATTGTAACTTATTGAAGTGGTAGGTAGAAAACCTCCTCGTAATACACTGGAGCCGACGGAAATGACAATGCTTGATTTCTGTTTCGACGAATGATGTGCCAAAATGGAAATGATGTCTGCCTTTCTGGTTAAAAGAAGGCAATTGCGAAAAAAATTTGTGTCCGATTGCCGAGGTTGCCAGTGAGACGATCGTCGTTACTGGATTTCCAATTAGAGTGTATGGTTTGGTTCTGATCAACCTATAACAGCAGAAATAGGGTCTTCGGGGCTATATAAATACCCGCGGCAAGGGCACCCTCTCATCTGGTTACAGCCCGTTACAGGTAGGGCCGCCATCCGTCCGGGTTTCCCCGGATTTGTCCTAGTTTAGAGGGCGTCCGGGGAGCTCCAGGGCGGAGTTTTCAAAAAATGTCCACGTAAAACCCGGACACTCTGTGCCAAGGGACAATTATAATTGTTAGATTAATCGTTAACAAGCTAAAAATTTAAATGGAATCGGTGTTCTTTTTAAGGTGTCCGGGAAAGAATCTCGATTTCACCTGTTGGAGACCACAAATTATATCAGCACTAGAGAATAATAACTAAATGAATTTAGGAAACTGATTCGTATTTATAGTATATTTATTGCTGATCTGCAATGTCAAATTTACGTCCATCTACTTTTATTGCAAGTCAGCAATATTATATTGCACTTCTATATTAAAGTATTAAAATAAGGGATGTAACAGTATGCTTCCCGTCTAGGCCTGCCATCCGGACACCTTAAAAAAGAACGCCGATTCCATTTCAATTTTTAGCTTGTTAACGATTTATCTAACAGTTATAACTGTCCCTTGGCACAGTGTCCGGGTTTTATCCGGACACTTTTTGAAAACCCCTACCGGACGCTCCCCGGACGCCCTCTAAACTAGGACAAATCCGGGGAAACGCGGACGGATGGCAGTTCTATTCCCGTCGGATATAATTCCGCGCCGCTCTCTCGGCGTTATCGTAACCGGGTAATAACCTTTGCGGTTCTAAAAATACTCTCCGGTACATCGATGTACGTGGCCGTATCTGTGGATTGCGTTGATTTAGATGCTTGATATTTTTACAGCTTCAAGGGACCATAGCATACCAAAGGACCAGCAGACAAGTATTTGTTAAAAATTTCAACTCGTTGCGGCCACGGATTGATGAGAAAAGGGTCTTGACAGACCGACAGACGGACAGACAGACGGACGGACAACAAAGTGACCCAATAAGGGTTCCTTTTTTACCTTTTGAAGAACGAAACCCTAAAAAAGATTCTTAACTGAGACTACAAAGACAAATTCATACAAGTAGTCACCCAGAGATCTAAATTCAACCATAACTCAAATAAATATTGATAATACTAAGGCTCCTTCGAAGATATGGAATAAAAACCCTTTTCCAGTTTATTTTTGATAACTCTAAAGTTTGTCAATAATTACTAAAAAAGAAAATCGGTTAACAAACAGGAGAAAAGTGTACTGAACCATTTTGTCTATGCACACTCATATTTATAACAGTAGCCGTCCCCCTGCCTGCGTTTATGGTCACTGCTGTGTTCCTATTGGTCATAGCGTCATGTTATATACGTTATAGGCTTCCTCGATAAATGGGCTATCCAACACTAAAAGAATTTTCCAATTCGAACCAGTAGTTCCTGAGATTAGCGCGTTGAAACAAACAAACTCTTCAGCTTTATATTATCAGTATAAATAATTTGACATACCAACAACTATCGATATCTATACTTTAACTTCTATACATCTATCTAACAAACACCGTTCTTGTTTCAAATAATATTAAAAAACAAAGTTATAAAAATTACTTACCAAAACTAACAATAAATAAACAAAGAATAAACATGTTGTACCACATAACACATATGTATTAAAACTTATCTAAATTCATTTCAAATTTGTATTCTACAAAACACAAAACATTTTGATTTTTAATTCTAACCTTAAAAATAATAAGGATAATGTACATCACTACTGACGATATATAAACAGGTTTTTACTTAGACTTGATCTTTAAAAACAACTATCTGATTGGTGATACCACCTTGTAATTTAATCTCCCACATTTTACAGATATTTTCCTGTTATAAAAACGGCGTTTTCCATTTTGTAAAATTGCCTTTTTTATCGAAAGACAAGCTGTTGCGCCTCTTACAAACTGTTACAGAAAGGTGTGGTCAAATTTTAGAAGCGTTAATTGAATTTTTTATTTTCGGAAAATCATTTTTCTGGTGCCGAAATTTTCCGAAAAATCTGGACATTAAATAAAGAGCCTTGGTATAAAATACTCGTAGCTTCATTTATATCAGACCCTCTCTCTTCTCAAATGTTAGCTTAATCGGACAATTTTCAAGTTCAATTTGTCACGTGCAAAATAAGATTTCTGTAAAATCACGAATTCTCCCTAAATTGTTAGCGCTTTACGTTATTTCAGGGGTCTACTATACAACCCTAAAATATGACTACACCTCTGTATGGATCAACATAAAAAACATAGTTATGTTGTTAGATATAATTATCATCCTGTAAAATCTAAATATGTTATCGTAAATACAGATGACAGTTGATTTGACTTCATGTTACCAATGTTTTTCTAATATTGTATCGAATTAACAGTTACTCACACCAACATTTACAATAATTAATACATAATGATCTATGCACACGGGTGTGCACGGGCAAGTTTTCGAGCCCAAGGTACTCCAGTGCTATATGTATGGTAATTTACACGACAAAGACTCAGGATCGAAAGATAAGACATTTTGTATACACTGTCAGGACTTTCTTACTACACGATATGACAAATTTCAAAACTACAACTTAGTTAATAATAGATAACTCGACCAATTGCTGGATAATCTGTCATTATACGTCGCGAACTTGAGTTCACCACGTTTAACTAGCAGACTGCTCATTTTCAACCGACTCGACATCAGGATAGTTCTAGGAACCATTACGGACCAACTGGCCATAAACCAGCACTTATTCACCATCAATGCGACAGACAGTCCTCTATGTAGAGGATGTCTCAACACGGAGGCAACGGCCGCCCACGTTATCCTGGAGTGCGAGGAAGTGGCCACACAATGGGCAAATATCCTCGCTGGTGCGAGATCGCTTGTAGAAACCCGTGAACGCCCTAGGAGGCTTCTGTGCTACTGGCAGGAGCTAGGCTGGCTCAACTAGTCAGCCTTATCTGAACCTGAACAATACCAACCGCTTAGTTAAATGCCTGTTTTAGGAGCAGGTTCATGTCGGTATTATACTGAAATGAAATGAAATTTTGCACACACGTTGTTGTGTATACAGGATAAAGGACAAAGGGTACCTTTTATCCAGAAAAAAAGCACTGTTCTCGGGGGACTGATTGATTGACAATATTTAAATTAACCCAAGCAAAGCCGCTGCAAAAACCTAGTATTTATAGCGAAGCTCTATATTAGGACTGACACGAAACGAGGTAACTTCGGATAATAAGTAAAAATAAAAACGTTAGCATCATCATCATCATTCAAGCCATAAGATCATTCAAGCCATAAGATCATTCAAGCCATAAGATGTCCACTGCTTGACATAGACCTCATTAACTTCCAAAAAGACCTTGCCACTTTAGGAAAATAATATAGAAGTACGAATATCATAATTATTTTCTTTTCTTTTTATAATGCGACTGTTCTTGTGTCGCGGGGGACTTTACAAACATTCAAACAACCGACACAAAGACCTATGGATACCTATGGATCACACGGTTTTTTTTCTCATGTGAGAATCGTACCTCGGCGAGGCGACCACTTTAACTGTTCCGCCATACATGCAGTCACCTGGAAAAATGCGAAAACGTCCGAAGCTGGCAACACTAAAGGCAGTCTACATTTGCTGATTATGTTCAATGTATACGTCTCCATATTACCAGTTTTGAGGAAACACATAGTTTGCACATAGTTAAGCAAGAGTTAAAAAACAAAATGGCGTGCTATGTGTGAGATATCGAAATGTCATAAAACTAGTCAAAATCACATTATTTAGTTAATATACAGTGTTTAGTTATCATAGAGATGCACAAAATGTGGTTTATTATACTTATTGGAATGAGTTTCGGTGAGTTTTAATAATAGTAACTATTATTAAAAGTAAAAACATGTTTATTTTTGTTTATTATATATTTAAATTGTAGTTATTTTTACGTAAAATTATGCGTAAAATTTCAATTTAAACTGTGATTGGTATGCGATTAAATAAGTTTCAAAACTTTTACTTATGTGTGTGTGTGGATGTTTGTTTTGATTTCTTCCAACTTTAAAAACAAAAGGAGTTTTTATTCTAAATACATAGATGGCGCTAGTAGTCGTGCAAAGTTTACTTGTGTAAATCGCTCAGAACAAGTTCTTCCGACGATTTTTATGTAATATTTATATTTTTTTTAAGATTTAGTTGTCTTTTTCAGGGTCGTACAGTAGGTAAAATCCGTATATGTCAAGGCTGTTTTTTTTATTTGCACTAATGGAACACACTTTACTTGAAAACACAACACCTAACTATTTTGGTTTAAGATCGAATAAGCCAAACTCAGGGCTTAACATCAGTAACGTGAGCTGTATGAGACGTTTCTATCACCTTTGAGGTGATGTAATAGTCATCAACCAATAAACGTTCTCCATCCTCTCAAAGCCCTGGCGAATTTCCTCACCAACACAGCGTTACGCCATTATTGCTGATTATCCACGGTTTTTATGTAACAGCCATTCCAGGTCAATTAAATATAAAACGTGCGATTAAACATGTCTTTTTTTAAATCATTATTATTATCTATAATCAAGTTCAAATAAAATCATCTAAAGAAACAATTCCACGAAACAAAAACGAGGAAAAATGTTGAAAACCGGTTGGGTATTAAAATGACTTGGATACTACAGGAAAAACTTTACATTATAGACATATATTTATTGTAAAAACACACAATAATGATCGTTGTGTGTAATTTTTAAGTTGAATATTAATATGATACCTTTTTTTTGTTAAGGGGGGGTAAGATCCTCATGGATGTCCTCCGTCCTTGGCTTAAGGGGTCTGTCGGACTCTTACCGACTAAAAACCACCCCGGTGTTCCCTTGCTTGCCTATGATCAGGGGAGCGAGAATCGCCATTGCATTCTTCCGCAACCCTCGACAGGCATTGACCCGTTTCACCCAAGACGTGTCCCGTCTGTTCGTACCCGGTATGACTGTCACCCATCGGTTCCACTCCTCTAAGAAGCACGCACGGAACACTTCGCGCTGCCTCTCGGGCCTGTATCAGTTCAGACGACGACTTCCCCAAAAGTTCATCGTCCGCAGGCCGCTTCCTACGGTGGCCGGAGATCATTGAATGCCCGCCGGCGCCGGCGCCTGGTGCGTCTACTTCGGGCAGAGAGAGTTGTACAGCGCTCTCCCTCCCGTTCAATTGTAACAACTAACTAACTAGGATGTAACATTGAAAAACCATGTCCTACGTTCCATACGACTATGTACCACAGACGTATATAACAGCCCTTGTGCTGTGTTTAAATAAAATAAACTAACCGTGTACTTTGTTTGCGTGTTTCAGTGACTCCACCGGCCGTAACAAGAGAAGCGTGGAACGGCATCTTCCCTTGCAGGTATTTCTATAGGTTTCAGTTCCTTAGAAGGAAGTGTTCTCCTTATGTGCTGCAGGCCACTCATCACCACTTAGTAGATGTAATATTAACTATAGATTCTCTTGATTACAGTCCTGGAGTCAACAGTCTAGATGAGTTCAGATGCCAAAATGGAACCGGTTGCGTCAGTGTCAAACATATGTGCGACGGTATACCAAATTGCTCAGATGGAAGTGATGAGGAGTTTTGCCCTCTCGGAAGGTAAGTCGCTAATATCATCACAGCAACTCAAGAGACACAAGTGCGTTGCCGGCCTTTAAGGTGGGAGTAAAAGAAGAAGGGGTTTGGGCATCCGGTAAGTGAGTAAGGGAAGAAGGAGTTTGGGCATCCTCATAACCTCACTCGACTGACTTATTCTGACTGAGTACTACTCCTAACAATTCAAAAATATCTATAGTTGATTTAATTGAAATAAATCATTTTTATTTTGATTTATATGGTTTTTTTTAAGATGCAACATAGAGTTAATATGAGTAATAAATAATGGCGGTATACCTTAAGCCAACCAACGCTCTGATGTCAGCCTCTTTGTTCTTCAATTTGATGGTCAGGCTCTTGGTTTCTTCCAATTGTTCCTTCACCAGTTGGGCACGAAAGACCGCTGGTGAAGTTGGCTGCCAAAAGCGATACATATAAATATAACATCCAAACTAAAGTTAAAAAGAAGTTAAAAGTAGTTAAAGTTCAGATTCGTTTATTCGTTTACAACCAAGAGTATTTCATCTTTTAATCGTACGTCTTGTGCATGGATTAAACGTGTGTTGGCCCTCTGAATCACTGCTAAATACATGCAAACCTTTGTGCTCGAAATAATTAAAACAACGGCAAATGACTGTTGTTTGAATAGTGTTAGGGGCTCGATTCCCACACGGGAAAACAATTTGTGGTGTCCATAAATAGGTGTCCCGAGTTTGGCTATTATTTCTGGGTGATACAAGTCATCATTTCTAGTGATACGACAAGGTGATACAAGTCATCATTTCTAGTGCGGGAGATGTTTCATTTAAACATAATAATTTTTGAACGTCTTTATGAGGAGAGAAATATGAGTTGAGATTATTTAGTGATTGCTGGTTATGAACTCTTTTTCAGAAATAATCTTTACACAGAAGAATCAAAGTTAAACAGAAGTCGAAGACAGTCCACTTGTGGGTGAGTTTTTCATTGTTTTTATTCAGTTAAGATGACACACTTGGCGCACTTGATGGTAAGCATATAACGGTATAAATGCGAGCTGTACTAGAGGTGTCACTCACCTTACAACACACAACTACCAAACTTTTTTTTAAAGACTGAGCAATTCGAAACTGAATCGAGTTAGGAACTCTTTGGGAATCTGTAGATGTTTAATGATTTCATGTCATTTGTTTTTATAAATTGGCGGCAATTTAAAAAGTGTCTGTGGTGCATCGAAATGGATTTGACTTGAGAAAATTTTCAACTTTCGTTGCGGTATTACTCCACAACAATGTTACAATAGACTTCGATTGGCATTTCATTACGAAGCCCGATCTCTGTTTACGACTGAGTTTAAACGTTGTCGAAGCAAACTCACTGGTCATTCTCGAGAAGGACGTCCTTCTACGGCGACTTCGGAAGAAAACCTAAGTGCTTGGAGGCTAATCTATGAGTCAAGTATAAAAAGTCTTACATGAACATTTAGGCGTCAGAAAGCTTTGTACTAAATGGATATCTCATAATTTGATGGAAGATCAAAAACGCCACCCTTTGGTTTGGTGCCACTCAATGTTTGAAAAGTATGACGGAGGTGACTCGAATGCTGTATATGACATCGTCACAGGTGATGGAAGCTTAATATATTGTTACGAACCCGAAACCAAAAGATAATCTGCACAATGGATGTTTCGATTCGAAGATTTACCGACAAAAGTAAAGAAGGGCAGAAGTCAAGGGAAAAGATGATTGCCTCATTCATTGGGCGGACGGGTCACTTCGCAACTATCATTCTAGAAGATAAAAGAACTCCCAACAAACATTTTATAGGTTGCCACGACGTGCCAAATATAACTTTTGGTTCCATAAGCTGGTCCCAAATACGTTGCTATCACGTCGACACGACCGAGAAAAGGCTCATTTGATACGAATCAGTGTCGTAATAGAGTCGCGAAGTGGTCGCATTAATCACTAAATAGTCATGTAGTGGTCGCGTACATGTCGTGAAAGCCCAAATAAAAGTCTTCTCATCGAGTAATGGTGTTTACTATAACCGCTTCACGGCATTTTATCGAATTACATATATGCTATCGCGACTTTTATGAGGGATTTTGATTGACTGTGACGATCAATTTTATATTGTAATAAATTATTTTCATTGTCAGTATCCATTTTGCATATTTATGTAAAGCTATTTGTATCTTCAAAACTAAAGTGTCCTGTACATTAATCTGTTGGGAAATTAATTTTATCGAGTAATATGAGCAAGTTTTATCTATAAAAGGAACGCGCCTTATATATTCTTTAAATTAAGCAATATTTTCTCAAATATTTTTAACGAACGTGCTAACAGTTACCATTTTACGACTTAAGAGTTCAAGACATGACCATAATACAACGTCTAAACAACTTATTCTTCTGTGCACTTAGTATATGTCAGCCATAAACGTAATTAGGGTTCATTTAGAGATTTCGTGTAAAAAATCAATTGCCCAGCTTTTTTATTCATTTTAACGTCACACAGTTATTTTTAAGAATCATAAAAGAATGTCTGGTTACTGAATTTTTATACACTAATACGACATTCAGTCACTGTAAAGTTATATAAAAGTGATCAAATTGACTGAAAATCATTTAAGAGTGCATTTTGTCACTCTTACACGACCATCACGTAAAAGTAGTTCCCGCGACTCTAATAGGATTAATAACGGTGTAAAAGTGGTATAGGCGTTACTAAGACGACAGCACTGGTTATACCGCTAAAAGTTGTATAAAGTCATATATACATATATAAAGGTTGTATAGAAGTCGAATAAGATGTCTAATACGACTAAAAAGTCGTATAAAGTTATGAGACACTAAGCCGTATTACATTTAAATGAAATTACTTAATTACGACGTTTATAGCACTTCGAGTAGAGTTAGTTTCACTTATGCGACTAAAATGTTTGTTGTGCTGTTACTGCAGACTGGTATGTCAGTCATTGTCTACCAGTTGTCTTGGAAAATGTTAGATAGTAGCGCCCGAGAAGCAGGCTCCTCCTCCACCACGACAACGCTCCAGGTCACTCCGCCAGACGGACGATTGAATATTTGTCTATCGACAATGTACCTGTGTTTTAGCAAATAAATATGATTTGATTTGATTTGACCAATAATATATACCTACATAATAAAATAAAGCCGAAAAGTTTGTTGCTTCAGTTGAATGCGCCAACCTCTAACATGAATTAGAAAATTTCTTTTTGCATTTCATAGCCTAATCTTAGAGGCTTTGAAGCTTATAGACTAAATTAAACATCACGCTATTACTCTTAGGAACATAGTAGTAACCATAATCGGAGATGAAAATTCGAGGAACGAGAAGCTTGATTAATTTTGCATATTTTTTTCTTCTAGAAGTGATCAGTGGCAATGCCGTGATGGCAGCTGTACATCATTAGACAACATATGTAATGGAGCCGCCGACTGTGACGACCGTAGCGATGAAACACACCCCTTTTGTAGGAAACTATCATCGTAAGTGAAAAAATTAAAGTCCTAACAATTTATCTGATAGCACTTCTTCAATTTAGTACTTATATACAATGAGCTCGTAGTCATCAAACCTGTCGAATATACGACCGTCTCGCAACATAGTACTCACATCAAAGTCTCTGATTTCAGATTAACAAAATCAGGTGGCTGTGTCCTTCCACCGTACCCTACACATGGAACGTACGAGGTCTCTAAATTCCCCAATGCTCGTCCTGGCCAGGCTCTTGATTCCTTCGTACTGACACTAAGCTGTCGGCGAGGATTTGGAGTGGTGGACCCGCTTGGGAGGGAAGGCATGCAACAGCTGTATTGTGTCAATGGAGAATACCAGTACCAGAGCATGCCAAGATGTGTTCGTGAGTATCTCAACGTATCTAATGCGAGTTTTTTAGGTTTTCACGCCTTACTTACTCAACCGATAGTCATGAAAGTTTGCATTCATATCAAAACGACATAGGTTTCATCCTGAAAAAAAGTTTTATTTAACCGAATTTAGGAAACCGACACAGGCAAATAACCGACACAGGCAAATAACCGACGCAGACAAATAACCGACGCGGCGACGCAGGGAAAAGCTAATTTTGAATAAGCAGTTGAATTGGCACACTTGGAGAAATATTTTTAAATCATCATCATGTCGAAAACGCTTATCGTTGAGTGTCCATTTTTCACTTTTAAATCCAATCTGTTTCCAACTCCTGTGGCATCTCGCTTTTATGCTCGTTTTCGACGTGCATAAAAGCGACGTACTCAACGCACCACATTGCGTACCAGATCTTTAGCTTACAGTGTTTTTTATTCGTAACACTTAGTTTTCGCTATTTTCCAACAATTGGCGATACAACAACAGTTTTACAGCCTTCCAAGCAATTAATGTTTGTAATCATTCACTTATATCAAGGGATATCCATTAATTAAATAAGCTCAAATAAGAGTGAAGGTTTCAAAAAACAATCTAATTTTGCCTGAAGGGGTCTAAAATCTCTTCAACGATTACAAAATGCCTTACATCATTTTGGAAAAGAGTTGATACTCTTACACTGCTGGACGATATTAACCAAACATAGGTAAGAACCACCGCCTGGAAACTGGCTTTCAAATGAAAAAAATCGCATCGAAATCAGTACATTCGTTTGAGAGCTATGATGCCACAGACAGACACACACAGACATCGACGTCAAACTTATGACACCCCGTCGTTTTTGCGTCTTGGGTTAAAAACTCAATGTTACCTGTGACCCTTTCAACAATATTTTTAGCAATGCAAATGAAATAGAATAAAAATCACGTAAATAATGGTTGCTCCCTTATATAACTAGATAAGTTGAGAACTCTTGTAAACTATCTCTTTTCAGGTTTCTGCAAACTGAATCCAGATCCAAGCGTTCGTTACACGTGTCATGTACCAGGCGTGGGGTTCAAAACTTGCCAAAACTACGTAGCTCCTGGAACATTGGTGAACCCCATCTGCAACAGCCCTATATACTACTCCACTGAAAGCTTGCCGTATATGAAGTGTAATTTTGGATTTTGGGACTACGTCGCTCAGTGTAGAGCAGGTTTGATCAAAATTAGATTTAACTTATGTCTTCATATTTGGTACGAAGGACCACTAGTCCGAACCCTTGATGATGTAGATCATCAAGAAATCGCACCTAGTGGTCCTTCGTACCAAGTCTGTCAGTTCACATGATTTTAAATATTAGCCAACAAATGGAGAAACCAACAGCCTATCAGAAATAAGTCTCCAAGACCTATTTTTGTGTTGTCATTGTCCGGTAACGTACCATGACCCTCGAACATGATTATGAGAGCGTCAGGTCACCTGCTGCTTGACAGAGACCTGATATCCATTGATGAAACAGGGATATTAGTTTTAGACCATATTTTATAACGTTATTAGACCCCCGGGACAACTGGGGGCCATTATATGGCAATTCAAAAACATATCTAGGACCTAGAATACTATTTACTGCAAAATATCAAATGAATTTGTCTCTACTAACCTAAATAAGGGTATTTTTGAACTGTCAGGTATAGAAGTCAGTACTGATGCTGGTTACTTATGGAGAAGTACAGGAACAAGATGTTTCTTGTAAAAGAATAAGGCTCTTGGTGTTCCAAGGGCCTTATTCTTGCTAAATAGCCATGGTTCTTCGACCATGGTTCTTTTATTGGCCAGCATAACTTGAGCTGTCATTGTATAGACTTACTTACCATGACAGGTAATCACATATACTGGACGCGTGTAATTTCACTAAGCCGTTTTCACATAATTTTTCAAGTTGTGAGACATATTGTTTAAAAATTTTAGCTTTCTGCACTTCTTCTATATATAAACTGTAAATATTCCAAAATTCACGTTACTACGTTCGCGAAATTTTCTTAAAAAGGGGTACAAAGAATTCTCTTCACGTATTAATATGATGATGTTCGCTTACGATGAACTTTTTATACTTATTCTGCATCAATTATACATACGGTCTTTGCTTATATTATTTATAAGTAAATTGAACCAGCAGCGCCCCGAGGTTTCACCCGCGTAAGTCCCGATCCCGTGAGAATATCGGGATAAAAGGTAGCCTATGCGTTAATCCAGGTCTCCAGCTATCTACATACCAAGTTTCATAGCAATCGGTTCAGTGGTTTTTGCGTGAAAGAGTAACAAACATCCATCCATCCATCCATCCAAACTTTCACATTTATAATATTAGTGGGATTGATTTTGTACTGTATGAATCGTTGCAAAAGCTATGGTTCTATGCTAATCGTAAAAAACAGAATAAACACTCCACCAGCTTATTGGACTATGTCGACTGTGTCCTAACATTTTTTTTTTATTTTTTTATGATATAGGGAGCAAACGAGCAGACGGGTCACCTGATGGTAAATGACTCCCACCGCCCATGGGGACCTGTAACTCGAGTCACAAGTGTGTTGCCACCCTTTAAGGTGGGAGTAGAAGAGGGGGAGGGGGGGGAAGTGTGGAGAGGGGGGAGAGGAGAAGGACGGGCAGGGTAACCTCACTCACGCGGCGAAATGCAATGCAAGCATTGCTTCACTACCAAAATATATAAACAACAAAAAATATAAACATATGTTACTTTATGATACTAATATGATATTTATTTATGTGTGTAGAATTGCTTTCAAACCTGATTTTATAAATACTTCAATTTGGTAATATTATGAATAAAACCAGGGGTAAGAAGGAAGAGGTTTCATGATTTCTTTTTCATCTCTTATTGTTCTTTCATTCTTCTTCCCTTTACAGAATGTGGTCGAGTAACTCCTGAAGGCGGTGAGTTGGTGATCGACGGCAAACAAGCCAAGCGAGGTGAACTGCCGTGGCACGTTGGCGTCTACCGGAAGACCGCCACACCGTACACGCAAATCTGCGGCGGGACTCTCATCGCCAATAATGTGGTTTTATCTGGTGAGCTATATTCATATAATGAGAAAACTCCTCGACTCTACGCTGAGTCTTATGCAGGTGAGGTAGCTCCATAAGAACTTGGAAAAATAAAGACTTGAGACGGTTTCAAGTTACCTAGAAAGCATCTCCTGTGTTCCGTTTCTGCAAATGAATGTAGCCAGAAATATTTTAGCTAAACTGTATAAAAAAACTAGCAGCGCCCCGCGGTTTCACCCGCATAAGTCCTGATCCCGTGGGAATATCGAGATAGAAAGTAGCCTATGCATTATCCAGGTCTCCAGCTATCTACATACCAAGTTTCATCGCAATCGGTTCAATGGTTTTTGCGTGAAAGAGTAACAAACATCCATCCATTCATCCAAACTTTCACATTTATAATATTAGTGGGATGAAACATCATGTACTGTCATTGCAATCTAAATTATTTAATAATTTAATAATAATTCAAATATAATTAGAGAGTATAATACTTTGCAAATTAGAACCACTGATGTAACAATCTGACAACATGCAGTATCAATTACAATACCTCATAAAATACTTGACAAAACTGAATTCTTTGAAAATTATAATAAAATCTAATTTCCTGTGCATTTTCTTAGCTGCCCACTGTTTTTGGAGTGATCTGAGGAAGAAATTACCAGCTTCTGACTTCGCTGTTGCAATCGGCAAGCTTTACCGAGATTGGGATAGCGAGAATGATATCGGAGCCCAGAAATCTGATGTAAGAACCTAAAACCAATCCGCTAACATCTTGAAACAAAAGCCATCCTATGTGTGATGTGCATGTCACGCAAACTTCATTAAACAAATAATTATTAATAAATATTTGCGAGAGCAATGACGTGATTGTTACTGTGAACTGTCACGTCCGGACGTGTCTTCAATTAATCGCATGCCAAATCTCTTGTAAAGTAGTCCTCTTATAACTCAATATGAATTACTGAAAGCATGATCAGGCACTTTGATTTGATCATCGGATCCGTCAACAAACCTTATGTCAAATGTCAATTTTTTACCGCCATACAATTTTGATGTCAAATGCCAATGGGATCATAGAATAGTATTTTTTTCTTTGACATACTTTTCAGAAACTCGAATTGATTTGACACCACCGTTAACTAGAGAGCTCTGTGAGTAGAACAATATTTTGATTAGCCTTAAAAGTCTCACATTCAAAATTAATTACATTTTTCCTTATCTTCTATGGACGTGTGTGGAAACCACCTAGGACCATCACGCTAACGGCAAAGTGGTATATTGTCACGGAGTCTTACTGCCACCTACTCAAGTTTAACATAGAAAAAAAAAAAATCCTGGTGAGCCCCGGCAGACCCCGGCCGTCTGTTCAACTACAAATAACCTCACCCTGAAGGATTATCCCCTTTAATTAAAAAGCGCGCAGGAAATACACCGGGCTGTCGTCTGAGGTCTGCTCCTGCTTCTCCTACGTAGGGGCCAGGAATTATTTTGCGCCCGGTGCGTCTGCTGCGGAACGGGAGAGCACTACCTCTCTCCTATTCCCTTTCTGCTACTTCATTCGGATAATCGCCTTATCTAACAAGTGTAATCCTGTCTACAGCTTATAGAAATCAGGATCCCAAGCCGGTTCCAAGGTGCAGCGGCTAACTTCCAAGAAGACATAGCTGCCATGATCTTGAAAACTTCCTTCGTCTACATGACGTATGTCCGACCCGTGTGTCTTTACTATGACGTGAACTTTGAAAGGATTCAACTACAGCAAGGCAACTCAGGAAAGGTATATCTAAGATCTTCAGTATATTCCTGTTTGAAATTGCATGAGACAGGAATATAAACTAAAGCTTAAGCAATGTTACAGAATGACTTGACTGACTCTCACTTATTTAAGATACTTAAGAAAGAAAGAAAGAAAGAAAGAAAAAGTATTTATTTCTTAATAAGTAACGTTCATGCTTACAGTATAGTTATGAAACATTTAAAAAAAAAAAAAAGAAATACAAATAAAAATAAAGAAAAGAAAATTAAATAGAGTGACAATTGCCTTGCACGCACTTGCACGTCACTTATTGAAATTGGTCACCGCTCAGCATTGATGCTGATGGCGCCAGCAAGGAAGTTGCTGTGCGCTAAGCAGCGCTGATTTTCAGCGGTGACCGTGTGGAGTAGGTGTGCACATATAAATAAATAAATATAATACTTAAATAACTAGAGACTCTCGCTCCCAAGCAATATAGTTTATTCTACCGGACACGCAATGTCGCGTGAATATTCATATGAACCGCAGGCTATAATGAGCCATATAATTTATACAGGAGAATTTATTTTACTTTGGTTAATAAATTTACTCCTTGGGTTTATGAGGTTTGTCAATGTCAATTTAACCGGAATGTATTTAAAATAAATGGAAGCTGTAGGTTCTAGGTTTATAATTTTATAAATAGGTATGAGTGGATTCTTAATATAAAAAGAATAACACTAATAATAATCCGAATTATATAGGTTTTTAATTAACCGACTTCAAAAAAGGAGGAGGTTCTATGACGACTGTATGTGTTATTTTTTCACCGATATTTCCGCCATCTATGGACCGATTTCAAAAATTATTTTTTGTTTGAAAGGGCATACCCTCTCCAGGTGGTCTCATTGTCACCAAAGTCAGATCTGATGGTTGTATCTGAGGGAAAACGAGAGAAACCCTCCGAAATTGAATATAATTTTATTTTCTAATAGGTGGCTGGCTGGGGGCTCACATCGGCCCAAGGGACGGCTGCGAACACCCTCCAGGTTATTGAGATGCCTTTCGTCAACGTGGACACTTGCATCAATACTCTTCCGCAATCCTTTAGAGAGTACATCACTGGAGATAAATTCTGTGCAGGGCATACTACTGGTAGGTAAGCCTTAACAAGAGAACTGATGCTGTTTGATCAATGCCTTTGCAACTGAAAACAGTAATAGCTTCAATCAAGAAATTTAATTCTTCTAAAAGGCTTTCACAGAAAACCGGCAGTAAAGCAATGCTTTCGTGAGTAAGGTTACTGGAGGCTCTAACCCTTCCCTCTCCCTTATACCCGTCCTTCCCCTCTCAGTTATTTACAGAAAAAATTGTGTGTGTCTGATACCTTTTTTTTTTGCAATGTCAGTCAAATTGACATCATTTCATTTCATTCGAAAACTTTCACACGTACTAATAATTCGGACATTAAATTTCATCACTAAGAATTAATCCAAACAATTAAGATTAGATTATGATATTACATACATTTTGCATACAACATACATTAATTTGCTAAGACCATATGAACAAGTTTGAATGCTGTGTGCGAAAAGCAAAATGTTGGTCACAACTGTATCAAGTATAAATTTTTCTAATGTTATTTTTAAAATGAAAATTTGTGTGTGTGAAATTCGTTTTTTGTCAAATGACAGGACACTTTTATTCTTCCATTTTTCTTTATCATTCGTCATTACACTCGTTCATCTATATTTTCTTTGGTCGTTCTCTTCTCTTGTATCCGTCAACTTCCATACGTAGACTCTTCACCACATTTCACTCATCCGTGTCCATCACAAGCCCATACCACGTTAACCTATTGCTCCTCAACTTTTCATCATCTGACGCTACTAATACGTGAAGTAAGCTATGTATCTCCCAGAATATTATTATCATCACATTTTACTTGCTTTAAATGTACTCTTATCCGCAGGTAAGGCTTTATGCAAAGGCGACAGCGGAGGAGGTTTGGCCTTCCCCGATAGAGGGCTAGGAGTTGACAGATTCTATCTAAGAGGCATCGTGTCTGCAGCCCCCAGGGATGACGAGAAGTTATGCAATGATAATGTTTATACCACGTTCACCATGATCACGAAGCACCAGGATTTTATCAAAGAGTACCTACAGGTTTTTATAATAAATAATTTTAGTAAGTATGACTTCAAGGGCAGAGGTTAGACGCACCACCTCTGTACAAAAAAAACTAGACAAGTTCGAGTCTGACTGTTCCGTAAGCAAGCAAACTTGTATGTTGATAACACGTCTATCTCGGGAACCAATTCTCAAAGACTTTTGCCCGTCGTCTTTTTAGGAAGACAAACTTAACTTTGCGGTTGCGATGTATAGCAAAGTTAACAATCCAACCGCAAAATATAAGTTTATAAGTTTGTAGTCACAAAAACGATTTTTTATGTGATATAATAACAAATTAACGACCGTCGAGAATTTTCCTTTTTTCCTTTATTTGTGCTGTGAGACAGGACAAATAAAGGAAAAAATTATAACTTCATAACTTCACACATCTCACACACGGCCGTCTGATCCCAAACTAGGCAGAGCCTGTACTATGGTAATCAGACTGCTGATAAACATATATATTTCTAAATACATACATTTTATAGATAAATTACACCCAGACACCGAACAAATGATCGTGCTCATCACACAATTATTTGTCCTGGGTGGGAATCGAACCCACAACCTCTGGCTTAGCAGTCAGCGTCACTAACCACTAGACCAACAGGATTCTTGATTCTTACCAAATTTCATGATTCTAGATCAATGGGAAGTACCCTATAGGTTTTGATTTACCTGTGAAATGTTCAAATTTAGTCAAATTTAAGGCTTAAATTGCCATATCTTATGATTGCGTTGACTTAGAAGCTTGATTTTTTTACAGCTTCAAGGGACCGCAGACTTATATATTTGATATTAATTTCAACTTGATGCGTCCACGGGTTCTTGAGGAAAAAATGATACTATAAGGGTTTCCTTTTTTTCCTTTTGAGGAACGGAACCCTAAAAAACGCGTGAGGTGTCTTTGGGGCACCCGGTTGGAAAGAAGTTCCTTTCATTATATATAAATATATCTTATGCATTGAATAAACTGTATCAAAATATAGTAAATATTGTAAAAATCTCGAAATTAAAAGTGCGCCATCTGTGAAAGTTGCCCGAACTAATATATGGATAATTAGTGTACTTAAAGAAGAAGCACAAATTAAATTAATAAGCAGACATCTGTCAATACTACGAGATTTTTATTTTGCAATTCATCATTTTATCAGCTACACTAGTTGCCAAAACACCACGCTTTCTGTATGAGTATCAAATTCAATTTAATTGGAAGATTAACATTTCTGGTTCTTTTTTCAGGGCACTTGCAGCGAGTGCTGAAAAAAAATGTCCACAATACTCGTTTCAGTGTGATGACGGATCTTGTGTAGACCAAGGTGCTGATTGTAACGGGGTAAGTAATTTTACCACAAAAAAGTGTGTGTTCAATTCACACACGGCTGAAGTGAAACTTCAGAAAAGTAGCCTACGAGAGAATGAGATAAATATAGAGTATCAGGAGTATTAGGATAATTATAAAGTTTATTTTATTTTATAATATTTTTACAAATGTTTTTGTGTGTGTAAAATCAACACAAATAATTTACTAATGATAATAAATTTAATTTTAGATAATTTATATAAAAATTATTTGTGAAATTAACACAGATGTGTTAAATAATTAACATAAATTAATTAACCAATGAATTTTAATACGCAAATGCACAAAAAGACACCACGTTGACATTGACACATTTTCACAGCAGGCGCAAAGACAAAGATTTTAGGAAACAGTGACACTTGTATTCTATCTCATTCTCTCGCAGGCTAAATCCTATTTGTGTCTCTCTTTTTTGGTGTCGCTTTTTCGTTTCATCGAATTTTCAAATCACAACGATTTCATGAAGAGTCACTTTAAAAATTATAGGCTAATAAACATGCCTTCATGGTGAACCGAAGTATAAAAGAGTTCCACTATCCACCTGCTGGCTTCATCATCAGACCATCGTCACCAAACCCAATCTGTTGGACTCGTCAAAACGAACTATATGAACCCAAACTCCAGGGGTTTACTAGTAGCCACTGAAGAGTTACACTATCCACCTCCTGGCTTCATCATCAGATCAGCTCCAAGATGCCAAATTATAGTATTGCCATCCAAACTACATATATTACATACAAAGCTTCATGTCGATGCACATGACAATAAGAAGTAGATTAAAATTTACTTCCAAGATTTCTTTACGTAATTGGTTACAAGTGAAGCTAATAACAGCCCGTTAATAAAAAAATACACGCTTTAATGAATCCTTAATTTTACTAAAAGACAGTGAATGACTTTAGTGAACTGTGAATTTTCACTTCTCATATCCTTGTTAACAGAGACAAGACTGCACGGACGGATCCGATGAGACTGACGAGCTTTGTAAGCCGGGGTTTGTAAAACCAACACCTTCGGCGATACCAGATCCTAGCCCTTTGGCAATACCCGTCACAAAACCACCATCTAGCTCTGGACCAAACTCTTTGCCAATGTAAGATCTTATCCGCTATGTATTTCATTAACGAAAAGTCTATAAGTAAAGGCTGCAGGACTTTATCAGCACTTCTTTACTGCTCCTGTCCCGACATCCACATATAGAGATTATAACCAGAACTATCTAGTAAAAATAAGCTAAATTAAATTCCTAGTTTTCATACTTTGGACTCTTCAAATACTCAAGACAAAAATTGTTATACTAAAAAAGAATCAACCACGGAGCAGATAATCCGTGGAATCAACGCATTTGCAATGGCCAAACATTATGGATCTATGCAAACCGTCATTGGGTGCAGCGGGTTTAAGTAACGGACAGATTATATTTATAACGCACATTGCGATAGTCCGGGATGGCTTCAGCGTCAGTTTGTACCCTCTATTAAAAGATAGTGACCATTAATGAAAATATGACATATCCAACAAAAAATCATCAGGAAACTTTATCAAAGTTTAAGTTCGCTCATCGGCACCAGGCTAATTTGATGAACTACGGCCTGACCCCACCCGTGCTGATATTTGGAATCATCATAATAGCACAGTTCATAAATAGGGATGAAATATATGGAGTAATGTCTTTCAAACTTCATATAAATCTTTGCTTTTATCTAGATATCAATGAAGAGATGAAATGGAGTGGAGCGTAGAATATTGGCTGTCGGAGTCAGCATACTTGGTCAAAATTTTTCCCACATGTTTTGCCTGCCACAACAAAACGACCATTCTAAAGCGAAATTAAACCAGCAAGTCTTTGGCCACGATGTTTGCCTTTTGGAAGACAGACATTCTTCAAATCAATCGCTCATAAGACGAACACGTACCATTTCGAATCGCTACTATTCACAGAAATAACCCGTTGACAGCTGGGATTACGGGTCCAAACCACGGGTCCAAACGAATTCAGAAACTGCAAAGCTATTAGCCTGGGTTTTAGAGTTTTCTATGTACCCTCCGTTGGTCAAAATGACATGAAAAGAAAAGAAATACAGATAATTCAAATCTCGGGCAAATTTTGTATAAATCCAAACTTACACTCAGAACTTACAAAATCAGGTTTAAAGTTAAAAACAGGAGCCCATTAAAATTAAATTAATGGACCTTAATTTTATTTCGATTTCAGACCAACAAACAAAGGCTGCACTTTACCGCCATTCCCAAATTATGGAACTTACGAAACCAATATTCCCAACAGTCTCCCTGGTCAATCATTTGACTCTGTCACATTGACAGTTACTTGTCAGGATGGATACAGGATCATGACATCAGAAGATGATGCAAGCAAATATAGCACTACGGTGTATTGTATTAGGGGAGATTGGCAACAGAACATGCCTAAATGCGTTCGTGAGTATATTGTTTTTACGCAATTCATGATTTTGAATTTTTAGTTCTAAAAAACAGAAAACAATTGTTTGACTGCAAAAAGTGAATAATAATTTTATTGTCAATTTGACTGAATACTGCTTTTTTGTGTGTAATGCGATATTTTCGCCATTTGTGAGTCGATTCAAATCATTCTTATTTTAATTTATTTGATTGTACTCAAGGTTAGTTGCATTTAAATTTTAAAGAAAATATTTCACCTCTAAAGGTGGTAAATTAAGGGTAAAAGAAAGTTTGAACAGCATTATAATTTAACATGATCCAGGGCTCCAGGCGAATTGAAGTGTGTGTTGTATCCGATTTTGTATCTACCTATTACATTGCAAAACTGATATTTAAATACAAGACTCATTATTGGGGTCGTCGTAGACGCCCATATTTGAACATGGGTCATTATCATCCATTGGAGAAATGGATTTTTTTTTTTTTTTTTTTATTAATAACAAAATCTAGTCGAAATAAATACATAATATATCTATTATACAGGATGTATTTGAAAAAGGAACACTTATTTAAATCACTGAAGGGGCATGACTCTAGCATGCAGCTACAAAAATATTTTTTGAAAAAAAACTATCCGTTTACAAGTTATGACCGTTTGAATTTCCAGGTATTTTTGCCTCCGTTTTTTATAAAAGTAGTTGGAATGCGTAAAGTTAAAGATTATAAATCGTACGATTTTTAAACCGAAAAACGCCGCGTGACTTTGACTCGCCGTTGCAAGGTAACGACTTCCCGTCTGCCGCTTGGTAGTCGCTAGTAATCCGCGACTTTCACATGATTACATTTTCCCTTTATTATTTTTATGACAGTCAGAAATAACCTGCAACTTTAATGTCTATCTGGTCATTTTTATCACGGTGCTTAATTTCCCAGCATTAGATTATATATTATCTGTATTTAATGATAATTTTATGAAATTTTTAAAGATATTTTGTACAAAAAAATACACGTGATTTTGGGTAAGGAGAGAGATTAATCTGAATCTGACCAGAGGGGAGGGAGGGGATATAAAATTGATAAAAATATATCATTTGATTAATGGACGACCCCCGTGATAAAAAATTGGCCAAGTTTTTTCCATCGATGAATGCCCTATTTTTGTAGAATACCTCTGAAACATATTTCGTTACTTTTAGGAGTCTGCCGGTTAGCACTGGACCCTAGTATTGATTCCAAGTACAGTTGCCTAATACCAGATGCTGTAGGAACTAAGAGGACTGAGTGTAAGGAATATGTACACTCCGGAACAGCTGTTGAAATCAGCTGCAACAGTCCAAACTATTACTCCGACAATGCACTGCCGCGCATGAGATGTATATCTGGTTATTGGGACTACTTTCCTCGGTGCAAAACAGGTATGTTAGCAACATCTACCCTTGTATGACTGGATCTAATGACTGGCCTGTTGGTCTAGCGGTTAGTGACCCTGACTGCTAAACCAGAGGTCGTGGGTTCAATTCCCACCCAGGACAAATAATTGTGTGATGAGCACGATAATTTGTTCTGTGTCTGGGTGTAATTTATCTATAATATGTATGTATTTAGAAATATATAAGTATGTTTATCAGCAGTCTGGTTACCATAGTACAGGCTCTGCCTAGTTTGGGATCAGACGGCCGTGTGTGAGGTGTGTGAAGTTATTATTGTTATTATTATTCTATAGCTTCAAACTATCCAATTGACTAAATAACCGTAACCTTCAATTAAATTGTCGCCTGCGGTATCTCAAAATCAAAATCAAAACCATTTATTTCAATTAAACCAATAATAGGTATTTTTGAATCGTCAGGAGTAGGAGGTAGTCAGACTAAGTCAGTCGTGAAGCTAGTTCCAATACGTAGATCCTATGGAGAAGAATAGGCAAGAAACTCCAAGGACACTCTTTTTCAAAATGTTTTTTACAATGTTATGACTTATGCTTTCATATTGTGATATTCAATGTTCTGCACTCAATTTTATTTAACTTTATCTAGTTCTGTTTATACATGTGCATGCTGTGTTTATCTTTAATTCGTTGTGCATTTGTCCTGAAAGCCTTTCTCGTAATAATGAATAATATTGTATTATTGTAACAACCGTCTATAAACCAAATAAATAAATAGAATTTTTGGTTACATTGCTTATAAGCATAAATGAAATATGCGGACAATGTAAAATATTATTCTAAAATATACATTTCTGGACCGATACGACCATCAAACCTTTAAGAAAAGGCCGACAACGCACTTGTGACTCTTGAGCTGCAGGTGTCCATGGCGACGGTAGTAACTTACACTCAGGTGACCAGAAATGTCTAGTGCTAGTTGACCCTATATACTGACATTAGTTAATTTGTAAGCCCAGTATAACTAGTCATAATAATGTCTATAATGTCGGTAATTTTTGTAAAATCGTAATATTTGAAGTTATACTTCAATTGGCGCGTTTAGGAAAAATTAAAAGAGTAAATTTTTATGATACGCGCGCACACCGTCACGAAAAACCAACACCCTGAAGTTAGCTAATCAACATTTTAGTTTTTCAAAAAAAGTTACCAACTTCACGATATTTATTCAAGTGTGTCTGAGCCTACAACACATGTTTTGTATCAGTCCGAATAAAATATATATAAATAGGTATACATAAATATATATTTTTTCAAATAATATATCGTGTTGACTGATATTTATTAACAATTTATTGATTTAAAGATAATTTACTGTGATAAAAATAGTTTTTACATATTACTTTGAGTACGTTTGTAGAATTTGACGTTCGTTGACTGTATGTATTATTTATTATGATATTTTATGATATTATGATGTTTAAATAAACTTTATTTAACTAGATAATTTAAAACTTTCAACGTATTAAATCCCTTTTTTCTATTATTAGTGTCGTTTTTTCTACAAACGAAGATAATAATAAGGTAAAACGAATGCTGAGACAAGACCTAGGTACTGCTGCGACCGGGGCGTGTCTTAGGACCCGGGACTTCAGGGTCACTTGTGATAGAAGAATAGTTGAAACACTCACTAGCTCGTAAGGCTATCAGGCAGCAAGCGAATCACATTTAAAAGTGATAATACAATATAGTTAATATCTTGATCACATTTATATTATTCTCTGGCGAACCGTTCTGACATCGGTCTTCCACCTATTCTATATTTTATATAATTCAAACAGTTCTATATACTTCAGTACAGCTTGTCACCGGCCAGTAACTATGATATGCCACAAAGGCGTGACAGTACATAGATACATTTGTAACGTCCACCGTCCAAGAGAAAATAACGAACGAGCAAGTTCTACAAAATACTGATAGTTCTAGACCTATAACTTCCTTACTGCATCAATTTTATCTCTTGAAAATTAAAATATCTGAAATTTAAATGGTTTTAGATGCGAATATGTGAGGTATTACTAAACACATAGCAAATAACCAATTTCGATATCAGTTATATAGTTAAACTAATACCGTTATAACGGTAACAATTTATTCAATTTTAGCAATTTTCACGTGATAAAAATTAGAAAAAGGGCAGAAATTTCTTAAGTTATAATTTAAAGCCAATTTTGTTTTCAGAATGTGGTCGAGTAACACCTATAGGTAAACCTTTACTCATAAATTCTGTAACAGCAGAGCTTGGGCACGTGCCTTGGCACGTGGGTATTCATCGAAAATTCCCAAAACCTTACACCCAGATCTGCGGCGGGTCTATCGTCTCTAACAAGGTTGTTATATCTGGTAAGCATATTGATTAAACAAGTACTTTTAATATCCAGTTTATTACGGATATACAGTTTTCCTCGCGTGTGTATTTCGGGGATGCCGGACTATTTTCAAATCCGACGAAGGCCACATAAATGTGATATGCTACGTCACGTATGTTAATGAAAATAAATACTACTCACGAAATTTTTTATTCCAGTAATCAGTTATTCAACAATAACGTCATAACGTTATTCGATACAATTAGTTTCTTTGAAGTCCGTTTATTTATTGTCAAAGACATTATTTAATTCGTAACTATTGACGAGATGTTGTGCTATGAACTTTTGTCCATGATACAATAATATATCTATTATTATTATTGTTTTAAGTGCATAGTGCTACTTCGACCATTTCTGGTCTTTTGTAGCGTACTTCTGCTTTACAGTTCACTGCTCAGACTTATAGCTTCGAGAAACCTTCAGCTATTATCATCAGTGATTGTTTGTATTTCCTGCGGTTACATGATGTGCAACCCTAGGTTAATACTTCGGTGCCGCATTAGTGGGCCACAAGAGCATAAAATATGCATTTCAGTCTCTTCTGTTTACGTCTATTATGTACCTGTGTATATTAAGGGAATTAATGCGATCACCAAAAATGTATTACATACCTCTGAATTGCCTAACGATTCGACCAGGTTGCACTGACCCTGGTCAGTGGCTGACTCCTTATTACCTATTTCGTGACTGCGTTAATTCCCTATATGGGAATTAATATGCATAATAAATTATCTTTACTAATATTATAAAGCTGATATGTTTGTTTGTTTGTTTGCTTGAACTACTGGTTCGAATTGAAAAATTATTTTAGTGTTGGATAGCCCATTTATCGAGGAAGGCTATAGGCTACAAAACATCACGCTACGACCAACAGGAGCGGAGCAGTGACCATAAACGCAGGTCAAACTGCGGGGATGGCTAGTAGTTTAATAAAACTAAAAAAAAAACTAGTTATTTCGTTATTTAAAGCAATGACTTCGATATAAAGTTATTCAATCATATGAACCTTGATTTAGTTTCTCAAATCAAATCAATTTTGTATTATTGAATTATTCAATCAGTATCATTACCTCTTCACTTTAAGTATGATAAATCTTTTCTTGTTTTTTATGATGAAGAAGTGAGTGAAATAAATGAGCAATAAATGAAATATTAAGAATCTAAAAATATATTCGTAAACCCTTATAGTAACTAATTTTCTAGGCGACCATTTTTAGGGTTCCGTTCCTAAGCGTAAATTTGAAAGTCGTTAATTTGTTGTTATATCGCATAAAAAAAGTTTTTGTGATTACAAACTTATATTTTGGGGTTGGGTTGTTGACTTTGTTGCACAGTTAAATTTGCCTTTTGAAAAAGACGGGCAAAAGTCTTCAAGAATTGATTCCCGATGTGGACGTATACAAGTTTGTTTGCTTACGGAACCCTCGGTGCGCGAGTCAGACTCTCACTTGTCCGGTTCTTTTCTTGTAAAATACTTACTACCTTTAAAAATTTGAAAAAGAGTATATATTTTTAAAACATATATAAGTAGTCTTCAATAACATCTTAAAGGCGTTCTATAAGTTTCGACCTGCTACTGCTGTATAATATATTCTAAGAAATATTTCTAATGTTACAGTTCCAACTTCCTTCAGACATTTAAAACAAAATGAATTAAATCTAGATCTATTTTTCCACTAGCTGCACACTGCTTCTGGAACGATAAACTACTGCCAGCCTCTGATTACGCGGTGGGTGCCGGCAAGTTGACCCGGGCGTGGAGTGACGTTAGAGATGAAGATGCTCAGAAGTCTGATGTAAGTATCATAGAAAGGAAATTAAAGAAGAATATTTATCTGCTATAAACCTTTCCGGCGCAGAATATTCAATCCTTATATACGCTGAAGAAATACACTGTTCGTTTTTTTATTACGTATGTTGAAAAATATTGTGCCTACTCATTCTAACAGGCCTTTTATTAGTAAATCGCTTTTAAAGAGCGACAAAATTCAAAGACCTTGATCTTTAAAGGTATTTCTTGGGACTTATTTTGCAAAAGTACCTATAAATAGCGCGCATTTTAAAAATATTATTTAAAATTTTGTTACTTCACGGCCACGTTCAGATGCTGGGCGTTGGACGCGCGTTTTGCTACCGCGCGTTGACGAGCGTCAACATAAACACGTTCCACATTCCACATCAAAATTACTAATATTAAATATATAATTTAAAACTCATTAATATGTAGATGAAAAAATTAATCTATATGTATGATGTATACTTATACACAAGTTTAGCGTCCGTATGTTTCTTGCCGCAAATCACGGAAAGTGTTTGATGAATTGTCTTCAAATCTTTTTTTATTCCGAAGTTTTAATAGAAACCGTAAATTCTATACATTTTCGACTGATTGATATCGAAAAATAGTGTGCATTTTAGATTAACTTCTAATTGGTCATAGTAACGTTGATGTGATAATTGTCGATACAGCATCGTATAGTAACATTTACGAAATTTTACTGAGCCTTTACTGAGTTTAGTTTCAAGTAGCCTAAGTTTAGGATATAAGGTTATAAAGTGGCTTTCAGTAAGTCTGGATGTTAAAATGGATGAACCCAGTATCGCCGTCTCTTCTTGTGTTGCTGTGTCTGACGTCGATATAAAATCATTTAACACCAAGCTGTTTTTACGTCCATCTTCGACGAATACAGAATTCGAATGAACTGCGACAACGCGCGTTCAACACCCGTAAAACGCTTGCCATATAACGCGCGTTTGGTTTTTGTATAGTGTATATAAAAACCAAACGCGCGCATGACGCCCGGCCACCGCACGTCATCTGAACGCACTCTAACGCGACATATTATTATGCAACGTTTTCAATTTTTGGTTCTTTTTTCGAATTTCGAAGTTTAATTTTATTGTTTTTTCAAGTACGGTCGTGTTACTTCTTTTACACGCACAAACTATGATAAAATGTATCATAGATACACGTTCCCTAATTAAATTACGTGCATGTATTAGTAAACCATCATAATAATAAACCAGACCATACAATGAATATCTCTGTAATTATGTTATAATAGTTTGATACAAAAACTTCAATGTATAGCGTCTGTAGTGTATTAATTACTACAACGGAGCACATTAGACTCGTGGTCGCACGCTTGCTTAAGTAAAAACAACTATTCAAGTTATAGTTTGTTACGGTGCCATTATTATACTTTAAAACGTTACTTATCATTAAAATTTATACTTATCGTTTTATTTGTTTTTTTTTTGTACTTCTAAAGTATAGTTTTCGCATTTTTTTAAGTGAAAACTTCTTTAGCGGCGTTGTGCACTTTTTGGGAGGGGTAAATGTTAAACTCGCGTCAGGACACGTGACCCTGATCGAAAATTCGTAAGAAGGAGCCGAGTTTCTTATATTTAAAAAATATAACATTCTAAATTCAAACATTTATGAGCGGCCAGGAGCGCAGAACTTCCATTGTATCCTATGTATACATTTAGATATGTTATTACCTACTTTTTATTTTTAACCTAATTATATAAATACAGATGTGTGTGTGTGTATGTATATGCAAATACATTGTGAAGTTATGTTTTCACTTCTGACGTGCAGTCCCACGACAGACTGTTTTTTTTTTATTACACTTGCAATATCACATCGCGCCAATGCGGGCGTAAAGAGCCTGATAGCAATACTGTGCGCACAACTGAGCTTACAACTTATTTGAGTGTGAAAGCACATAAATTTAAATTTTATTCTAGGTGGAGCAAATAAACGTACCAAGTCGTTTCCGAGGCTTCCAAAACGACATTGCCGTGTTGATCATGGTTACACCTTTTTCCTATACTATCTACGTGAGGCCTGTGTGCCTGGACTTCGCCTTTGATCTTGAGAAGAGGCAATTGCGGGAAGGCATGCTGGGACAGGTACACCTTTTCCATCACCACACGGCTTGTGTTATCTCATTTAACTGACGTCAATAATTACCCACCCGACTACAGCCGGGTTAAAAATATTGGTTCACAATTAGAGTAAATACTTATCATGCTAACTCTTTAGCACCTATTAAATAAAATCAACGAGCAGACGGGTCACCTGATGGTAAGTGACTATCTCCGCCCATGGGCACCTGCAACTCAAGAATCACAAGTGCGGGGAAAGGGAGGGAGAGAGAAGGGTTAGAGCCTCCGGTAGCCTCACTCACTTGGCGAAAAGCAATGTAAGCATTACTTCACTGCCGGTTTTCTGCGAGGCCGTGGTATCACTCCGCTCGAGCCGGCCCATATGTGCCGAAGCGTGGCTCTCCCACTCGTATATTCCATAAAAGTTTAAAAAATTGTACTTATAGGAATATGTATTGTTTTCTAGGTCGCTGGATGGGGTCAAACTTCCAAAAACGGCAACTTCTCCCCAGTGTTAAAAGAAGTTCAGTTGCAATACATCGGATTGCCTGAATGTCGCTCGAAAATGTCTATTGCTGACGACACATTTTGTGCAGGGTTACAAAACGGTAAGAAACTAGTACCCTCAGTAAAGTACGATTATATAAACAACACTCTCAAAGGTCTAATGTATTTCCTCGCACGCTACGTGCTTATAGCGTGCTCTAATTCAGAAAGTTTAGTGGGATAATATTATCACCAATACACGAATGTAGTACAAAAAATCCGGACCCGCAGCAGGCCCGCAGAGGTAGATTTCGTATCAAGGGACGGGGGGGCAAATGTAAAAAAATTTGAATATTTGCCCCCCCGTCCCTTTGGGAGAATATCCCCCATTGACGAACTTAACCTTCATTTTTGCCCTGTTGATTTGTCGTCCAAGTTTGAAAGCAATCGGTGCATAATTGCGACCTCTATCGTGCCGGTAAAATTGAGGTACATAAATACATACATGTATACATACATACGTGTACATATATATATATAAACTTTTTAACTGGCGGTTGTTTTGGGGCCTAAGGATCATAGGTAGACTTTCTTCGAAATCTACCTAATAACACCTACGACGAACGACTGCTAAGTGGTGACTCACTCAACAATGCCACATTCACGAGCTAGATGTGAAGTGCGCCCTGATAGACTATAAGTTCATTGCTTATGTTACATTATCTGCATATAATTCATTTCTTATTAAGAGCTATATCACATAATAGCATTTTACAAAATTAGGTATTTACGCACGGCGACGACTCGGTCGGACTCGCGAGTTCCCGACACTATGTTACCGCAGTGCCTAAGCAATCATGATCCTTTTTCTACTATTAAATTATTTGTTTTCCTTCCTACACTTACTAACTATATTACTATTTCAGATATATTATTTTATTTTTTTCAATTTATTTCCTTAGTACTATTGTTCAATGTACGAGCTTAAAAAAGTGTCGTCGCGCAAATTACGTAAAAGTTGATTCGGAATTTTGACTATGTCTATAAATTTAAGACAAAATTAAGAAAAGTGAGGCCGCTATGATCTATGCTAATAACTGTTCTCCAGTTTTCAATAAGTTTAAGTGGTTGAAGTTTTTTAGTTGCTTAGAATAAGAACATCAAAGTTGACCCTTTAATGAAAAAATCACGGTTGAAATGTTATAGGCCTCTTAATACACAGGTTTTCGCAACCTAAAAAACACAAGTCCTACGAACGTTGACTTTACAAAATCATTCATTATTTCTTTCATTTCTTAATTTAATTTCTATCATCTTTCTTTTATTTATTTATTCATCAATTCATTTATTCAAATGTATGATGTACCTTATACAGTTATACATAACCCTCAGTAACTAGAAATTAATTTGAGTGTAACATGTCATCAGGTACAGTAAGCCTCTGCGAGGGCGACGGAGGAGGAGGGATGACCTTTTCATCTTCTACTGGACTGAACATAGAGCGATACTTCCTCAGGGGAGTCGTCTCCAGACCTACGGGCAGCGAAACCATATGCAATGGTTCTCCTTACAATGCCTTTACATTGATTTCGGCACATGAGGATTTCATTAAACAGTTCATTTAAAGATTTAGTTTCATTTGAATTTACTTGCATTTCTGGCTCAGATTTTGTATAAATGTTATTTAAGACTACAGCTGCCCATGGTCACCTGCAACTCAAGAATCACAAGTGCGTTGCCAGCCTTTGAGGTGGGAGTAGAGGAATGACGAAAAAGGGGAGGAAGGGCAAGAGAAGGAGAGGGAAGTAAGGCCTCGGGTAACCTCACTCACTCAGCACAATGCAATCATTGCTTCACTGCCGGTTTTCTGTGAGGCCGTGTCACTCCAGTCGAGCCATTTCTGTCGCTCACTTAGTAATTCAGTCGAACGCCTAAAATTTTAATATCCAACATGGATTATACGCATCACGCGAGAGCGGGCGACATCAGAGAGGGGACTTTAATATTAAGTTGGAGACGATTTAACATTAGTAGGATAGGGGAATTGAATAGAAATGGCTAGGTCTAGGTTAGGTTAGAACTGTGAGCATAACGCACGAGCCGAATGAGTCAAACGAGCGTGCCGCGGCAGCGGCTAGCGAGTATCAGATCCGAATTTTATGACAAACGAAGTACTTGGTCAAACCGCCAAAAAAAACTAAGATCGAACAAATAAAAATTTTGATCGAACAATGAACAACAGTTAACAAGAGTTAAAACAACAGTTAAAAAAGAGTAAAAAAAATTTATCAAAAAACGTCTTCTCCTCGCCAACTTGAGGGTAATTTTTATTATATTTAAAAAACAACTAATCTCGAAGAAATAAAAATATTGATCGAACAATGACGAACAGTTAACGAACAATAGAAATAGCAAAAAAAAATGTAAAAAAACGACTTCTCCCCGCCAACTTATTTTATTTTATTATGGACTCTACCCCGTGCAAGAATCAGCGCAGGAATTCCGTCAATGTCAAGTGTTTTATAATTATACAAGTTAAATAACAAAAATGTAAAAAAATGGACGTCTATTCGATAATCTTGAAAAAAAAAACAATTTTAAGACAGCGTACTGTAAGTTGTCAATGTCAAATAACATAATAAACTTAGATTATATATAGGTCCAGATACCGTGACTAGTACAAAAGTCACCGTTTACTTTGAAGCCACTTTTTGGTGCTGTGTGAGTGAACCCCGCCCAACGCGAGTGTCTACGTACAATGTTTATGCTTGTGTGCATTGACGGTTTTACTACCAGTGCATAGAGGTTACCCCAAAATTCAGGGACTTTTTTATTAAACATATTTTTTTTTATGTAATTAATATTAAATAAATACATTTTGAATGTATTTAAATCAGTTACAAATATTCGTTAATTTCATTTTTCCGTTTTTTTCATTTAATTCGTTTAGTTAAAAAGACAAATGTAAAATAAAACTACTTAGTAGGAACTATTTCTTTATCACAATATTTTTTGGTTTGTTTGCAAGACATTTTTTTTTAGAGTTTCCTCCTTAAGAATCGATTTTCATAGGCCGTATAAAAAAAATATGAGAATAAGAGTAATTTTTTTTTATGGTAAATGTAACATAAAAGCTCTTTTGAGTAATAAAATTAAATGCAACTTTATTCACAGGAACAGAGTAACAAAAGGTATTTTGATAAAATAAAGTAAATGTTTTGCCTTGTTTTGTAGGACTTGGATATATATATATATATTTTTATAAAGTATCAAGAAACTAGCAAAATTTTACAAGTCCTAAGTGCTCTATAGCTGTGTTCGTTAGGAGTAGTAATAATAAGTTATAATACGAGTACAATCCCACAGCTAAAGTATCGTTTGACGGGCACATTGAACTCCGGGTGCTAGAGTTTAGAAATTAAGAATATTTGAAGGATTCCAGTTTCGCGAACATTAACGTTAAGCATATTTCTCGTCTTTCTATAAATAACAAGTTTGGCAAAGAAAAATATATACACTGCTAGAATGCGTTATGGGTAAAATGTGAAATGTGATGTTCGGACACTTAAGTTTTTTTTTTTTGTATAATTTTTACAGAATCTGACAGCACAAGCAGGCATTTTTAAATATTATAAGTAGCGACTCGAGACGTACTTCAGCGGTGAACGTTCGCTCGCGTGTGACGAGTGAGACGCTTATATTTATATTAGACGCTTGTATTTTTTGGCTTCAGTTTTGAGGCACGGATTAGGCATCTGGACCTATATATAATCTAAGATAATAAAAGTGACAGTGTGACAGCACTAAGAGCACATAGCTCTTTGGGAAGCGCCTTACCTCGAAAGCTCCAGTGCTCACAGAACAAGAATGGCGACGTTTATGACGTCATATATGACGTCATACATTTCCCTTCGATACTGCGACAGTATACTGTAAATCTATAACGGAACAAATTTCTCTCCAGTACGAGCACTGAACAGTGCTCTCAGTGTATAAGGGAACATACCCTTATTCACACATCATCATATCATGTCATCATGATAACATATGTCACCATGACAATATATGGCAACTGAGCATGACGATCACGAGAGTTTAGTGCTTTTTCCCATTACCAAAAGTGCCCAACGTGCCTAAAGAAGTTTTGACTTCAAAAAAAAATTTCATAAAATAAGATTCAAATATTAAAATGATAGCACTCAAACAAGTTTTCAGAATATAACCCATTTTACAATGGGTTTCACTTGAAAAAACCGTCACTTTGAGATGTAATGGTGGGTTTATACGCTCGCGTTCAAACTGACATTAAACGAGCACAAGCACGGGCACAAGTATGTGAACAGGCTGCTTGTGCATGCTTGCGTGAAAAAGTAAGGGCGCAGGCTGCGTGCTGGGCTGCTTGCCAGGCTGCGTGACGTGCGTGTAAACCCACCATTAAAGTGTAATCCTCCATAGACAACGTAAAGTAATAATGATGGTAACCCTCTTGCCCGGTCCCTTAAAATAAATTACCAGGGTTGTTGTATCTTTCTACATGGAAAAATATAAGTAAACTTTTTATAAACAAATTAATATTTGGAATTCATTTAATATTATTTATGCAATATATACATACCTAGGTATTTATTAACGTATAATAATAATTGAATGAACTAATGTTAAATAATATTATGTATAAATAATTCAATTAATATTTTCAATTTCAGATATTGGTAGAAGGACACCCTACATAGGCTACATACAAAAGACCTTTTATGTTATTTTTATTGATCTTGTAAAATATTCAATACGTACCTGATCATACATTTTAAAATTTAAAGATGACAGTAACATATTTTAATATGTACCTATGTATAACAGGCCAAGATTTTGTAAATAATATATTTAGTATAGTATAATTACAACCTGTTCACGTCACGGCGCCATCCAGCGCCATCCCTTCCCGTCCGCTGTCTGACCCAACCTTTATTGTAGCCTACTACATTGGACTAGTAGCTTATAATACATAGTAGTACCAGTACCTATTTTATTTTTTTATTTCACCTCATGGTAAGTGACTACTGTCGCCCATGGACACCTGCAACTCAAGAGTCACAAGTGCGAGCAGCGTACGTTGTGAAAATAATAATAGTAGTTACATGTTCAGCAAATAAATAAATATCTGCGGCTATGGTTGCATGGTGGGGGACTAGTTCAAGATTAAGAATTGGAAATTGGCAATGGCAACACTTAATGGTATTGTCATGTCAATGTCAACGATCAGATATTATTCCGTAACTATAAGAAATTCAATAAAAAATATTTAAACATTTTTCACAAAACATGTGAAATATTATTAATTAAGAAAATGGATGAAAATAAAATGGAACCGAAAATCAAGGAGAAAACGAAGTTTTCGTCCAAGAAATTTGTTAGAGGTTGTCTTGTAGCAACAATTGGTAAGACATTTTTATTTTAACTAAGTGAATATCTTTTAGATAGCAGTAAATAACTTAAGAATTCCTTCTTGAGAAGACTTGTAACACTTATTGCCATTTTTTACGTAAACAAAACCCGTAAAAATATCAAAACTTTCATGTTTATTCAAGTTTTAGTTCTAATCATATTTATTTTACCAGAAAACATTCCAAATTTTTATCTCATTCGCTCACGTGACGTTACGACTAGTTAACCTTGATATGTTAAACTTTAAAACAAATTCACAAATTTAATATCACTTTCATATTTAGAACACTACACAACTTTTTTCACATTTGTTTTTTGACATTAATTGATTTCATTTTATGCATGTTTTGCAGAAAAAAATCATATGAAAGGTTACAGAAAAATTCTGGTAGTTTTTGATTATGTATAGTTATTTAAACACAAACCAAACTAATATAATACATAATATAAATGCAAAAGTAACTTTGTCAGTTTTCATGCCTAAACAGTTGAACCCAATTTGATGAATTTTGGTATAGAGATAAACAGAACCCTTCAAAAGGATATAGGCAATTTTTTATCGCGAAAATGGGTACTTTGATCCCCTATTTTGCCACCTTCAAGGTATTGAAGGTGGCATAATAGGGGATCAAAGTTAGTATGGGAGACGAATTAATTTATTTGTCAATTTTTATTTGAAGAATTTTGGTACAGAAATAAAGAAAACCTTTGAAAAGGGTGCATTAAATTATGTAAATTATACTTTTTAGTTATAAAAATTATATAATTCTACTTAATTAATATATAGTTTGATAAAGGTTTGAACAAATATATACTACTCGAAGACTTCTTCAACGCAGACAAAGCGCAGCCCCCAGTTCATAATATAACAAAAAAAAATTATATTGTAGATGTAATATAATATTGTTTATCTTTTTAACCTCTCAAACTATTTATTTATGCGTAAGAATTCAAGTTATTAGAGCCAAAGTAACTGTCTACGATTGGACCATTCAGTGCTCAAAAAAGTGATGGACATTTAAAATATAAAAATAAAATTAGTAAGTATACTACATTTATCACTAGTAAACATATTTCAAACATCGCTACTCATTCATAATCTAATAAATAAATAAATAAAGTGTAAAATTTAAAGCCACTACATCCTGGTCACAATTATTATTAGTGACATGCCTGATCGTTAAGAATCTATATCCGCAAATATGGATTATTTGTGTCTAGATCTGCGAATTCGGATCTCAATTATTTTAGTCAGTTGGTGTAACCTTGAAACGACATTTGATGTTGAGGATTAGTAACACAACATGTTTCAACATGCATGGTGCTAGATTTTTAAGTTCATTCATTATTATATGCATATCACAAAGTTTTGAGGTTTGATCATATTACAAAGACAGTTTAACTAACAAAAACTACTTTTTAGCATAATTAATATTGATAACTCACTATAATGTATAAAGTTGTCAGTTCAAGTCAATTGTCAAATCGCATAATAAAAGTGACAGTGTGGCAGCACTGAGAGCACCTTACCTCGAAAACTCCAGTGCTCACAGTACAAAAATGGCGACGTTTATGATGTCATACATGACGTCATATATTTCCCTACAATACTGCCAGTCTATAACGGAACTAATTTCTCCCCAGTACGAGCACTGAACAGTGCTCGCAGTGTATATCCGAACATGTTTTTGTTTTTAATAATTATCTGTCACCTGTTTACTGTCTGGTTTTCATGCTTTGAGTTTAGAAAAAAAAACAGGAATTTAAATAGTAAAAAACAACTTATACCTGTGCGTAACCTTGCCATATTTTTTTTAATGTGGTGGGGGGCAAACGTGCAAACGGGTCACCTGATGGTAAGTGACTACTGCCGCCCATGGTTACCTGCAACTCAAGAGCTACACTTGCATTTCCAGCCTTTAAGGTGGGAGTAGGGAAAGAGGGGTAGAGGGAAGGGTTAGAGCCTCCGGTAACCTCACTCATTGCTTCACTGCCGGTTTTCTGCGAGGTCGTGGTATCACTGCGTTCGAGCTGGCCTACACGTGCCGAAGCGTGGCTCTTCCACGAACATAAATTTAATTATAGAAAGAATATTTTCTTTTAGTAGCTACTCACCATCCTGAGACTACATAGCAAACACCCTGTAATACAAACCTTATACCTACTTTATCAACTCACTCATAAACCAAAATCCCAGAGCCGCCATACCTTTTTTAAACTCCGATGCAAAAGGATGGGTGTTATAACTTTGACATGTCTGTGTATCTGTGTGTCTGTCTGTGGCATCGTAGCTCCCAAACGGATAAACGGATTTGAGTCCGGTTTGTTTTGTTTGAAAGGTGACTTGATCGAGAGTGTTCTTAGATATAATTCAAGAAAATCTGTCAGACCTCAGGCAATTTTCAGGTACCAGGTGCAAGAGGTCTATCAGTAGAGTTATTTGGCGTGTTTCCCTCGTTCCCTGCAAGCCGACAATTGATAAGCACAGCTTGTTTGAAAAGCACTCTCGCACATACTAATTAGACATACATACCCTGCACGTGTCACCTTTTAGAGAAATAAACTTATAGTGGCGTGTTGGTGTGCGATCAAGATTAAACTCTATTCCTTCGTAGCAAGATTTGCTATTTATTAAAATGAACCCTCTTTCATTAATCTGTGTTTGTAATGTAGTGGACACCAACAGAAACGTTGCTCAGACATTTGGTTGCAGTTTCTGGTTCGAATTGGTATTGATTTAGGGCTCTGTTGCCGCATTTAGACTCATAGTGGGTCAGATACCGCTGGTTAGCCAGCTTAGCTCCTTCCACAAAATCCTCCTGGGGCGTTCATAGTCTTTTAGGAGCGAACTCGCACCCGTGAGGATGCTTGCCCGCTGTGTGGCCACTCCCACTAACTCCAGGATAACGTGGGCGACCGTTTCCTCCGCGTTGAGACATCCGCTGCATAGAGGCCTGTCTGTCGCATTGATGGTGCATAATTGCCGATTCAGGGTCTTGCTGGTTCGAATCCCACCCACACCTTAGCTGCAAGGGGTAACAAAAATATGTATTAGTAATGTGCGAACCATAATTTTTTCAGCATTCTCCCTTGGATACCTACATTATCGCTACGTGTCACATCTTTTCGAGAATGATCGCAACTTCACTTATCTTTCTGAAATGGAACGGGAGATGTCATTCCGTACGGAGATGGGTTTCTATTATTCTTACTTCAAGACCATGGTGGAAGAGAGACCGTTCATTGCTGCGATATCCAAACTCATGTATGATAGACTGGTGGAGTTCCCGAAAGATGTGAATGCTATTAATCGGTTCAATATTCATCCTGAAGTAAGTGTAAAATTTCCTTAGTGTTAGTGTGGTTTGTCTGTTCGTTCTGAATCTTTTAACATTTCTGAACATTCCTGTCTTATATTCCAGGTAGTCATAGGAGCTCTGTATCGGTATTTAGAGCCGTATATAAACACAACGTCAAACCGCCAATGCCACATGGTGGACCGTGGGGGAGACCTGGCACCGGTACAAAGCTGTGTGGGTATAGGTCAGCCAGTGTTCTTCTACCTCGAGGCAATATGGACGCTGGCTGGGTTAACAGTGGCTGCTCTGTTTCTGTATGCTGCGACAATAAGGTACTTCAAACATTAATTATTCAGTACTACCTTCTTCAAACTTTGACGCCCTTGAATTTTTGAAGTGATACTTCTTTAGAATTGTTGTGATTTGAAATTCGATGAAACGAAAAACTTACACTAAATAGAGACAAACATTCATAACAGGACTTACCCTGCGAGAGAATGAGATAGATTTAGATTATATATAGGTCCAGATGCCTAACCCGTACCCCAAAACTGAAGCCAAAAAATATAAGCGACTATTACAAATATAAGCGACTCACTCGTCACACGCGAGCGAACGTTCGCCGCTGAAGTAGTAGTCGCTATTTATAGTATTCAAAAATACCTGGTTGTGCTGTCAAATCCTGTAAAAATTATACTAAATAAAATCATATGTGTCCGAACATCACATTTCATATTTAAGTATTCTATTTGCTAATGTATTTATAAAAATATAACAAAATTTCAAATTAATAAAATAGCGACGCCATTACTATAGATGTTGCCAGGGACGTGAATTCTATTTACCCATAATACATTTTTGTTTGCCAAACTTGTTATTTATAGGAAGACAAGAAATATACTAACAGTTAATGAATTTTAGCGAGTACATTGACATTTTGCCATATTCTAAAAAAAATACATTATTGACATAATTTTTCACGGTATTTATGTTAATTTTTCTATTGCATCTTACTTGTATCGTGCTCATAAATAGTGTTATTTAAGTAGTGTTGTGTTATGTATTTGGTTATGTGTAAGAAGTATCTACAAAATGTTAGCAAAAATAATACATGTTATTTTATATATTTTCCTGCCGGTGTTGCAAGTACCTAGAAACCGACTGGTTTTTTAGTTAATCCCAAAACAAACTAATACGACCGAATTGAAAAATTAATTATTTTTAATTTGCCGTCTCGTCCTACAATTCAACAAAGCGTTAAAGCGTTACGCTGTCCTTCGATCACAAAATTTTACTTTTCAAATGTTTTTCATACCAAAATCGATTCTTATGGAGTAAACTCCAAAAAAAAAATGTCTTGAAAAACAAACCAAAAAATATTGTTATAAATAAATAGTTCCTACTAATTCGTTTCTTCTTTTCCTGGTGCCTCAAGCCGCTGAGAAATAATAGAATATCTATCGTGTCTCATTTATGACAGTGACTGAAATATAACGCATGTTATTTGATCAAATAAATTAATAATAAGAATAATTTGTTATCCTACTAAGCTTTAGAAAAAGTAAAAGAACACTTGTAACACATTTAAATATATTTAAAATGTCTTTATTTAATTTTACATTAAAAAAAAATTATTATGTTTAATAAAAAAGTCCCTAAATTTTGGGGTAACCTCTATGCGCTGGTAGTAAAACCGTCATGCACACAAGCACAAATAATTGTACGTAGACACTCGCGTTGGGCGGGGTTCACTCACACACCTCCAAAAAGTGGCTTCAAAGTAAACGGTGAGATTTGTACTGGTCACGGTATCTGGATATATATAATCTAAGGAGATAGAATACAAGTATACAGTATTTCCTATAATCTTTGAAAAGAGACTAACATATTCAAAATAGGATTTAACCTGCGAGAGAATGAGATAGAATACAAGTATCAGTGTTTCCTATAACCTTTGTCTTTGCACCTGCGTACTACGAAGTCTTCAGAAAATGTGTCAATGTCAACGTGGTGTCATTTTTGTGCATTTGCGTATTAAAATTCGTTGGTTTATAAATTTATGTTATTATTTAATTAATAATTTGTGTTAATTTGACCAATAACTTATATATAAATTATCTAAAATTAAATTTATTAACATTAGTAAATTATGTGTGTTCGTTTTACTTTTTATTTCTCATTCTCTCATAGGCTACTTTTCTCAAGTTTCACTTCGGTCGTGTGTGAATTGCACACACACACACTTTTTTTTTTTTAATACTGTTTCCGCGGCTTCGATAGCGAAGCCACGCGGAAACATACTTAAATAGTTAAGCATATATTTTGCGCGAACCTGATGGTAAATGACTACAGCCGCCCATGGGCACCTGCAACTCAAGGGGCACCTGCAACTCAAGGGGCACAAGTGCGTTGCCGGCCTTTAAGGTGGGAGCAGGGGAGGGTGGAAGACGGGGATTGATGTTTTAGTGCCTACGGTAACCTCACTTACTCGGCGAAACGCAATCATTGCCTCACTGCCGGTTTTCTGTGAGGCCGTGGTATCCGGTCGATCCAGCCCATACGCGCCGAAACATGGCTCTCCCACATTGTAATAAAAAATTGTAAGATTATATTATTTTGACTGGCCTGTTGGTCTATTGGTTAGTGATCCTGACTGCTGAGCCAGAGGTTGTAAGTTCGATTCTCACCCAGGACCAATAATTGTGTGATGAGCATGATAATTTGTTCTGTCTCTGGGTGTAATTTATCTATAATATGTATTTAGTAATATATAAGTATGTTTATCAGCAGTCTAGTTACCATAGTACAGGCTAGTTTAGGATCAGACGGCCGTGTGTCAGATGTCTCAAGTTATTATTATTATTATATTTATTTATTAGCACAAGTTATGCTTAGTGTGGGTGTAGATAACGTTGTGTAATATATCACCCGGTTCTCCTCATTCCACATTCAGTCTTTCCCAGCTACCTTCATCAGGTCGAGGGTCTATGTCTTCTGAACATTTTCGCAGTCATAAATAAGAGTTTCTCCTACTATTCAACAGTGAAAGTCTACTTGGAGGTCTGCTAGCAGTCGCCCAGTACTTCGCGAACCACACAGAATGTACCAGAGTGCAGTGGGCTCCAAATGAGAGGGAGAACTTGGCAGCTCCTTTTCTCTTACTCCAGACCTGGCTGGTCACCGTACAGCTCAGGGATAATCAGAAGAGAACGACTTTTCAACTACAGGTATGGTTTGGTTATTTTTTATTTTGGTTATGAATATTGGTTGGTTATTTTTGCTCCTAAAATATAACCCATGTCCTTTTCTATGTCCCTGCTTAGGCTCCATCCATAAATTGTCACATGAATTTAATTTTTTTTTATGATATAGGGGGCAAACGAGCAGACGGGTCACCTGATGGTAAATGATTACCGCCGCCCATGGACACCTGTAACTCGAGAGTCACAAGTGCGTTGCCGCCCTTTAAGGTGGGAGTAGGAGAAGAGGGGCAGAGGGGGAAGGACGGGAATAGGGGAGAGGGATGGGTTAGGGCTTCCGGTAATGCAATGCAAGCATTACTTCACTGTTTTCGATTTTCTTAAAAAGCAAATGATCAATTTCATAAAATTATTATTCTTTATATTCACCCTAAAAACTTATCAATTACATTTTTAAACATGTACAAAACAAAATATATATTTAAAAATATAAAAAATAGTATACCACCGACATCGGGTACATGGATCAAGATACCGGTGGTTAGGGCTCCAAGGACACGAATCTCCTCACTATATGAGCCGTGTCGAGGATTACTGCCTTCTGCATCAGTCTCTTGATCCAGCCGTTTAACGCGAGCCTCTTAAGGTGTTGATCGAGGCTTTTGGCTACCAATCAAAATTATTTATTTCAAGTAAATCCATTGTAGGTATTTTTGAATTGTCAGGAGTCAGTCAGTATATGTCGGTCGTGAAGCTAGTTGCCTGTTCCACAAGGTAGATCCTATGGAGAAAAACAGGCAAGAAACTCCAATAACACTCTTTTCCAACATGTTTTTTTTTTTTACAAAGTTATTTGTTACATTGCTTATAAGCGCAATTTAATGTGAGGACAATGTAACATAAATTAATATTGTTCTAAAATCGAAAAGAATTGCTAGGCAACATAGAAAATTAACATAATACCTGTGACTACACAGTTCTCACATGTACAATTCATTTTTTTTATTTTTTTTTAATTAACAGGATGTAAAAAGCGTATCATAACTACAATCCAAATTAATTATCAATTATTAGTATTATTTGCAGGAATTAATAAGTTATTTTTTATTGTTACAGGTCTCCATATTTATACTGAATTGTCTATGCCTATTATTCTGGCAATTCTCACAGTTCATATTTTTAACTCAGACTGCCATTTTCTTTGTTATGGAACAATTACGGATAATAGACATCAAATCTCTGTGCATTTTCCTTCATTCGCATTTCTGTGGATTACATATGGCTGTGCTACTATTACAAGGAAATGATATGCTAAAATCGTCCTTATACGCATCATTTTTTTTAATAGTCTCAGTATATTGTCTATTCTTTAGTTCTTTTCGCATTAAGATACAAAATCGTATGGATTTATTTGTTGAAGCTTGGTTGGTTTTATTAAGAATAGCAATAGTCGTAGTGGCTTCGTTGTATTTGAAGAAATTAATTAGTAATTTCCTGGAATTACAAGAAGATTCTCATATTTGGGACATTATGTATTCAAAAATAACGAATTTTAAGACGTTTCATACACTTATCTATACTTGTACCGAAGTTTTTGATTTTCTACCATTTTCTACCATACAAAAACTACTAAGATCTTTTTTAATACCATTTGTAATACTAGGTATTGTAAATGTCTGTCACTATTGGGTATCGAACTGTGTTAAAGAGTGCGGAAAAGAAATAGACGATATAATTACTTCAATAGAAAAGGACGGAGATATATCCGATGAATCTGATAGCGGAATCGAAAACTCAGATACGAAAACTACTAAAGAAAAGGTCGTGACTGATTTGGACCTTCTAGACAAAGAAATAAAGTCGAAAATTGAATGTAAAGAAAATGCGAACGTTGAGAAAGATTTATTAATATTATTTTTTAAGCATTTACGAATAGATCCGGGTATTTTTTATAGTATTTCTCAAATGGTTGCGTTTGGAGTGATGGCTGTATTTGTGATGAGATTGAAATTATTATTCGTACCTCAAATGTGCGTGGTGTCTTCGCTGATGATGAACCCTAGTTATTACGCGTGAGTATTATTAATTAATTTTCTACTATTACCAAGCCAAACCCACTCCACACTGTAGGTATAAATCTACAAGTACACGGCAGGGTCGACTAATCACGACAAAGTTCAATGGGCACCTCATCCGTTCGTATCTAGTTTATCGAGTTATTTGTATCTAGCTTAGGTTGATTTGTTCACAAAAATTGAGTAATAGGCACATAACTTACTGGTAATAATATTAAAATTAATTAATCCTTGAAAAAAAGACATCCCTAACGTCGCAGCATCGTCAGAACAGATAAGAGTTACGCGTTAAGAGAGGCAACTTCTAGGTGAATATTACTGTAGGTAATTAGCGCTGTGCCATCTGAATTGCGACTTTATTGCGTTGGAACAAGAGTCGCTATTTATTTAAATGATTTAGCGGAGTGAGACTTCTGTATTGGTACTATTATGTAATTTAAATTGTTGTTTTAGTGATAAGTGAGCCTGCCTGGTGAGCCAGAGGTCGTGGCTTCGATTCCCACCCAGGACAAATAATTGTGTGATAAGCATGATCATTTGTTCTGTGCCTGAAATTCAATCATTCAGGAATCCAAGTCCTGGGTGGGAATCGAACCCACGACCTCTGGCTCAGCAGTTAGGATCACTTACCAGTAAAACGGCTATATGATATACACGTCCAGTATATATGTTGACCTATCATGTACTAAAAGTCTATACAATGATAGTTCAAGTTGTCCTAGCCAATGAGTATGAATGATTGTGGTCGAAATTGGACCACCAGCGATCTCTAGTTATTGAAGTGAAAACTTCTTTAGGCACGTTTGTGCACTTTTGGTATGGGGTAAAAGCACTGAACTCGTGACCGTCACGCTAATAATACATATATAGATCCACTAGAGGGCGCTAATCTAAACATTGAGTTCTGTCATCTCCTTATTAATTAATGTCACCAACCTGCTAATGTGACGTTTTAAGTTCGACGTTTCGTTTAAGTTTTCACTTCTGTCGGCAGTTCCATAGCTGTCTTTTTTTTTATTATTGGTGTAATACACCTCTGCCTAACCTCAGTGGATATAAAGGCGTGAATCTAAATCAATGCAAATAAAATTGAAGTGTTTGTTTGTAATGTCAAAAAATAGTTCTTTTTTAAGCTCATTCAGTTATTTGCACGATACCTATGCCTAAAAATCAGTTTTTAAAATTTCTGTCTGTTTGTTTGTTAAAGCTAATCTCCAGAACAGGTCGACCGATTTCCACGAGACTTATACTGGCAGCAGAGGTGTTATAAAGAGTAACTTAGGCTACTTTTTTTTTGGAAAAAGAATTAGGGTTCCGCGCAAAATGTATAAAACTGCTAGTTAGAAATAAACCTCTCGAGACAATAGCCTTGTACTGAGGTTTTAGCACAATTCTTCTGAGATGCAATTAAGATGTTTCTGTTCTGTTTTCAGCGTCCCTAAGTCTTACTTGCGCTATATACCATTCTTCTGGATAGTCAGTATGTCACCGCTAGTGCAAGAACTGATACACAGTGTGTCACAAGAAATGTCCTTCATTGGTAAGTGTTGCTAAAAAATCAAAATCAAAATTATTTATTTCAAGTAAACCCATTGTAGGTATTTTTGAATCGTCAGGAGGAGTCAGTCAGTATAAGTAGGTCGTGAAGCTAGTTGCCTGTTCCAAAACGTAGATCCTATGGAGAAGAACAGGCAAGAAACTCCAAGGACACTCTTTTCCAACATGTTTTTTTTTTTACAAAATTATTTGTTACATTGCTTATAAGCGCAATTTAATGTGAGGACAATGTAACACAACTAGGCTACAACCTCGTACGTCTTGTTTTCTTGTCTAGATTATTACCAAATCACTATCCAACTCCTGGCTCCATCTTCAGATCATTGTTACCAAGCCCAATCTGTTTGACTCGTCAAAACGAATCACATGAACCCAAACTCGTTGGGTTTACTAGTAACCAATGAAGAGTTCCATTCTCCACCTCCTGGCTCTATGATCAGTTCAACTCTAAGATGCCAGTCAACTACAGTACTCAACTACAGTATTGTCATCCAAAGCTACGCTAAAAACTTACAATAACCTCTTTCTGTTTATACTTAACACAATACAAAAATCAGTTCATCATAAAAATGCGAGATTAAGGATTTATAGTCATTAGTTTAATTTGGTGCTACGCAATGTACACGCAACATGTATAGGTATTCTTTGTGCGGTACGGTGAATGATCTTAAACGTTCGGCGGCGTCCATACCAGCTTATTGCATAAAATGTTGTTTGATTGATTGCATTGCAGTTTTTGGCCGTATGTGGTATTTATTACATTTTTTTTTGGTAAAATGTTCTGTTTACTGATTGTGATATCACTTGGGAGTGGTTGGTGACAATCGAAGTTTATATAGGCTAATGATTTAGTATTTATTGAAAAATATTGCATTTTTCTTAGACACTCAAGGATGTAACAGCACCCATGACATGCAGGCACGCATGTAATACACACGCACGCATGTAACACGCATGCAACACGTACTCACGCATGTAACACTTACGCACGCATGTAACACGCACTTACGCAAGCAATCACGCATACATCACCATTTCGTGTTTAGATAAATTCTACCCATGCGGATATATCACCTAATAATCTATACATATATATAAAAAATCAATCAACGAGTCACGTTGATTGATTTTAATGAAATGCGCAATGTGTACAATTTGATCCAACTTGAGAGATAGGATATTTTCTTTTTATTCAGTTACTTGGCATTGCATTGCATTCGGGTAGCTAGTGAAAAAATAAATCGGAACACTATGACTCTCTAAGGTTTCCACCACACCTTCATCAATAGCCATGGTGAGGTGATGACACCGTGGGGGTTTCCGCAAGAAAAGAAATGGCATAACACACATAATAACCTGGAACATAATTTACAGGTGAATTTAGCGACGTACAACAAGAGCAGCTAATGGAATGGATTATTTCTGAGACACCCGCCACTGCGGCGTTTGCGGGTTCGATGCCAATATTGGCGACTATCATGTTGATCACCAGGCGACCTATAGTCGCCCATCCTCATTATGAACACCAAGAAGCCAGGTAATGTATTATTATTATTATTTTAAATGCCTAGTGCTACCTCGACCATTTCTGGTCTTTTGTAGCGCACTCTTGCTTTAAAGTTCACTGCTCAGACTTATGGCTTCGAGAAACCTCCAGATCCTATCAGCAGTGATTGTTTGTATTTCCTGCGGTTGCATGACGTGCAACCCTAGGTTAATACTTCGGTTTTTTTCTTTTTTATGGTATAGGGGGCAAACGAGCAGACGGGTCACCTGATGGTAAATGACTACCGTCGTCCATGGACACCTGCAACTCAAGAGTCGCAAGTGCGTTAAGGTGGGCGTAGGAGAAGAGGGGGAGGGGAGGAAGAGGGGAAAGACGGAAATAGGGGAGAGGGAAGGGTTAGGGCCTCCGGTAACCTCACTCACGCACGGTACAATACGGCATTAGGACCCGTGACAGAACACCGTGTGGTTTTAGTCGGTTCGAGTCCGATATACCACTTTGCCGTTGACCCCGGTGAGGTGATGACTCGTGGGGTTCTCCACACAAAAAGAAACAAAAAAAAGGTACTATATTTATAATATATAACTTCGTTCCAACCTCCAAAGACACCTCATTCGTTTTTTTTTAACTACTGCTAGTCACTAATTATATTAACTCGCTTCTCTGTCTCTCAACTTTTACAGAGAGCGCGCTTATGCAGTGTACAAGACTTACGGCCGCTTCACTTCTTACGAGTTATATCAGGAGCTGAACAAACTCCGAGCTACACACCTCGTGGTGGAGAATAAGTACTGCTACGGGAAGAGCTCGTAAGTACTTTGGACCATTTAAATCGTGGGAGTGGTACTATTTAAGACGAGCTGGTGCCCGTGACTTCGTCTCTGGAACAGACGGGTCACCTCATGCTAAGTCACTTGCAACTCAAAAGCCACTAGTGCGTTGCCGACCCTTAAGGTAGAAGGTGAGTAGGGTAGAGGGGGGTTAGGTCAGTTTTTTGGCAGCTACACTTTAAATTATAATAATAATATAATATTATACAGTGTAAGTATCACCGTCGTGAATAACTTACAAAAAACGTCTTTCTTTGGATACTTATCATAATGCAAAAATTTGTTCATCATAAAAATGCGAGATTAAGGATTTACAGTCAATAGTTTGATTTTCCGCTACGCAATGTAACGCAACAAGCGTACTGTGCGGACCGGTGAATGACCTTCAGCGCTCGCCGCCGTCGAAGCAGCTGATTGCATAAATTTTGTTGAATTGATTACATTGCAGTTTTTGGCCGTATGGGGTATTTACTAATATTTTTCCGGTAAATGTTCTGTTTACTCATTGTGATATTACTTTTAAAAAAAAAATTGAAAAGAAAATTAAAATTCCGGTAGAAATTTCCAATGATTTTCCACTCAGAATGATGGTCTGAATTCACTATTTCAGGATTCGGTACGGTGTTTACACCCCGTATAGGAATATGAACGTTGTTGCCTACTACCACTAACATAACATGAATTGAGAGCCTACTTTTTAAAGTCGGTTAATTAAATGATTTCGTTACAGTAGAGGCTGTTCATTCAAAGACATTTGGGACGCGGAGACCCCGTGGCTGTCGGGGCGCGAGGCCACCTGCCACGTGCTCCTCAGCCAACGGGTCGACCATTTCTTCAGAGTCTTCTCCAATAGACACTACACCGTGTTCAGTGTCCACGATTATAGTGTCAGGTAAAATATAAAATAATAATCCTAGTTTGATTTTTTTACGTTACGCTATCGTTAGGTTGTTACGCTATCACACCTTAGGGGTCATCCATTAATCACGTGATGTTTTTTAGCAAACTTTTTAAGCTCCCCCTTCTCCCTGGAGATACGTGGTGAGGTTTTAGACCCCCCTTTCCCAAAATCATGTGTATTTTTGTACAAATTACTATGAATTATATTATTGGTAACTTAATAATAATTATATTATTATTAGGTTACCAATAATTTTGGTTAATTTTTTTTGTCCACAGATATATGCCACGCAGTTTTGATACTTGACACTTGCCGTGACGAAAAAACACACACAGAGACTGACATTTTAAATTATTTAAATGTAAGGTGAACGCATCCGTTGCTGGCCAAACTAATCTTAAAGCAATACTGTAGACTGTCCAGTTAAATCAGTCGTCGCACTAAGAAATTCGATTTTCGAACGGAACCAAAACATAGAAAAAAAAAACAATTGAGTTTAAATCTTCGCGCCAAAACGCTGTCATAACCTGTCAAATGTTATTTGTATATTCATGTGAAAATGTTGGAATTCTTGTTTCGATTCCCTCCGGGACTACAATATGTTTGATACAGATGTTGTTTAATGTCTGGGTGTACTTTTTACACTACTGCCTAGTAAAGATTTCAGGATTCATGTATGTATGTAAGTTTCTTTATTCTACCATAACTTCATAGAAGTAAGTATGGTAGTTGTTTTGGCAGGGCAGTTGTTTTTTTTTTATTTGTTTTTATTCTTTGATTGTTAATTTTTAACGTCATTCACGATTCGAATTAATTAAGTAAGGCCAATGACAATGTGTTAATAGAACGCTAGCTAAAGTATTATTAAATGTAATTTCTAACTGCATATGATGTAAAGATAATTATTTTTAATACTTAATAAAATTATTCTGTTCAATTTTCATTTTATTTTGATGTTTTTTTTTATCCTTGAAACCATTTAGTATTGGATCTGAAAATATGAAATTTTAATGAAAGCGCGAATAAATATTAGAGTTGGATTTTTCGGATAAACCTTAAGGAGCCAAGTATTATTTTTTAATATATATTTTTAATAATCATAAGAATATATTATTATGAATATACAGCGTGTAAGTATCACCGTTGCGAAGAATTTACAAAAACGGCTTTCTTTTGATACTTATCACAATACAAAAATCATTTCATCATAGAAATGCGAGATTAAGGATTTACAGTCATTATTTTGATGTTGCGGTATCATTTTTGTGCGGTACGGTGAATGACCTTAAACGTTCGGCGCCGTCGAAGCAGCTGATTGCATAAATGTTGTTTAATTGATTACATTACAGGTTTTGGCCGTATGGGGTATTTATTGATGTTTTTTCTTTAAAATATTTACGTAAAATTAAAAAAGAAAGAAGATTTTCCGGCAGAAAATGCCAATGATTTTCCACTCAGAATGATGGTCTGAATCTACTATTTCTTCGACAGGCCGTTCCTTACACCCGTTATGTAATAAAGGTAGTGCATTCCATAGCCGGATAGCCTGTACAATAAACGGGTTTGTCATAAAACTTGTAGAATGAGTTGGCACTGCAGTACCTATCTTCAGTGTGACATGGAGTAACATACAACGTTTCTTAAAATAAGTTGGACGTGGATAATTTTTAGGGTTCCGTTCCTCAAAAGGAACCCTTATGGGATCACTTTGTTGTCCGTCTGTCTGTCTATCAAGACCTTTTCTCAGGTAACCTTGGACGCATCAAGTTGAAATTAATACTAAAGATATAAGCCTGTGGTCTCTTGAAGCTGTAAAAAAATTAAGCTTCTAAGTCAACGCAGTCATAAGATATGGCCACTTAAGCCTTATATTTGACCAAATTTGAACATTTCGCAAGTAAATCAAAACCTATAGGGTACTTCCCATTGACCTAGAATCATGAAATTTGGTAAGAAGCAAGATCTCACAGCACCAAGTAAAGGAAAAATCCTAAAGTCGTTAATTTGTTGTTATATCACATTAAAAAAATAGTTTTTGTGATTACAAACTTATATTTTGCGGTTGGATTGTTGACTTTGTCGTACATTGCAACCGCAAAGTTAAGTTTGTCTTTCGAAAAAGACGGGCAAAAATTTTTGAGAATTGATTCCTGAGATGGACGTACTATTTACATACAAGATTGTTTGCTTACGGAGCCCTCGGTGCGCGAGTCAGACTCGCACTTAACCGGTTTTTTATGTACCTACAAACATTCACGTCTTTATCTCAGAAAGGGTAGGCAGAGTCCGCAGAACGGCAAGACTATTGCCGTCAACCGGATATTTTGGGAATTAAAAATGGAAAAAATTGAGAGTAAATGGGAAAGGTAGGTAAGAAGAGAAGATAATCAGGAAAGAGATAGTGCTTATACGGATGAATTAGGCAGTGTGAGTGTACACAATAGCTCGAGTTACTCGAACTGGCAGTTGGCGAGAAGTTCCTTAATGCACGTTTACACTTCAGACGCTCGGCGGATGAGGGCTAGACGGAAAAAAGTGTTAGTTCAACGAAAAATGCTGACCGCGAGTTGATTTATTTTATTAAAGCCATCTCTAGATTCTGCGCGATACTACTGACCTCCCACACTTGCACTGCTGCTTCTTTCGTGAGATTACTTCCTCGCATAAAGATGCGACAGCAGTAATGAGAGATCCTCTCCGATGACTGTGTTAAGGGCGGACGCTCCATCGGCAAAGCGTAGTGCAGTAGTGTAGACAGGTGGGACTCAATTCCTCCCTACCGAGTACAGTTAAGGCAAAACTTTTCTATGACACGTTGTGGTCGAGCGATGGTAACTTACATGCCAAATAGGGAGCGGTACAGTCCTGATTTATCACGGGTTTTCAAGGAAATTTTACTAAATATACGTTTTTCCTCTTAATTTAATAAATGTATGAAATTATTAATTTATAGGTAATAAGATCATTGGACAGTATCATTAATCTGACGGTTTTCCTTAGCTTATTAAAAAGTTATTCCAGGAATATAAGTTGCCGCCCCGTGTGTAGCCGAGGCTGAACCGGCCGCCGTTACGTACAGCTGCGAAAGCGCGATTTCCGTATCTGCTTGGAGCTCTCGTGCTTTTGCGGGATCCGTTGATGTCTTGTCAATTGTTCCCGGACTCCCTCCTATTTTAGGCGCAGTATGACACACCATGTGGTTTAGTTGGTTCGATTCTGACATACCTAGGGTAAAGGTCATCCGTCGAGTAGGTCGATATACCTGGCTGCAGGCAGTCTAAGCTGGTGCTGACGGAGGTCTCACCACGTTTAATTTGCAGAGTGCTCAGTCTCAACCGACTCGATATCGGGATAGTTGTAGTGCCACCCAGTTGGAGTGCGAGGGACTGGCTACACAACGGGCAAATATCCTCGCCGGTGCGAGGTTGAGCGCCAGGAGGCTTCTGTTCTTCTGGAAGGAGCTATAACGCATAATGAACCACCTATGCAGTTGTGTAACTATGCCACCTGAGCCCCGTGGTTAATTCATTAATTCATTTTGTAATTAGTGCCTTCTGTGTTCAGGACCTTTGGTACTAAATGCCCCTTCGAGCCGGGGGCCCATGGCATTTTGCCCGCTCTGCCACCCTATTGTTACGCCACTGCACCTATTGGTCTTTGACTGGCCTGTTGGCCTAGTGGTTAGTGACCCTGACTGCTATGCCATAGGTCGTGGGTTCGATTCCCACCCGAGTCTGGGTGTTCTTTGTGTCCGTTGTTTGTATGTTTGTAAAGTCCCCGCGACACAGGAGTAATTCCTAATGCGGGAATTGTCGTTCTGAGAAAAAAAAATGCGAACACAGAGTCTTTCTTTTACGTCTGAACATCGACCAGCTTGGTGGTCTACTGATTAGTGATCCTGACTGCTAAGCCAGAGGGTGATTAAGTGGGTTCGATTCCCGCCCATGACAAATAACTGTGTGATGAGCATTCAGTGCTTTTTCTCCATAGCAAAAGTGCACAAACGTGCCTAAAGAAGTTTTCACTTCAAAAATATATACAGTCGAATTGGGAACCTCCTCCTTTTTTCTTTTATTCGACATTATTCCATATTGTTATTAGGCAAAAGAAATGTTTTCAAATAAACCAATAAACAGAACATTCCAGATTTACCTTAAAATTTGTGTACCTAAATAAAATCAGCGGTTGGTTAATAGTCAGTCAGTCATAGATGCATCATCAACTAGTATTTTACCTAAAACGAAAAATATTACGGAAATTTATTTTAACTAGAGATCGCGATGTGGTCGAATTTCGACCATGGTTTATTTCTTTGGCCAATATTACTTGACCTGTCATTGTATAGACTTTTGTACCATGACTTTTTTTAAACTTTGTAGCAAATATTGTTCAAAAATTTTAGCATTCGTCACTTCTTCTCTGTACAAACTATAAGTGTGCGAAATTTCATACTCCTCCGTCCGCCCCATTTTCGTAAAAAGGGATCCAAAGTTTTCGCTTCACGTATTGATATATAGATACTAATATGAGGCAACAAGAAAACGGAGGAGGTTACAGTTGAAAACAAACAATCGATTGCGTGAAGTACCTACGTAAAATGCTAATAAATATTACCACTTATTGGGGTGGTCATTGCTTAATGACGAAAGAAGTTAATTATTACTAAAAGATTTTCAGAATATCTTATCGGAGAATAATCTGTTACCGCTCACGTAATAGATGGCAAGCGTATTGCCGTCAACTGGGCACTATGGGAATTGAAGATTTTTTAATTTTTTAGTAATGAAGAAGTATAACTTACAAAACGCGTTACGGAAAAATGATGAGAGTAAATTTTTACGATGCGCGCGTATACCGTCACGAAAAACCATCTTCGTCCGGGTTTCCAAGAATCTCGATTTCACACATGTGTCCGGGATTTTTGAAGAGCTTGTCCGGCGTCGGCAATTTAAGTGATGGCAGGCTTATGGATAGCTCAAGTCTCCGATTGGAAACGGGCTGAGACTGCAGTAACTCGAAGAGGGTGTGTTGTGTACCCGTATGACCGTCCTGTGGTTGGAGAGGCCACGAGGAACACAGGAACATCTGTTGTGGTGATAAATAATGTACACTTCTGTCGTAGGTTGCATTCGTATATTAACTTTCTAGAAACGCTTCATCCGCCACTACGTAAAAAATTCCAAGAACAAAAGACCATAGACGAAACAGAACGAAGCCCACTACACACAATCATGCCATCTAACAACATCAAATTGACCAAATGATATTATTATGAATTATAAATTCATAAATAGATATTACGTTAATAGGTATTACGTTAATAAGTAATGGTTTCCTATAAACCATCAAAGTTTTTGCCACAGCTACCTTCTTACTTAAAATTAACAAGTCGCATGTAACCACTATTGATAACTATTAACAAAGAATAGATCTATTAGCTAATTTAATTTCTGAATATATGTATTTGCAGCTGACCCGAAATGGCCGTTTTCCTGTAAAAAAATCAATCCTACTAATATGTATGGATGTTTGTTATTCTTTCACGCAAAAACTACTGAAACGATAAGCTCAGATATAAAAACGTATTCCCCCTTATTCAAAATACTGAACAATTTTATAGTAATTATAATAGCTGACAGGCGGCCGGCCGCCAGTAGGGTCATTAACTAAATCATTATTTATAAATATTACCCAGATAATTATAAAGTGTGAATAATTGCAAACATTTTTTAAGAAAGCCATTGCCTTTTTAATATGGCCGTGTAATACTCTTGAACTAAGTGTGTAGGTAGGTATATTTAGCATGTATAGAGCCTTGAAGGATCAGTTCGCGCGGTTTTTTATTCAAACCAGTCGTGATCTCTCGCATGAGCATCATTCTAATATTCTCATCGGTATAAACATGAATTAAAATTGCAAAATAAATTAAAAAGAACAACATTCTAGTTTATAGTTTATTTTTTTTAAATATCTGTCAAAATGAGTGCGCGGGTTTTATTAGTTTTATTTTTTTATTTACAAAACGTGTTGGCACAAGGAACTGGTTCGGGGACGGATGGAAATCGTAAGCTTTTTTTTACAGTAATAATAGACAAAGTAATAAGTTATAGTACAATTATAACATAAAAATTAGCTCTAAAAAGCAAACTTTTGATGTATAGATTTGGATTAGTTTCAGTCACCATTCTGAAGAAGATCACATTATATTTTTTTTTAGTGAGCACATCACTAGGAACTCTTCTTAAATACCCATTCAAATGCACCTGCTTTCATTACGAACTATATAAGATTTTTTTACATATTATTCACAGTTAGATACATTTGAAGCGAAGAAATTTTCTTTTTGGAGATAAGGATAACAGTGTACATATTATGTTCTACGGATTCTATGAAAATGTTTCAAAAACTTTTCCGTATTTTTGTGTTTATAACCATTTTGAGTTTATGTTAAACATTTATGTGAATCAGTATTGTAAGTGTACATATATGTATATACAGTATTAATTATATATTTACAAACACAGGAGGTCGAATAACATTTGAATGAATTACGTTAAAAAAAATGTAAATATGTTTAAGGAGGCGAGCATAATAAAGCTTCTGCACGAATCAGAGACAACTCGTTCAGAACCAGAAAGGAGCAGGTGACAGGAGGTGGATAGGGTTAACAGCATACAGCAACAGTTTGGATCCTTGAGATTATTTTGGCGTTTCTTCTCAAGCATAATCATAGGAAGTGCCGGCTAGCCTTGAGAAGAAACGCCTATAGCCTACGCCTAACGCCTATATATAGCCTAGCTTTAAGGAAAATCTGTGTGTAAAATTGTCTGAAAAGATCTATTTGCAAAAACAACTTAATTTATCAATTCATTTATCATGTATAGTGTTAATATGGTCCTGTAACCGCTCTTCTACGGGCCGTGCGCTTTTTTACCAAGTTTAAACTTAACAACGTATTTGAACAGGCAACTAGCTTCACGACTGACTCATACTGACTCACTCCTACTCTTGACAATTAAAAAAACCTTTAATTGGTGTTGTTTTTTAAGTAGCTGTACGCCATACCATGGGAGGGAAGATATTTAATTTCTTCTTACTTTTTAACCGACTTCAAAAAAGGAGGAGGTTCTCAATTCGACTGCATTTTTTTTTTATTACCTCAGAACTTACGACTGGGTGAACCGATTTTGATGATTCTTTTTTATTTGAAAGCTGGTGCTTCCCGTGTCGTCCCATTTCAATTTGGTCCAGTTCTGACAATGGCATCCATGAGAAAACCATATAAGTCTTTTATGGAATAGTTAATAGTCGGTTTTTTTTTAATAATTATTTTAGGTTTATCGGCATTTGGCCAGGGTTTCTAACATGTTTGCTTTTTAAGTTTGAATGGGTAACTCGTTACAAAGTGCCATTATTTTCAATCTATATATAAAATATAAATATATATAGGTATATATATAGCGAAAAGCAACATGGGTTACAATTTCCATTTTCTTTGATCGTATGTCATAGTAATCGTTGATACTAGACTAATGACTCTTTTTTTTAATTTTGAATCAGTATTTATACGCCACACTCAGACAATTTTAGTACCTACAAAACAGTATTTTTTTTCATATCAAGGCCACACTTAATCTTCAAATCAAAGCAACATTCTAAGTAGCAACAATTTACGTCCATACAGACATATAGCAATGTCTTATAACAAATTTTAAAACCAATTTAACCACTTTTCAAAGCCACTGTTAAAAAACAAAACTTTTTCTCGTATCTATACTTAGATAGGACTAATTTATTTCTGTATTCTCGTACATTATGACAAATGATATAACACGAATGACAAAAGAAACGTGTTCACGTTTCTTTATAGGGTTCCGTACCTAAAGGAAAAAAGGAACCCCTACAGGATCACTTTGTTGTCTGTCTGTCTGTCAATACCCTTTCCTCAGGAACCCGTGGACGCATCAAGTTCAAATTAATACCAAATACATAAGTCTGCGGTCCCTTGAAGCTGTAAAAAAATCAAGCTTCTAAGTCAACGCAGTCAAAAGATACGGTTACTTAAGCATTAAATTTCATCAAATTTCAATTCGCAGTTAAATCAAAACATATAGGGTACTTCCCATTGACCTAGAAACATGAAATTTGGTAAGAGGCAAGGTCTCAGAACACAATTAAGTGAAGGAAAAATCCGAAAGTCTTTAATTTGTTGTTATGTCTTTAATCTGTCTGTCAGTTTGTGTGTCTGTCAAGACCCTTCCCTTAGGAACTCGTGGAGGCATTAAGTTGAAATTAACATCAAATAATCATGTTAGCGGTCTGTTGAAGTTGTAAAAAAATCAAAATCAAGCTTCTAAGTCAACGCAATCAAAAGATACGGCCATTAAGGCTTAGATTTCAACAAATTTCAACATTTCGCAGGTAAATCAAAACCTTGTAAAAAAATCAAAATCAAGCTTCTAAGTCAACGCAATCAAAAGATACGGCCATTAAGGCTTAGATTTCAACAAATTTCAACATTTCGCAGGTAAATCAAAACCTATAGGGTACTTCCCATTGACCTAGAATCATGAAATTAAAAAAATAGTTTTTGTGATTACAAACTTAAATTTTGCGGTTGGATTGTTAACTTTTTCGTACATTGGAACCGCAAGTTAAGTTTTTCTTTCGAAAAACACGTAAGCAAGTCTTCGAGAATTGATTTACGAGATGGACGTACTATTTATATGGATTTGGGAGAAATATATGTAGGGACACATTTATAATTGGACCACTTATAATTTTGATTTCGATTTGATAGGGGGCGAACCCGTTCCCGTATTTTAGTTACATTTTACTTACCCCCATGCGGATCTAGCGACCCTAGACACCATCAGAAAACCCTCACTAAGCTACTCTCAGTCATCATTCGGCTGCTCGAAGTTAAGCGTTCATTTGACTTCCATTCCTATAAGTTTTAGGAAGGAATACAATGAAAGACAGTATTAAATATTGCCTCCAGTATTAATTTATTTAACTATCTAATTACATATATACGAGTAAATTGTTTGCCAAAAAAAACTGAACTGCCCCAAACTTGCTTGAATAAAAAAGTTTTTTTTTTATTTGAGTCATATTTTAATAGGTACGTATTAATTAATATAGGTTATAAACACTACGTTAATTAGCCTTCGGAAAATAAGGTCGTCGATTCATAATACCACGAACACATGCCATCCAATAAAAAGGTATTCCCCGCAAAATTAATGAATGCTTTGGTTTTTACAAACTGCGGGACTATGATGAGTTTGGTGGACCAAACCAAAAGTTCATCACGAGCGGCATGCGGCAGGTCGAGTATAACTGGTTGACTCTAGATCCAATAGTTTTTGTACAGACGTCTGTTGTATTCATGCAGTCTAGGAGTCATACTGCATGGATCGGACAAGAATCCACACTACTTGATGTGCTGATATTTAGATAAGTGACAATATTTAATTGGTCACCCCGTCGTACTACTATTTTATCGAGTATTGTTAGCTTAATCCCTCGAGTGTATTATTAGGCCGTGAACTATGTTTCCATAGCCAAAGCTCAAAGTTTTTTTAAATCAATTTATAAAGAAATCATCCCTAGAGCTCCGATTCTGAACCAATAAACCTAGTAAAGCCAAACATTAAATTAAATGATTTGACTATAGCATAATACAACGTCAATGTACTTTTGAACAAGTAATACATTACCCTTGTGACTTGTCTGTGTATCATTTCCTTATGAATATCCTGTTTATTGTTCAATGGGAGTATCTGCTCAACTTTCCGCAGTTCCTTATCAGTTTATTTCGTAATTGTACTTAATTACCATTAAAACTATGAATTACATAATTATCGTGTCGTTTATTATAACTATTTATAGACATGAGTTTCATTATAAATGTTACAAATTACCACAAACTATCTACAACTGGTCCTTGCACAAGCATTTAACTTAATATTGACTGCATATGTGACATAGTAAAGTCCGAGACGCGCTGAGTGTTAATATACAAAAGACACATCAACTGATTAACTATACCGATAAATGCAAAATTCAATCCAATTACCTAATTAACTACACTTTATACCAAAGGAATTTATTACAGTGTATTAACAGTGGGAGAGCCATGCTTCGGTACGTATGGGCCGGCTCGACCGGAGTGATACCACGGCCTCACAGAAAACCGGCAGTGAAGCAATGTTTGCTTTTTGCCGAGTGAGTGAGGTTACCGGAGGCTCTAACCCATCCTTCTCCCCCTCTTCCCTCTCTCCCCTCCTCTCCCCCTCTTTCCCCCTTCCCCTACTCCTACCTTAAAGGGCGGCAACGCACTTGTGACTCTTGAGTTACAGGTGCCTATGGGCGGCGGTAGTCATTTACCATCAGGTGACCCGTCTGCTCGTTTGCTCCCTGTAACATAAAAAAATTAACAACATTACTTAAGAGTTCACATCACTTGGTGTAGGTCTGTAACATTTATGCTAACTAAGTTCCACACACATTGCAATGACACGCCTGCCATTTTGTGGTTTTTCGTTGAGAGATTATCATGAACAAAAACAGAATGTTATATCATTGGAAAATAAAATTATTTAAATTCAAATTCAATTCTTTATTTCACAAAAAGGCTTATTCACGAAATTATTATTTAAAAACGTCTTTTTTTTGTCACCACAATGTCACCGCAACAATGTGTTGTTTTGTCAAAAGTAAAATTAATAAAACAATGGCTAACGAATACCGTAACTGCTTGTTTCGATTAAAACTATTGAATACTTAAATTTACATGTTTCAATTCGTTATTTACAGACAACGTTGCGTTAAATTATTGGCTAAGTTTCTGAAATTAAACGAGTAAACAAATTAGTCGCAATGACGGACAAAGTCATGCAAAGGTTTCATAATATGTAACAAGGGAAGCAGATTGACAAGTGCAGATGCACAGGTAGAGCAAACACGGCCTAAACTGGAATATAAGAGACTGTTATACATGTTCTGGTTATCATTTCCAAGTAAAAACGGATGAGTCGGCCTTTCTTGTCTCTAAACTGTTGTTCAAACTATAGCAGGTACCTGAGGTCAAACTTATATTGTAATAAATATCTTAACCTTTATCTAAATGGTAATAAAATTAGTAGTGTATTTTTGAACTTTGTGCACTTTTTGGGAGGGGTAAAAATGTTAAACTCAGGACACGTGACCTGATCGAAAATTTGTAAGACGGAACCGAGTTTCTTATATTTAAAAAAATATAACATTCGAAATTCAAACATTTATGAGCGGCCAGGAGCGCAGAACTTCCAGTGTACCCTATGTATACATTTAGATATGTTATTATTACCTACTTTTTATTTTTAGCCTAATTATATATATATATATATATATATATATAGATGTGTGTGTGTGTATGTATATGCAAATCCATTGAGAAGTTATGTTTTCACTTCTGACGTGCAGTCACGACTGACGGTTTTTTTTCGGGTTTCAAAACGTAACCACTTGGTCACAAGTCGTAGGTTGTAAAGTGAATTGGACAAGGTGTTTAAAAGTAAGGTTATATTTGAATAAGGGGTTTACCGACTCTCGAGGTTACTGTACGGTAGTTCACGGAATCTGAAATGATTGAATCGAATACAAAAATAAGGAAAATGATTACAATCAGAATAAATCATTTTTAGTACGTACTGTTCTCAATTAATAGTTTTTATGCTACTAATACTAATGCAACACCATATTTATAAATGTTTTCCAAAGAATTTCATTTTAGGATTCTTACTTCAGGGGTCATCAAATGGCGGACCGCGATAAACAGTACAATACATAATATCTAACTGATCTGCTTTGATGAAGTTTCTATAATAAATTAAGTTGTATTACTTACTACGTAAATACAAATTCATGTCATGAGCTTTGGATACTGTGTGTGGTACAACTGTGTGCGCCAACTTATTACTAGCAACCCGACCCGTGTGAAGCCGGGGCGGGTTGCTAGTAATACATATATAGATCCACTAGAGGGCGCTAATCTAAACATTGTGTTCTGTCAGCTCCTTATTAATTAATGTCACCAACCTGCTAATGTGACGTTTTAAGTTCGTCGTTTCGTTTAAGTTCTGTCCGTCCCATGTTCAGTCCCATGACTGTCAATTTTTTTATTGACATACTATTATGTAATTGTATTATTTGAATTTTAACACAGTAAATACACGTGACGATGTAAAGGCTGGGAGGAGGGGGGGTTAGGGAGGTGACTTTAAATATAATCTGTAAAAAAGTAGAAAAGGACCGCGACGGTCATATTATTTAAATATGACAGTCACGGTCGTTTCAAAAACAGATTATTCAAAACTTATTTACTAAAAATTATGATGATACTGAATCTTAACTTACGTCACCGACATAACACACGACATCAATACTTACACGCACACCCATACACCAACTCACTCATACACCAACTGACCCCTACACGCTTACTCGCCACACAAATACATACTTTTAAAGCAGCCAACATCTATAGATTACTGAAGTGAAAACTTCTTTAGGCACGTTTTTGCACTTTTGCTATAGGGAAAAAACACTGAACTCGTGACCGTCACGCTAATAATACATCTATAAATCCACTAGAGGGCGCTAATCCAAACATTGAGTTCTGTCAGCTCCTTATTAATTAATGTTACCAACCTGCTAATGTGACGTTTTAAGTTTTGTGCTTTTGAAAAAAGCTAGGCTGGCATTTTTGAGTCTGAAAAATAAAATGGATGGCCCCTTTTACGTGATTAGAAGCAAAGTATAGTTGGCAATATGTGAGTGGTTAATACGCCTTTGCCTACCTTTTATGTAACATTATTCAGATTAACAATTCAAATGGGAAGGTGAAATCATTAAAACACCAAAAAAACACTTAAAGAGGACTCATTGACTTTGTACAGACGTAGAAGTAACTTAATGACTATTCAGGACACGTCGTTTCTACAATTTGTAGGAAGATGTAGTACTGCTTATTTAACTATATTGTGGCACCCTTAGATTATATATAGGTCCAGATACCGTGACTAGTACAAAAGTCACCGTTTACTTTGAAGCCACTTTTTGGTGCTGTGTGAGTGAACCCCGCCCAACGCGAGTGTCTACGTACAACGTTTATGCTTGTGTGCATTGACGGTTTTACTACCAGTGCATAGAGGTTACCCCAAAATTCATATACATATCACATACAATATTTTATTCATAATCATATACAATATTTTTTTTTTTATGTAAGTAATATTAAATAAATACATTTTGAATGTATTTAAATCAGTTACATATATTCGTTTATTTCATTTTTTCATTTTTTTCATTTAATTCGTTTAGTTAAAAAGACAAATGTAAAATAAAACTACTTAGTAGGAACTAGAGAGTTTCCTCCTTAAGAATCGATTTTCATATAAGGCCGTATGAAAAAAAATATGAGAATAAGAGTAATTTTTTTTTATGGTAAATGTAACATAAAAGCTCTTTTGAGTAATAAAATTAAATGCAACTTTATTCACAGGAACAGAGTAACAAAAGGTATTTTGATAAAATAAAGTAAATGTTTTGCCTTGTTTTGTAGGACTTGGATATATATATATATTTATAAAGTATCAAGAAACTAGCCAACATTTTACAAGTCCTAAGTGCTCTATAGATGTGTTCGTTAGGAGTAGTAATAATAAGTTATAATACGAGTACAATCCCACAGCTAAAGTATCGTTTGACGGACACATTGAACTCCGGGTGCTAGAGTTTAGAAATTAAGAATATTTGAAGGATTCCAGTTTTGCGAACATTAACGTTAAGCATATTTCTCGTCTTTCTATAAATAACAAGTTTGGCAAAGAAAAATATATATACTGCTAGAATGCGTTATGGGTAAATGAAATTCACGTCCTGGCAACATCTCTAGTAATGGCGTCGTCATTTTATTAATTTGGAATTTTGTTCTATTGTTTATAAATACATTAGGAAATAGAATACTTACATATGAAATGTGATGTTCGGACACTTAAGATTTTTTTTTGTATAATTTTTACAGAATGTGACAGCACAAGCAGGCATTTTTAAATATTATAAGTAGCGACTCTAGACGTAGTTCAGCGGCGAACGTTCGCTCGCGTGTGACGAGTGAGACGCTTATATTTATATTAGACGCTTGTATTTTTTGGCTTCAGTTTTGAGGCACGGATTAGGCATCTGGACCTATATATAATCTAAGGTGGCACCGTTAAAAATCAAACGGATGTGCGTATTAGTTGTTTTCGTTAGTTAATTTGTTGTTTGAAGTATTTTAATTGCGAAATCGACTATTTTCACTGAAACTTTTAAACTGATGCAACTAATTTGCTTTATTAACATGATTATATCATTCACAAATATGATAAAATTAAAAAATGTACGTATGAAAAGAACACGCAGAATAAGAATGTCCTTGAATCTGTCAAAATATTTGTCTAGTTTGGAATGACACCTGTCAATTAACTTTTTCTTTCGTTCTTTCTTTATGGTATAGGGGGCAAACGGGCAGACTGGTCACCTGATGGTAAATGACTACCGCCGCCCACGGGCACCTGTAACTCGAGAGTCAAAAGTGCGTTGCCGCCCTTTAAGGTGGGAATAGGAGAAGAGGGGGAGGAGGGAAGAGGGGAGAGGGGAAGGATGGGAATAAAGGAGAGGGAAGTGTTAGAGCCTTTTTTTTTTTTTGTGCCTGTGGAAACTCCCTCGGGCCGTCACCCCACCGGGGTTTTCGGGGGGGCGGTGTGTCGGAATCGAACCGACTAAAACCACACGTTGTGCCATACTGCGCCTTAAGTAGGAGGGATCCGGGAACAGCTTTAATAAGACATCCTGGAAGGGTTAGGGCCTCCGGTAACCTCACTCACGCCGCGAAATGCAATGCAATCATTGCTTCACTGCCGGTTTTCTGTGAGGCCGTGGTATCGAGCGGAGTCGAGCCGGCCCATACGTGCTGAAGCACAACTCTCCCACGTTACGAACTGAACTATCTATAATCAAAGCCATCTTTTGTAGACAGGCCTGATGGACTGTTGGTCTAGTGGTAGTGACCCTGACTGCTAAGCCAGAGGTTGTGGCTACGATTCCTACCCAGGACCAATAATTGTGTGATGAGCACAATAATTTGTTCTGTGTCTGTAATTAATCTAAAATACCTATGTGTGTATTTAGTAATATATAAGTATGTTTATCAGCAGTCTGGTTACCATAGTACAGGCTCTGCCTAGTTATGGATCAGAGGGCCGTGTGTGAGGTGTGTGGAGTTATTGAAGTTATACTTCTTTTGGGCATTAGGGAAAAATGATGGAAGTAATTTTTTACGATGCGCGCACACCGTCACGAAAGCCAACACCCTGAAGTTAGCTAGTCAACATTTCAGTTTTTCAAGAAAAGTTACCAACTTCACGATAGTGATAAAAATGGTTTTTACATATTACTTTGAGTACGTTTGTAGAATTTGAGGTTAGTTGACAGTATGTATTATTTATTATGATATCTACTTAAATAAACTTTATTTAACTAGATAAAAGTATAACTTCTTACGTGCGTACATAAGTACACACACACTTTTTTTATTATTAAATTAAACTTTAAGTAGAAGGTCATATACCTGTGCCAAATGTGCCAAAAATAACATGTTACTTGTTTTAACGGTGGAGGAAAACAAAGCGAGAAAATAGTTCTCATACCTGACTATAATCATTATTAATTTATATTTATATTTTGACATTGCGCTTAAAAAACAATCATTATTATTTTATAAGCGCAATGGCTATGCCACTTGCGCGCGCTTGCAATCTAAAGGTTGCGGGTTCGAACCCCACACAAGCCTTTAACTTGAAGGGGTTAACAAGAATACTAGTAATGTGTGACCCACTGTGCTTGTATTCTTGCAAAAAAAAACATGATTATAAAGTCTGTTAACGAATGGGACATTTCTGTATTTTTTTATATTATTCATCGAGCCCCTTGAACCCTTCCGTAATATACATTACAATGTTTTACACTATTATACTTAACATTCTAAAATACACTACTAGCTGTGCCCGCGACTTAATGTATTTATATCGAATCAACAGCCTAAAAAAATAAGTTTCATGCTTCTAGCTCTAAAAATGACGATACTTCCATACAACTTTTCATTCCCACCTTTCAACCCCTTACAACCCTTTTTTCGCATTAATTTAGCCTATGTCCTTTGTCAGGCTCTAGACTATCTGTGTACCAAATTTCATTTAAATCGGTTCAGTAGTTTTGGCGTGAAAGGGCGACAACCATACAGACAGACAGAGTTACTTTCGCATTTATAATATTATATTAGTAAGGATTTGTGTCAGTGCTAATTTAATGTTTCTTAGTAATTTTTGTTGCTATAAACCTTCTAAACATCATATTTGTATATAAACAGACAACTCCAGCGAACCGCGAAAGACAACCTTCAAATTAATTTCAAAACGAGTTTGTAATGTCAAAATTATTAACCAAACATCGTAGTCAAGATTGATATACGAATCAACTTTGAATAACACACCTTTGATTCAAAGAGCAATAAAATCCGATTAAGTTAAAAATACTAATTAAAAATCGAAATACAACTGGGCCTCTGCAGTCACAGGAAATACAGGACATTCGGGTACGCGACCCCGGCCTCTGCGAGCTACTGCAGTCTCAGTGCCGCTCCTCATCCGAGACTTGCGGCATCCCTTACCCTAGGTGCCTCTCTCTACCCATTTTTCCTTATTCAAATGTACCTTCTTCCTTCTTTCCCGGTTGACTTCTGTCAAGCGGCTAGTCATAAAAGACATTTGGCCGTCCCTAATAAAAATTAGGAAGAGGGCAGGAAGATGATCATAATATGTGAAAATCCGTCAAACGGTTTGGGCTCTAAACGTGCCAAACAATTAGACATAATATATACCCATTGTACAAACACATACCTACCTACCTATGCTTGAAAAGCGTTATACCTTCCTACAGCAGATGGGTAATAAAAATTTCCATTTGTTTCTCTTCTGAGTACGGAAGCAGGGGCGTAGCTACAGCCGTATCAGCCGTATCAATGATACGGGGCCCCCGGGCCACAGAGGCCCCTAACGTGTGTAAGCAAAAATTAGTAAAATGTTATCCACAATGTCACTTAATCTCGTGCTTCCCGGGAAAAAATCATTTAAAAAAAACTGTCATACGTGCCTATAGAGTTTTAACACAGAAATGAGAAAAGGAAAAAAAAGCACTCTTTTTTCCCGGGTTAAGCGTGCACCCAAAAGTTGGCAACATCCTACATCGGTTATTGCGGGATTCCCCCGTTTAAAGCATTTTTGTCTCTTTTGTGAGAAATCTTTACCCTTCATTTGGGCCCCCCAACTAATTTTGATACAGGGCCTCTCCAAGGCACGCTACGCCACTGTACGGAAGACTCAATATTGTCTGTAGCGATGACTCTTTTTATCGTGGAAACTTTTAGCCGCCTGTTCTATATATCCCTACCAAGTTATCCCCACTGGTAGGGATAGTTGGATTTTTTTTCCATATATCCCTACCGGTAGGGATAATTGGAAATTTTATGACCAAGCCTGTTCCATATATCCCTACCGGTAGGGACAGATGGAAATTTTATGTCAGTGCCTGTTCCATGTATTCCTACCGGTAGGGATAATTGGAAAGTGTATGTCCATTTTCTCTACTGCCTAGTTGTACTATTAGAAAGAAAATATTTTCCACAGTTGGGATATTTTTAATTAATGTGTAAAAGAATAGAAAAAAAACTGTAATAATTACTAATTAAAAACACAAGTTCATTTTGCACAACGTATACATAACATGAAATTATACTCCTACTAGCTGTGCCCGCGAATTCGTCCGCGTGGAATAGTGTATTTATATCGAATCCATAGCCTAAAAAATAAAATTCAAGCTTCTAGCTCTTAATATAACGATACTTCCATACAACTTTTCATTCGCACCTTTCAACCCCTTACACCCCTTTTTTCGCACTAAAAAGTAGCCTATGTCCTTTCTCAGGCTCTGGACTGTGTACCAAATTTCATTTAAATCGGTTCAGTAGTTTTATTGATTTTTATGGATAAAAAAATCATAATAAAAAATGTATACCCGAATAATTATTTTCTTTAGAGGTATAGTTGTTTTTTTTTTATTTGCTAATTCTAGTTTTAAGGTATTTTTTAACATATTACGTATTTGGTGGTTAGACTCAGTTCCAGCAAACACAATGACAGTAAAATCGTAAAGTACAACTAAGAAATAGAGGTAAAATAACAATATTTTTGCATTTTAATTATGACAACCCACATATAATAATAATAATTGTTTATTTCAGACTGAGTCCATAAAATTTGTTATTATTATATTATATTGTATATACTATATTATTATATTATATTATATTAATATGATGATATATGGTTTGTTTACAAAGATTCCATATCCAATTTGGCTCAAGTACATCTAAGCAGTAGAGAAAATGGACATACAATTTCCAATTACCTATCCCTACCGGTAGGAATATATGGAACCGGCACAGACATAAAATTTCCAATTACCTATCCCTACCGGTATTAATATATGGAACCGGCACAGACATAAAATTTCCAATTATCCCTACCGGTAGGGATAGATGGAAAAAAAATTCAACTATCCCTAACAGTGGGGATAACTTGGTAGGGATATATGGAACAGGCGCTTTTAGCGACTGTTTCGACTAAAAATTGACTGCGTAGTGTTGCAATATAATTCTTCGAAGTCCAAACATCAGCGTCAGAAGCTAATGGTCAGACCAAACGGCTAAAACATTTTTAAATTTAATAACATAAAAAAGATCTCGATATTAAGAGTCTTTAACGTCTCAGAATCGCGCGTCAGGAATATTTATAATCTGTGTAATGTCACCAAAACATTGTCCACAAAGTATAATACATTTTAGTTTATGGTCCACAACTCATGTTTCTTTTCACGATTCGTAATTCGAATTACAGCAAAAAATATAATCACACTGACGTAGTTATTATTTTTTTTGAAATATAACCTTGAACATTATGTTACCGAAACGTATTGACAATCATATCGTTAGATGAGCCTTGTATCGACAAAACACGACCCTGTTTTAAAATGTACTTAAGCTAATGTAAATACCTAATCAAGGAGCCGGAAAATAGGTTTATACTTGATTTTTCCTCCTTAGTCATAAATAAGTAGGTACGACACTGCTAATTACATGTAGCTATAAATAGGAATTATTGTAATTTTTAGGGTTCCGTACCTCGAAAGGAAAAAACGGAACACTTATAGGATCACTTTGTTGTCCGTCCGTCCGTGGGTCTGTCTGTCTGTCAAGATCCTTTTCCTCAGGAACGCGTGGAGGTATAATCAAAAGATACAGCCATTTATGCCGCAAATTTCCGCAAATTTTTGACACTCGCAAGGGAATCAAAACCTACAAGGTACTTCCCGTGAACTCAGAATCTTGAAATTTTGGTACATCATATATTAAAAATATTTTACGGAACCCTCGGTGCGCGAGTCCGACTCGCAGTTGGCCGGTTTTTTTAACAATAATACAGGTGTTACAGGAAAAATATAATATATGTATACAATTATTATTAAAACCGGTTGCAGATTAATCACTTCGGAACTACCACAGACTATAGAAAGAATAGGGTTGCCTAAATTGACGTCAAAATTTCCGGATAAAAAAAGCAAAACCAATCATGGCGGTATAAACTAGTTTATTTATGGAGCATTGAAAGGGGAAGTGGTTTAAGCATTGAACTTGACAACCTCCGACGATGACTTGACAACCTGCGACGGTGATAAAAACAGTTGTAAGCACCTTCCCTCTCCCCCTACCTACACTCTCGCACTTTCCCTGTTCCCCCCCTTCCCTACTCCCACCTTAAAGTCCGGCAACGCACTTGTGAGTCTTGAGTTCCAGGTGCCCATGGGCGGCAGTAATCACTTACCACCAGGTGACCCACCTGCTCGTTTGCCCCCATCCCATAAAAAAAAAAGTCAGTCGTAGGACTGCACGTCAGAAGTGAAAACATAACTTCACATTGTATTTGCATATGCATACACACACACACACATACACCTCTGTATATATAATTACGTTAAAAATAAAAAGTAGGTAATAACATACCTGGCCACTCATAAATGTTTGAATTTTGAATGTTATATTTTTTTCAATATAAGAAACTTGGCTTCGTCTTACGAATTTTCGATCAGGTCACGTGTCCTGACGCGAGTTTAACATTTTTTACCCATCACAAAAAGGGAACAACGCCGCTAAAGAAGTTTTCACTTAAAAAAAAAAACAGTTTTGCTTTCAGCCGCTTCGCGTCCGTGTTTGCGATCTGACTTTTCAAGTCCAGTAAAAGAATGCAAAAACTATACTTAAGAAATATATACTTTGTGCAACTAATTTCTCACTTTCGCGAGTGTGTGGAACACGTACCATGCTCCATTATGATAAGCAATAAACTACAGACACTATACATTGATGTTTTTGTATGAAACTATTAGAACTTACATTTACAGGGATATTCATTCGGTTTATTATAAGGCTGGCTTATTAAATGCATGCACGTAAATGATGTAGCTGACATTTATGGTACATGTGATAAAAGCCAGCAACCGTATTTATTCGGGCGAGCATTTTATTGACTTAATAATAAAAAGACAAATATTCAAGGTAAAGGTTTTTATAGCTGGCAGTGCAAAAACGTGTACAGTCTAGTGACGTACAAAAGAAAAACCTTTACTATCGATACACATCTAATATTTATCATAAGTTTGGTAGCTGGAGATAATAATTTATACCAGGGGTCATCAAACGGCCAGCGGTCAGCGGTCCGTATTCGGACCGCGGTCCGGGTGCGGACCGCGGTCCGGATCCGGACCGCCGACTTCTTTTGGGCGGACCTTAGATAAAAAGTACAATACATAACAGAAACTTATTTTTTTATTAAGTATCTATTATAAATTAACTTATATCATTTAATTACGTAAATACAAAATTAGGGAAGTTGTCATGAGCTTTGGTAAGTATTACTAGCAGTTACCGCTTCGCTCGCGTGTATATATTTATATATTTTGCGCGGAACCCTAATTCTTTTTTCAAGATAAAAGTAGCCCAAGTTACTCCTTATAACACCAGCTATCTGCCAGTGAAAGTCTGACAAATTTCAAAGGAAGAAACAAACAGACAGACAGACAAAAAAATTTAAAACTGATTTTTAGTTAGGCTTACGTTTTAGGCACAATAGTGCAAATAACGGTATGAGCTTAAAAAAACTATTATTTTGACATTACGAACAGACAGTTCAATTTTATTTATTTGTATACTAGCAACCCGCCCCCGACTTCGCACGGGTACAAATTATACACCTAAACCTTCCTCATGAATCACTCTGTCTATTAGTGAAAACCGCATAAAAATCCGTTCTGTAGTTTTTCAGTTTTGATATTGTAGCCATTATGCAACAAATACACTTCAATTGTTGACCATAATAAACAATTTATCATTTCAGGATTGTCCCAATAAAACCGGACAAGTGGCTACCCTACCAATAAAATCCTCTGTCATTGAAAATAATAATAATAACTTGAGACACCTCACACACGGCAGTCTAATCCCAAACTAGGCAGAGCCTGTACTATGGTAACCAGACTGCTGATAAACACACTTATAAGTGTATTATTAAATGCAAATATTACGTAGTTATTGTCAGTATTACATTACAAACTCATATTTACACGAAGAAGGATAACCTGGCTGGTTTTATTAAGAAACTAGTTTTTATTTGCGGTTTTGTGTTAATTTTTTTTTTAATGGCATAGGGGGCAAACGATCAGACGGGTCACCTGGTGGTAAATGACTACCGCCGCCCACGGGCACCTGCAACTCAAGAGTCACAAGTGCGTTGCCGGCCTTTTAGATGGGAATAGGAAAAGTATGGAAGAGGGAGATCGGAAGGGTTAGGGCCTCCGGTAACCTCACTCATTCGGCAAAAATAATGCAAGGATTTCTTTACTGCCGGTTTTCTCTGAGGCAGTGGTATCACTCCGGTCGAGCCGGCCCATACGTGCCGAAGCATGGCTCTGCCAATTTTGTACGGATGACAGTCATAATTTCTTTGTCTGTTCCTTCGGGAATAATATGTTTTTGACATGAATACGTCTTTAAAATTACTTCCATAGTGGGAGGTAACTCAAAAACCGAATGATAATAAAATTGGGGGATATACTTTGGTGTTGTAGCCACAATATCTATCATCTCCATGCAAAATGTAATTACATCACTGGATCAAAGAATTCGTTACGGTAAGTGAGGACTGCGACGCATCGCGGTGGAGGGAGAAGAGCCGCCATTTTGAGGTCATTTTACTGCGATTCGAGATTACCATTGAGGATAACAACTACATAATATTATCATATATTATAAAGAAATAAGCGGACAACATCGGCCCATTCGGTAGAGGTGACCTCAATGAATCGTCTTTGCCCTAAATCGCAAACCATAGAGCTCAAAACCGTTATAGACCACTAGTGCAGGCCTTTGTACATGTGGCGCCCTTAGGCAAATTTTAGGGTACTATACAAATATACAAATTTTTATATGATTGTATTTTCTTTGATAAAGAAGTATTCGTCATACAATTGGATACATTTTTGTTAAGTTAGCTAAGAAATCATGAAAAATTTACTGTAATCTCTCGAATACCATTTGACAAAATGACTTCTTCCCTAGCGTCATAGCGCCCCTACCAACTGGGCGCCCCTAAGCAGCGCAGCGCTTAGTTTTGTCCCCCCGGCGGCCGGCGCTGAGGCCACGCCTCTACGCGGTTGTAAATTAAAACTTCTCAATAATTGACAACAATTTGGTAAATTCCTGTATTCAAAATATATTATTTCTTATGAATCGAACAATGTTACATCTTAAATTTAAAAATACTGTTAAAATTTTTCTCCGTTTATACATTACAAACACAGACTGCACCACGAGTGGCGCAATGGTGAACGTGGTCGCCTCGCCACTACGACACGCAACAGTTGTGGGTTCGATTCCCGTACAGGACAAAAATTTGTGTGATGCACAAAGTTATTCCCAGTCTGGGTGTTCTTTGTGTCCATTGTTTGTTTGTTTGTAAATTCTCCCGGGACACAGGAATCATTCCTATAGCGGTAGTTGTCGTTTAAAAAAACAACAAATACATATACTCAAGCCTCTATCCCCGAAGGGATAGGCAGCGGTATAATGAACACAGACATGTCGCCAACTATAATTAGGTACCACTCACGAATTGTATAAAAGTGAGTAATTTGAAAACTGTAAGGTGTGACGTCATACCATAATATTTCATACAAAAATGTACTAAACCTACCGTTTTAAAGTTTAAGTGAGTGATAACTACCATAGGTATGATGGGTCTGGGTAAAACCTATGAAACAAATCGCTGGGAACTTCGAAGTACCTCTAAAACGGTAGATTCTTAAGCTTGTATGTAATAGAGTTTTGTGACGACATATTTTATCGCTAATTCATTTACTGTTAGTATTTAGTTTGATGATAAAATATACCCAAAACCGGCGGGTTTGCATGAAAGGTATAATGACAGTAGAGAAAACCAGTGAGGTACCAATTTAAGGATAGAATTGTCTATGCCTACCCCGAAGTGCTTGTATGTATATATGTGAAAATAAAAACAATAAAAACGGGGAAATGAAAAATAATCCAAATTTGGGAGGTTTTTAATTACTTACATTGACTAAAGGAAAATTAGAGAAACCATTGCTGAAATAATACCACAGGAAAAATAATTCGACAAACAAGATGAAACGGTTTGTTATTTGGGATGTTCTAAATTTGAGCAGGAAAACGATTGTCAAAAACACAAAAAAAAGCATTTTGACATAGTGACGTTTCCAATTTGAGCGGGAATTTCCAATGTATTAAATTTAAATTTATAACTTCAAAATAATGTATTGTTTATGTTGATATATGATATTAACCTCTTAGTCAGTCAGAGAGGTAATACAACAACAAAAAATCCCAGGCAGACAAGGTCACAAGACGGGCTTGAAGTTTTTATTTGTTTTTACAAAGAACAAGTTATGTTTCTAGAAGTGCTTTTGATTTTATGCTCGGTCATAGGAATGCAACTATGTATTTGCATTCTGGCCTTGCTTGAGGAGTGCACAAAAGCTGCCTACCTATTAATAACAAGACTTTTTTTTTCATTATCTGTGGCGCAGTGTTCGTCAAAGTAACAAGTCGAAGTAAAAGGTAGAAATTATTTATTTATCATTGTAAAAAAGGCGTGGGGTGCTTTTCACTATATTTTTATAATTAATAATAACTATTATAACATTTGCAGCCCCCACGCTTTTTTCACAATCAAAAAATAATTTCTACTTTTTAGTTCGGTTTGTTGTTAAAGCTTGTTTTTGTACATTTAAAAAAAAACTATTTTTTAGCTTGAGCAATTTTCAAATTAATAGGAGGTCTTGAAGTTAGTGAAAACAACTATAAAAGATTCCGTTACATAGATTGTTCAGTTATTTTCTAAACATATAAATTTTGAATACTCTGTGAGTAGCAAAATATTTTTTTTATTTTAATAATAAGTTGAAAACATATTTGAGCGTCTATACACACTTTTGTTTTTAATTAAGTGACATGAAAGTCACCTCAAAAACATTTTTTTTAGTGAAAACTTCTTTAGGCACGTTTGTGCACTTTTGCTATGGGGAAAAAGCACTGAACTCGTGACCGTCACGCTAATAATACATACATAGATCCTAATCGCTAATCTAAACATTGAGTTCTGTCAGCTCCTTATTAATTAATGTCACCAACCTGCTAATGTGATGTTTTAAGTTCGTCGTTTTGCTTAAGCTTTCACTTCTGTCGGAAGTCCCATGACTGCCTATTTTTTTTAAAATCTAAATTATATATAAGCCAGTAACTTGAAGATTTAAATATCGAACGTCACTAAGTCACACCCATTTAGCGCGAGTGTGTTAGTATTTGCATGGTGTAATAGATGTTGAATGGAAATCCCCTCTACCAGTTAATCTTGCAATCGCGGATGCCAGCTCCGGGCGTTGCCTCGTATTTTTTTTCCTTTTCAGTATAAACTTAAGATTTTCCCGCTTAAATGTTTGCTCCACTGAGGAAATATCTCGCACTTCTGCTAGTAAATATAGTAAAAAAAATGGTGTTATAATATAACAATTCAAAATAGGATATGCGCTGCATCGCCTTGTCAATAAAAGAAATCTTTTTAACATAAAATTAAACCGACGAAAATAACTAAAAAGCAAAAAATAAATAAACCTTAAGTCTTGAGCTTATTTACATAAACTATCAAATTTTATATAAACTTATTTTGAGTCGGCGCCAAACAACAAACTGATTAATTATCTAAATTTTATATGTACCTACGTAGAAATGGACATAGCTATACGTAGGTAATTCAAGTTCAAAAAAAGATCAAAGGACATCACTGTAAACATACACAAACAATATACTTCCTTGATGCATCTAATTAAAAAAAAATTAATTGTCTTTACCTTGTTAAACGCAAAAAGCATTTTTATAACAACGATTACATCTCATGTTAAAATGATACTTAATTAAAAGATATATTAATTTAAGTGGTTGATGAAATGTTGCCTTGATTTGATAGTTAAGTACTATTTAAGTAAATTATTTACTTTATTTATGAGCGAAGTAATTGTTGAATATTACTCATTTGCAAATTAATATTTTATTACTTAATTAATCTGCATTATGTACATATTGATAAGTATGTGTGTTGTGCGATTTTGAAATTTTTGCCTTAACCTATTTATACAGGGTTTCTATTAATATCTCGGCAATCTTTTAAGGGGATATGGAGGAGGTCATTTGCAACCAAATGACCCTTTGACCCCTATGCAAATGTCAACCGTTTTCGAGTAATTTCAACTTTTATGTTTTTTCGAAGATATCACGAAATCTTCGAAAAAAAAACAAAAAAAAAAAAAAAAAAATAATGTGTGAAATTACTTTTTTATTGTTATTATCTGATTGTTAACACCTTCAGTACATACCTAATAATCCTACTAATCCCACTAATATTATAAATGTGAAAGTTTAGATGGATGAATGGATGTTTGTTACTCTTTCACGCAAAAACCACTGAACCGATTGCGATGAAACTTGGTATGTAGATAGCTGGAGACCTGGATTAACGCATAAGTTACTTTTTATCCCGATATTCCCACGGGATCGGGACTCGGGACGGGTGGAACCGCGGGGCACTGCTGGTCTTTCATATTTTCAATTTTTTTTCATATCTTTAACAGTTTTTTTTTACTTCTGCAAAAACAATTAAGTACTTTATCGGCAGACATTTATGAAACATAAACATGTACCTACAACTTCTCAGTCATCTTCAAACGACATCCAATAATATTAGATAATACCACCATACCAGAAATTACTAGAACATTCTAGATTCTAAATTTCTATTTGAAAAGGTTTATCTGTATCAATGTATTCGAGGATATGTGTTAATACTTTACATAAATGAAGATTGATGCAGTTTTGTTTCGAAATATGACGTAATCAAAATACCCTTACGCCATATTTAATTTATAATAGGTAGGTACACAACATGGCGCGTGAATCAACTGGCTTTTCCTCAAGTAGAACTGGTTCAGACGAAACGAAAGTACGATTATATATTTACGATTCATCACGACCTTTAAAAATGAGACATATTTAACAAATGTGATTATAATGTCATTTAATAATATGTAAATTATTGTATTAATATTGTGATTTTTTAATTTTTATTTTTTTTTAAATCCTATTTTTTTCATATTGCTAATTCTTTTTTGTAACTACGCATAGCAACCCCCGACTCAAAATAATAAAAATATATTGAGGAAGTTGTGAAAAATTATGTAATCCGCCATTTTTTGGCGGCGGCCATCTTGGACCGATTTTCATTAAACATAGCTAAGAACACTCTCCCGACTAATTCACCTTTCAAACAAAAAAAAAAGAAAATAAAATCGGTTCATCCGTTCGGGAGCTACGATGCCACAGACAGACACGACACACACAGACACGTCAAACTTATAACATCCCGTCGTTTTTCCGTCGGGGGTTCGGGAATTATAACATTTATTGGTGGAGGAACGGGTGTAGGTAATGTCCCTCCCACACAAAGAGAGGATCCCCCAGAACCAAGCTAGATGATCATACCTTGATGGACCGCGTCCTAACAGTTGTTGTTGGGAAGTTCTGTAGACATACATAAAACAGTAGTGAAATCAGCGCAAAGTCTTGATTGCCGATGCAGGATTAGTTAAACGACTGAAGTGTTCATAGTTCTGCTTGTCATTACTAGATGGCGTTGTGGATGTCGACACACATTTATATGCATACAAGAGTGTGTGTTATGTGTATAGTTCTTTTAAAAAAAAGAGGGGTGTTATAAATTTGACGTCGATGTCTGTGTGTGTATGTGTCTGTCTGTGGTATCGTAGCTCTCAAACAGATGGACCGATTTCGATGTGGTTTTTTTCATTTGAAAGCCAGTTACCTTGTGGTGGTTCTTAGCTATGTTTGATTAATATCGGTCCAGCAGTGTAAGAGGACCAGCTCTTTTCCAAAATGATGTAAGGCATTTTGTAATCGTTGAAGGGATTTTCGAGTCGGGGGTGTTTTAAATTTTAATTGTATGATTATTTATAATTGCTTATAGAGATCGACAATATAATTAGTGTTAAATTATATAATAAATACATATTCCAAGCATATGAACCAGTGCAGATCAAGCGCCATAGTTGAAGTAATTGTCTATTGATTTCCGCAGTAACGTGTAATGACGTGTTTCAAGGAAATTCATCTTATATGTATCTTTGTGCTTCACAATAGGTCATTAATCTCTGTTGGTAATAAGGACTGGCTGACCTTCACGTCTGTGTGCAAAGACAATGTCACCTTATAGTTATTTACTTGACCCTTGAACGTGTTATTAAATGTTTTAACAGAGGTTTTTTTAAGCTAAGGAATAGATAAGACGTTGGACTTTCGGCCTAGTCGTCGACGGTTCAAATTCGACTTCATTCTAGAACTCTACCGATGTAAACCCATTTCTAACAAGCATTTTAGCGTAGCTGGAGGGGTTAATAAAAATACTAGTAATGTGTGACCCACTTTACTGGTAGTTCTATTAAAAAAGAGCAAGACTCAATTGCGTTGAGTACGTAAAATACGATTGAATTAAAAGTTAAAAAAGTAAACAGAAACACTATTCGTTCCTACAATTTTCGAGGGTTTCTCTCAATTTTATCAGGATCCCATTATCAGATCCTGACTTCCTTGACCTGGGACCGCCCTTGAGGTATACCCTATCCCCTATCTAACAAAAAAGAATCATCGAAATCGGTTCATAAATAACGGCGGTCAGTCTGAACATACATAAAAAAATATATATATACGGTCGAATTGAGAACCTCCTTTTTCATCGTTTAAAAAAGAATTCCACCATCCACTTTCTGGTTTCATCATCAGACCATTGTTACCTGTATGGACTCATCAAAACGAATCATATGAGCCCAAACAGGAGGGGTTTATTTTTTATTGCGATACGACAATTAGAAGTTAGTTAAAATTTACTTCAAAGGTTTGTTTTCATAGTAAGTTACAAGTGAAGCTAACATGGGTGTACTGAGGAGGGGCAAGGGAGGGCAGCTTTCCCCCCCCCTCTCCTCCCCCTTGGCTTTAGGAAGCTTACGTAGAACTATATTATAAGTCATATTTTTTATTCGCCTCTCTCCCCCTGGAGCGACAAAAACAAATTTAACCCCCTCCCCTTGGATAAAAAATGCCCATTGAAGCTATTAATGAAAGCGTTTTAAAAATAGTACCATTTCCGAGGGATATCTGTATTGATTGACAAATCTATATATTAATACGTGAAGCGAAAACTTTGGATCCCTTTTTACGAAAATTGGGCAGACGGAGGAGTATGAAATTTCGCATACTTATAGTTTATACAGAGAAGAAGTGACGAATGCAAATATTTTTTTTAAATTATGCGTATACATTATTTTCAATAAATAACACGTTACACACACTACTATTCATTACCGTGTATTTAATACACACATGCATAGATATTCTTTTGTTTATTTGGAATTTTATGGTCAAATCGAGTCTGTATTTGTTTTTGGTATTATTTGTCTATAGCCTTACTGAATGTCAAATATGGCTATGGATATATATCATTAAATTAATACGTGAGGAGAATTCTTTGTACTCCTTTTTAAGACAATTTTGCGAACGTAGTAACGTGAATTTTGGAATATTTACAGTTTATATATAGCAGAAGTGCAGAAAGCTAAAATTTTTAAACAATATATCTTACAACTTTAAAAATTACCTGAAAACGGTTTAATGAAATTACACGCGTCCAGTATTTCTGATTATCTGTCATGGTAAGTAGGTCTATACAATGACAGCTCAAGTTATACTGGGCTAGGAAAATCCATGGTCGACCATCAGACGATCTCAAGTCTAAATTAATGCGTGCGAACCCAAAACAATAATATTTTGCTACCAATTTTAAGGTAGTCTCTCTCTCTCTCTCTCTCTCTCTCTCTCTCTCTCTCTCTCTCTCTCTCTCTCTCTCTCTCTCTCTCTCTCTCTCTCTCTCTCTCTCTCTCTCTCTCTCTCTCTCTCTCCCTCTTCTCCCTCTCTTTCTTTCTCTCTGTCCTTTATTTTACGCACGACTGGAGTTTACAATACAATACAAGTAAATTTACCCACACACATTTTTCACTTCACTTTTCACATACATGATTTCAAAGTGACAGAAAAGCATTCCTTATATGTAAATCGATTCTGGAGTAAACTCCAATTACGTTTTCTTTCTGCATAGACAAAGTCGCGGACACCAGCTTGTATGATATAAGTTTATGATTAATTCCAGGAATTTATTTTTTTATTATAGACACTATAGACACCAGGAAAATAAGTTGACCGCAATGGTTCCAGGTTATCAAGCATATGAACTAATTAAGTGCATATTTCACGGAATGCAACACAAACCAGTGTTAAGGAAAACACTACAACAACATATTCAATGTCATTATTTCATAAAACCCTTCGTTCCCCGCAGTTTCACCCGCGTTTATGACTAATGCTCCGCCTCTAGGGGTCTTAGCGTGATGTTACATGGCCTATAGTCTTTTATTTCTCAATTAATACTCTATCCAATACAATAATAATTTTTCAAATCCGACTGGTAAATCCAGAGATTAGCGCGTTTAAACAAACAAAGAAACAAAAATCTTTTCAGCTTTATTATGTTCAATTATCAATTATTATGTCTTATAAATCGATGGACGCCGGCTGCACGCACGAAAAAGCATGACTCATTGTCACGTTCCGCCTGAGCCGAGCGTGCAAGCGAGAGCGCGGAACAAGCGATAGAGAGGCACGATCGGCCTAAGCGTTCGTTTATTGACATTGATTTGATTTCAATTTATTTCTAAAACTAATTGTTCGTGATTATATTTAAACAATTTATTTAAATTAAATTTGCAAAAACTGTAATTAATATTTGAAAATTAAAAATTAATGTTTTAACCAGAGTTTTAAAAATATTATGTTTTCTTATGACGTTATCACGTAAAATTATCGTCCATAAACCGACTTTACAGACAACCAATATTTTTATGGATTTTCTCAATAACTAAAAGCTTCGCACGGGTGTAATGTAGATACTAATGTGGTGAACAATTATCGTCATATGATTATACAAATTAACACAAAACAATATTAAACTATACGTAAACTTTCATCTTGAATCTATCCATTGGTGAAAACTGAACTAAAATCCGTTGCGTAGTTTAAAAGATCGAAGCGTATAAACGACCGAGGCGACTTTGTTTTATACTATGTACAGACTATATACTTGATCTTATATGACAATGGAACGTTTACTTAAATCACTATAAAAATGACATGACTCTAGCATGCACTTACAAAAAGAATTAAAAAAAACTATCCGTTTACAAGTTATGACCGTTTGAATATCCAGATATTATTACTTCCGTTTCTTATAAAAACAGGTGGAATGTGTAAAGTTATTGAGAAAATCCAAAAAAACTAACTTAAAAAAAAAAAACGTCACATTAGCAGGTTGGTTAATTTATTAATAAGGAACTGACAGAACTCAATGTTTAGATTAGCGCCCTCTAGTGGATCTATATATGTATTATTAGCGTGACGGTCACGACTTCAGTGTTTTTTCCCCTTAACTAAAGTGCACAAACGTCGCTAAAGAAGTTTTCACTTCAAAATTTTCCAAACTTAGTTTTTATGGCTTAACGAATCCACGACCTCTAGTCAGGATCACTAACCACTACATCAACAGGCCAGTTGATACCTACTGACTAACTTATGTAATCTAATTAATAATTAAATTACAAAATAATTTTATTAAAATGTAATATATATAGCATCGTTATTACACAGTATTCAATTATATTGTAAATAGAATTACTGGATGTGCAATGAAATTAATTACAATGTATTTCAAATTCAAAATACTTTCAAATCGAAATAACTAATTACAATGTAACTGTAATTATTAATCTAATTACTTTTTGCCCATCACTACTTGACAGGCATCTACCCAACTAGGAGTGAGGCGCGTTATCACTCTCGTTTTATTATTACTACTCGGCTCCTAAAAGTGGTAGCGTAACAATTACTATTAACGTGATACTTTATTTCGCTTTTTAGTACTGTTTACTTTTTAATTAAAAAATAATTCAAAATACTGTTTTCATTTTTGGTGGTATCTGAAGCCATAAAATCTATATTAAAAGTAAACTCAATATTTATTTTTTTATTTGGTTTACTCACAGAGTCACAGCATATATATGTAACATTTATGGTAAAATTTTGATAATAAGGTTCTGTTATACATGCCACTTACTTATTGATATGGAATATGAATGACTTGTATTCAAAATTAATACAAATCCAAGATGACTATTAAAAAAAATATCAGAAAAAAAAGGAAAAAAAAATCTGACCAAAAATTGAGTCATTAATTAGTGAACACACAATGTCACAAGCATTTAATTTTTTTTTTATTGTCTTGTATTTACTTTCTGTTCCCGCCACTTTGGTCTTCACAAAAATCTGTTGTCAATTACAAGTGACGGGATTGTAAAAAAAGGGCATAAAAAATACTACATTATAATTAAAATTTAAATTGTGGAAAGGTTTAATATTTAAAAAAATACAGTAAGTTAATGATTTGTGCGAGAAGCTCCTAACAATATACTTTATTCCTCACACAAAAAGTTGGCAACCCTAAGCGTGATGTTAAATGATAGACCTATAAGTATAGATCACAGAAGCGGGTCTGATATGCGATAGATGAATAAAAAGAGAACGCTGCCATACGTGGTACCTCTGTCTCTTTTTAGCTTTGACAATATTGAGCATCAACATACACACACACGCCACTAGACAAGGACAAAGAGACCACGTATAGCAGTGTTCTATTTTTATCAAGCTATCGCATCCAATTACACGATAGTCCCATTACTAGCGCGGTCTATTCGTCAAGTATTGGACTATCAAATGCATTTTTTTTTTCCAAATTCTATTAGATCCACAGATTAGTGCGTTCAACCAGAAACAAACTCCCGCTTTTTTTAAATTAATATCTATAAACAAGTAGAAACAACAATACCGATTCAATGTGCACTTTCTTAGTTTTTGCGACACTCGTTGACAGACTGGTTTTAAAAAAGAACTTGAACCGGTTATGTCTTCAATATTGTGTGTGAGTATGATGTAATAGTATGACGTCACACTGCTGACGTAACTTCGGAGGTAGCAAGGACGTTGTCAAAAGATCTCGAGTCAAGTGTCAAGGTGAGTGTGTTTTATTGGACTGCAAATTGAGAATATTATTATCAGGGATGACTTAATAACGTAAGGGAGACTTTACCTCCCTTTGTGAGTTCCATTGTGAGTATTAATGGTTTGAGGGAGGTACTTATTTTATTCTGCTAGTAACTAAAAAAGCTCTAATAGAGGGAAGGGACATATCTACAGTACATAGACTTACACCAGTATCCCCGAAGACTTTGCCAACTAAAATTTGGTCGACATTTTTGGCAATTTTGGCTCGGGCAGGTCATTATCTCTGGTTATTAAAGATACGATTTAAAAAAAAGTGTGTGTGTACTTATGTACACACTTAAGAAGTTATACTTCTTAGGCGTAACAAGATAAAAATCTTTCTAAAAATTTTATCCTTCGCGTTATCCTACGTTTGTAGAAAAACGACACTAATAATAGAAATAAAGGTATTTAATACATTGAAAGTATATTTAATACATTTATTATAACGCATTATCTAGTTAAATAAAGTTTATTTAAATATCATAATAAATAGTACATACCGTCAACTAACCTCAAATTCTACAAACGTACTCAAAGTAATATGTAAAAACCATTTTTATCACTATCGTGAAGTTGGTAACTTTTATTGAAAACTAAAATGTTGACTAGCTAACTTCAGGGTGTCGGTTTTTCGTGACGGTGTGCGTGCGCGCATCGTAAAAATTTACTCTCATCATTTTTCCCTAACGCGCCAAAGGAAGTATAACTTCCATACTATATGAACTTTTAAAATTAATGAGAACAATTTTATTACGCAATCAATAGCGTACGTCACATCATTACATTGCACTCGACAGGGCAAAAAAATCTACGCATGCCGATTCGTTCTAAAAAATATCGATTCGTGATTCGTTTCGAATGCAATAGAAATGGTTCCCCATTAAATCCAGCATTGCAAGATCGATTTTCAAACGTTAATTTTTTTTTAATGGCCATATTGTAAAAAAGTAAGAGTCAGGAGATAGTGTAAAAGGAATCGTGTTTTTTCCAAAGACAGACATGTTTTTAAATAATCTGATGTTAAAATCATATTAAATACGAAAACACATTTTGCCCATTTTAGCACTAGGCCACATAATTCTATTTTATTCTATATTATGGAGCTCGCCCCTTCATAATATCTGTTACAAATAACTCGCGGGTGCCATCTATTGTCGAGTAGAGGAAGTCATAAAAAATAAACTGAGACGCACGCCAAACAAAAACAACAACATAACTCACACATTCGCATTTTTAGGGTTCCGTACCTCGAAAGGAAAAAACGGAACCCTTATAGAATCACTTTGTTGACCGTCCGTCCGAACGTCTGTCTGTCAAGACCCTTTTTCTTAGGAACGCGTAGAGGTATCAAGCTGGAATTTATACCAAATACTCAGGTCTACTATCCCTTGGAGCTGTAAAAAAATCAAACTTCTAAGCCAACGCAATCAAAAGATATAGCCGTTTATGCCGAAAATTTCCGCAAATTTTCGACACTCGCAAGGGAATCAAAACCTACAGGGTACTTCCCGTGAACTCAGAATCTTCAAATTTGGTACGAAGCGACGTCTTATAGCACAGATTAAGGAAAAATTGCGAAAACCGTAAAGCTTTAGTTACATCATATAATAAAAATATTTTACGGAGCCCTCGGTGCGCGAGTCCGACTCGCACTTGGCCGGTTTTTTTAATATTTAACTATCTTAAAGTTATCGTGAAAAGTTCCAAGTTATAAAATTAAAATGTTTATCATCTCAATCATGTTATAATACATAATAATACGGGTAATTAATATAATGTAGCATTCATTAATATAGAATACCCCGCGTTAGTAATAGGACTATCGTGTAAGTAAATGCGATAGCTCGATAGATAAAGAACGCGAATTTACATGATCCCTTTCCTTGTCTAGGGCGTGCACGTGGCGTGTGTGTGTGTATGTTGATGCGCTGTGTTGATGCATGCGCAATCGCGGTTAAAAAAAGACGGAGGGACCACGTATTGCAGCGTTCTTTGTTCATTCATCTATCGCAAATCACGCCCCCTTACGTGGTCTATTCTTATATGTATTGTAATATAATATTTAGGTAACATGCATTTTACCTACGTGTGAGCACAGATAAAATAATAATTAGTTTAGAGTAAATAATTCGTTTAGTGTAGGCAAAGACGTCACAACAAAAGTCTTGATTAAAAGTGAAGTACAGCCCGACGTAGATATACAAACATGTTTCTTTTAGATACTATTTTATTATAGTATTATCACTAAGAAACGCGCTTCAAAGGAGAACGGAATTAAAGGGTAAAAAAGAGTTTCATTATTCACCTCCTGACTTCATCATCAGACCATCGCTAAAAAGCCCAAACTGTTGGACTCGCGAAACGAATCATATAAGCCGAAATCGAGGGGTTAGCTACTGAAGAGTGCCACTATCCACCTCCTGGCTCCATCATTAGATAAGCTCCAAGATGCCAAATCATATTATTGTCATTCAAACTACATATACATGAAACAAAGTTTAATTTCGATACGACAATTAGAAGTAGGTTATAATTTACTTCCAAGATTTTTTGTGTGAAATAGTAAGAATTATTTTGTTGTAGTTAAAAAGCCTATTTGGTTTTTTTTTTATAATATAGGGGGCAAACGAGCAGACGGGTCACCTGATTGTAAATGACTACCGCCGCCCATAGGCACCTGTAACTCAAGAGTCACAAGTGCGTTGCCGCCCTTTAAGGTGGGAATAGGGGAAGAGCGGGAAGACTGGAGAGGGGGATTAGAGGGGAGGAGAGGGGGGAGAGGGGAAGGACTGGAATAGGGGAGAGGGCAGGGTTAGGGCCTCCGGTAACCTCACTCATGCGGCGAAAAGCAATGCAAGCATTGTTTCACTGCCGGTTTTCTGTGAGGCCGTGGTATCGAGCGGAGTAGAGCCACCCCATACGTGCCGAAGCATGGCTCTCCACCTAACAAATTGAATTGAATATTAGAAAGCACAATCTTTATATATGTATAAATAGCATAAAGACAGCACAATTACTCGTAGCGTTGTTTATATTATAATTATATTATGTAATAAACTAGCCTGTTGGTCTACTGGTTAGTGATCCTGACTGCTGAGCTAGAGGTCGTGGGTTCGATTCCCACCCAGGATTAATTTGTTCTGTGACCGAGTGTAATCTCTACATAGTATAAAAAAATTCTGAAAATTTAAACTACACAACGGATTTTAATGCAGTTTTCATCAATAGACGAACTGATTCATGAGCAAGGTTTATGCGTATAATTTTATTAAAGTTTTGAGTGAAATTGCTGAAATATGAGTATGATTGTTAAAGATGTCGAAAAAAATCAATATGCTCTGCTACCCGTGCGAAGCCTGGTTGCTAGTTTATCTATAATATGTATCTATTTAGAAACATGTAAGTATGTTTATCAGCATTCTGATTACCATAGTACAGGCTCTACCTAGTTTGGGATCAGATGACCGTGTGTAATATGTGTCAAGTTCTTATAAAATAATAATAATAAATTTTTCATCCACAGTCCGTCTCTGCATAATAGAAGGACGAGGGACATACAAGCGAGCTCCGGTGTACTGCCCTATCTTGGACAACGAGAAATCTGGAGTTGAATGTGTGCTGGGTACAGACAGGTAAACTCTTAAAATACACTTCCAATGTCAGCTGGTGTTCCTGTCCTAATGGCCTCTTTAATCACAGGAAATATCCTACCCATTTTTCCTTATTCAAACTTACATTCTTCCTTCTTTCCCGTCTTGAAACGGCTACATTCCCAAGGAGGGTTGGCTTCAGGCAGGCGGCTATAAAAGAAACCAGCCAGAACCATTGCAATGTTACACATTGCATCAACCATGGGCGTAACCAATGTTTAATCCACGGGGGAGCAAAGTTTGATTTTGTCGGTCCAGGGGGGAGCTAAATTTGATTTTGTCGGTCCAGAGGGAGCAAATCAAAAATTTGGCTCAAAATTGCCTTAGCGCTACGTGAGCTTGCTACAGCTAGGGGGGAGGGCAGCTGCCTTCCCCTACCCACCCTCGGTACGCCCAAGGCGCCAAGCTCAATGAAAATTGGAAAAGATTAGGAAGATGTTGATGATAAAGTACACTTTCAAAGCTTCTTTCTTTCGTCAAAATTCGTCGTTCTTAGACGCTTTTTAAATTAACAAAAATAACTTTGGGATTTTGTGTAAGCAGCAGTAGCGTAGGCATCCCTCAGACACATTTTTTTTAATGAATGATATCCTGTGTCATTTTCTCTACCCCGTAATAAGGGGCAAGCTTATCGACGGACACCGAGCACTTTGAAAGTGCATGACTCTAGCATGCAGTTACAATAAAAAAATTAGAAAAAAACTATTCATTTACAAGTTATGACCGTTTGAATTTCCAGGTATTTTTGCCTCCGTTTTTCATAAAAGTAGGTGGAATGTGTAAAGTTAAAGATTTTAAATGGCACAATTTTTTTTTATTTTGGATTCCGTTACTAAGAAAATCCATAAAAACTAACTTAAAGAAAAATAAGTTGTTGTTTATGGTTTTTCTTAAAAACTGAGTGAATAGTTATAAATTAAAAAAATACGTACGATTTAAAATCTTTAACTTTACACGTTCCACCTGATTTTATAAAAAAACTGAGGTAAAAATACCTGGAAATTCAAACGGTCATAACTTGTAAACGGATAGTTTTTTCTAATTTTTGATGTGAAACATCTATAGCCGCACGTAAAACTGATTTCTGGCGTGGCGACGCATGCCGTGGCGACGCGTCGCCACGCTATATGATGGCATATATATACAGTCTATATGCAGTAGTGTGTACGGTGTGGCGACGCGTCGCCATGCGCAATCGACTGTGCGATTCTCTCTTTTGATTCGACTTTTACAAAATAATGTCGATGTTTCACATCTGCCAGGCGTCCCGTGACGGCTCACATTTTTTTTTATTGTAACTGCATACTAGAGTTTTCAAAAGCAGAGAGGCAGAGACAATCATAATAAACGCCCACATTTTGCCAACTAAGTCCCACTTACGTTGAGAATTAAATATGGGAAAATTGAGAGTAGGTATATTGAAAGGCAAAGGTCACCACGTCTCGTCTTTACTCATAATACTACGTCTAGTTAGTATAATATCTTTTTTTTTTAATTCCAGGTTGGACTGTCTCCGGCGCATCAGCAAAGGGACTGTGGATTTCGGCGTATTCAGTCCTGAGGACCTCATCGCTGCACAGTGGGCTAACATTGATGTTCTCGTCACCAACGAACTGAGGCTTAGAGACCGTGAGTGCCATATACTTTTTTTATTTGCTAATCTGTCAAAAAAAGTATGCCTTAATTGAAATTGAAAGCAGAGTGCTCGAACCCCTTAAGATGTAGTAGTATGGTGGACTATGACTCAATCTATCTTAAGAGAGGAGGATGAAGAGGTCCATGCCCATCAGTAGAACAGTTTACAAACAGAGAGTCATAGAGTAACACAAACAGAAAGTCACTTATTGCATAGTAGCATTTATTTGTTCGTGGGAGAGCCATGCTTCGGCACGTGTGGGACGGCTCGACCGGAGTGATACCACGGCCTCACAGAAAACCGGCAGTAAAGCTTTACATTGCTTTTCACCGAGTGAGTGAGGTTACCGGAGGCCCTAACCCTTCCCTCCCCCCCCCCCTCTTCCTCTCCTCTTCCCCCCTTCCCCTACTTCCACATTAAAGGTCGGCAACGCACTTGTGACTCTTGAGTTGCAAGTGCCCATGGGCAGCGGTAGTCATTTACCATCAGGTGACCCGTCTGCTCATTTGGCCCTTCCTCATACAAAAAAAATGCAGGCATTTCTTAAATATATTCATATTAGTTTTTTAAATTCATGAAATATCCTGTTATAGATGACTGGCGCTATGCATTAGATGCTTATACGCATAGGTATCTCATAAGTTATTCTGTAACTAGCGACCCGCGGAAATTGTCCGGCCCTCTGGCCGGTACTGCCGCCGCAACCGCTTTGTCCCTGCATTTTAAATCTGTAATATCTTCGAAAATATTCATTGAAATTACATGCTGTAAAAAGCCATTTTGATCTATATTAAATGCATATTGTATTTAAGGTACTTAATTGGATAAGGATTAATGCTGTATTGCTTAAAACCGCTTCGTAAATAAGCCATTATTTCTCGTAAAAAGTAAAGGATAAAAAATGGTTATTGTGGCTTATCCCTAAGAGATAGACATATACTATCGCAAACTTTTTTGTACACCTTTTTAAGGTATTGTAGTACATTATTTTGACCTACCTCGTAGGGTTCAGCCAGCGTTTGCAATGTAAACGCAAAAAAATGTGTTTATTTACGACATCACATTAGAAACCTCTAAAGTTATCAGTTTTTCTCTACTATATTATGCATTTATTATACATATAAACCTTCCTCTTGAATCACTCTATCTATTAAATAAAACCGCATCAAATTCCGTTGCGTAGTTTCAAAAATCTAAGCATACATAGGGACAGACGGACAGCAGGAAGCGACTTTGTTTTATACTATGTGGCCTTTGCTTATAGTTTTTTCAAACATCTTTTTATTTCAGGCCCATTCGCTAGGAACATAGTCGCCGTGGTCAACAAACGGATCCTCCCCGAAGGCTCATCTACCCTGCATGCTGTGTTGAAGAACAGCACGTTATGTCACCCAGGAGAGAGCATGGATGAACTCAGGCCGCTCAGTGAGACTCTATCTGGGGTTAGTTGATTTTTTTTGGTACAACCTTTGGCTGCACAGAACTGAGAGTAAGTAAGAAGTGCGATGTGGACGGAGCACGTGCACCGAAGCTATGAGCAAACGTTAAAACAGTTAGACATTGCGTATCATATTTCAGTTTTAACTATATTGGAACTACGACAGCACGCAATGAACTACATTGCTTACAGGAATATTGCTATACATTTTGCACTAAAATATTTGGTGAATGTTAAGACGCACACTCGTAAGCTCTCTAATTGACCTACCGCTATCTCAGACGTAACGGCTGGCAAGTATGCCTACGAAACGCTACCTTATACTGATCAGCGTAAGGGTGTATTTTGGATAATTATAAATGGCGTTTAGGATTCATATTTAATAAATCCTGTGTGAAGAATTAGCGTAGAGTTCTGTATGTGTGTAAAATAATGATTATCTAAGCGTATGCAGCTGGCGACACATGATTTGGAACAAAATACAGTTGATGGCATTTCTAAATACAATATGCATTTAAGTAGAGTAGGGGAAGGAGGCATCCGGTAATCTCACTCACTCGGCGAAAAACAATGCAAGCATTGCTTAACTGCCACCCACTCCTTTTTTTTTTTTTTTTGTGCATGTGGAAACCCCCTCGGGCCGTCACCCCACCGGGGTTTTCGGTGGGGCGGTGTGTCGGAATCGAACCGACTAAAACCACACGGTGTGCCGTACTGCGCCTTAAGTAGGAGGGATCCGGGAACAGCTTTTATTAAGACATCCGGAACCCTCCTAGCGCCTGCCCGCAAAAGCGTGGGCACCACCTTCGGGTAAAAACCACTCTATTCGGCGACGTCCAGGCACACGAGGACGCCGCCTCCTCGCGGGAGGCCACTATAGCGGGTGGAGGGGAAAACCCGTCGCAACCACCCGCGGCCACACTCAGGGCGGCATGAGGCGCTGGTAAGCGCGCCTCCGCCGCCCGGTTCGCCGGCGGCGAATTAGGTCCGAGTGGAGGTCGTCCTCCCGGACCCTTTCCGCCACCTCCTTCTGCGAGATGACTTCTTCACAGAAGGTTGCGACCGCGGTAAAATTCCTGTCGCTTACCGGCCATGGAGCGTATGACAGCCGGTAGCGACAGATCCTCTCCGATGACTGCAGTGAGGGCCCGACGCTGCGCCACCCAACTAGGGCAAACCGCCAGCGTGTGATGAGCCGAGTCCTCACTGCAGTCGCAGTGGTGACAGGCGGGACTCAATTCCCTCCTAGCGACCGAGTGCAGGTACTTCCCGAAGCAGCCGTGCCCGGAAAGAACCTGCGTCAGTCGGAAGGAAAGGGTCCCGTGCTGCCGCCTTGCCCACTCGACGATGACCGGCTGGAGCGCCTCCACGGCGGCAAAGCCAGCACGTGGAGCCTCCAGCCGGGACGACCAACGAGCCATCGTGGCTCGGCGAGCGGCCTCCCGCCACTCGCGTACTTCTTCGGGCGGGGGCCGACTGCCGCTTCCCGCCCGGAAAACTGCCACCCACTCCTAGTACAAGCATTTAGCTCAGCAGGCGAAATACAATGCAAACATTGTTATCTTCTTAACACATACAATTTATGAATTTAAACACTCTTAACTAATTCTTTAATTTTCTTACTTTAAATATGATTAAAATAAATGATTTAACAGTAGGTTACTCGGGGTTTTCAAGGTTGAAGACTTAAAAATAAATTAGTTACTATTTTCAAGTGTGTGATTATTTTTTTTATTCTAAAACACATTAATAGTAAATCATCCAGCGATAGCAACGTATGACGTTACAAGTTGTTATTACATACAATATTTCTACAGAATGTACCATTTGACGTTTAATAAAAAGTTACTGATTTGACATTACAGTCAATTACCGTGCTAATATAACATCAATATATAAAAACGATCTTTCATAATGTTCTCCTTCAACAGTATCTGGAGACTCTAATTCTTGAAAGATCCTGTGACCCTACACTCTCCAACACTGAGAACAAATTGAAATCATTAGCTGACTTCTACGGTAAAGCGTGCAAAGCTGGACCTTGGGTACCAGACAAGGACAGAGATGCGCAACTTAGTAAGTACTATACATATTAATTAATAGTATAACAGATGGTTCACTTCAAGAACTTTGAATATCGTATCTCGCTGTACAGGAATAAAGTACAATTTTAATTGCGCTCCAACATTGTCGCGCTCCAACATAATATATGTAAACAGACTAATATGCGCCTTATCACTATGCAATAGAGCGCCTTTTACAATGGGTACCATCAATCGGTGCTAGAATCCTATGATTAGCATGGTTGCCATCTAATGATCTAGATGTAATGGTAATTCATCTGACATTACTTAAGCAGCTGAATTCTGTACATTATCTTTTTTCTTTTCTTTTTGAATTTAGCATTTCAATACTTAAATTTGGACATGTAAGCATCGCATGTCACACAGAGCGTGCATATGGCCATACTGGGTGAGCCGCTTATAGGCAGTCACTCCGAATACTCTTGTAAAAATACACACTGCCACATGAGAGATGAACTGTGAAAATTGGGAGACGATCTTGACAGGGAGAAATATTTGTAGACTATAAGTAGTATAAGTTTTATTATTATGTATTTCTGCTTACCCCTTCAGGGTCATGCAAGCGTAAGTATGTGACTAAAAAGTTTTGCCATGCGAAATATTAATCTATCAGTACACTGCTGGAAATAAGCCTCTCAATATGCGTCATAATAACTGGTCCTTCGCCTTCCGCATCCAGTCCATCCCAGGTACTTCTTTCAGGTCGTCAGTCCAACTTGCTGGGGGTCATCCCTCCGCCATCGGTTCTTCGGCAGACGAATGCGATGCTAAATTAAACCTTATTGCCTAGCTTCTCCCCCCATTAAATTGACACTTGTTGTTTTAGAGCGTGAATTCCCTTCGCTTTGTGCGGCATGTAAATTCAGGGGATGCACAAAGACCGATCCTTATTATGGAGACGCCGGTGCCTTGAACTGCCTAGTAGAAGGTGCTGGAGATGTGACCTGGGGTGAAGCTGCTGATGTCGCTACTTATTTGAAGGTGAGTTTAAGTGAGACCAGAAAATTTTGTAAACTAGCTTCTGCCCGCAACTTCGTTCGTGTTAATGTAGATTCTGTTAGAGGTTGAGTAGTGAATCAAACAAACTTACACGAGCATTTATAATGTTACTAAATTTATAACGAAATAGATACAATTTATTTAAATAATTCGCAACTAAGACAATCCCAGTTACAAGTCACAGTTACAGTGATATTCACTTGTACTATTCGCTATTCTTCGTACTTATTAACTCGTAGTATAGCTTAACTAGAAATGAACTCATACCGAAAATGAATAGAAATGCAACTTCATTATATACTTCGAAAAATATCTCATAGAAAGTTTGTGAACTTTCATGAAAGATCTCGTACTATCTACTTACCGCCGTTGGCACTTCTAGACCTCAGTAAAACATTCTTATTGATAGGCTATTAGTTCCGTTATTCGCTAAAAGATGGCGCCGTGCGTCTCAATTTAGTTCCCGTTACTCAAGATTAGATGACGCCCGCGCGTCAATTTTAGGCTTCCGTAACAATAATATTAGTTGAGCATAAATTAGGTCAGTACTTTTTGTGTAATGCTTCAAAGAGCTTAAGATTTCTGAGGATAAGATGTCGTTGGGCTAATTAATGATTATATTTCCCCTTAGGATAACCAGAACTTTGTGTACCTTTGCCGAGATGGCACCTGGAAGGCGATGAATGAGGAACCCTGCGTGTGGCTCAAAAGACCATGGAATGTCATTGTGGCAAAAAGGTTTGTTATCAATTATCACAGAAAACGGTAGTTAAACGTCAAGGCAAATGAGTTTCTTTTTATTAAAAGTCAAACTATTGAACACTTGTATGGAATAGCAAGTTGTGACGTCATTCTATACTATTGTCAAACCGTCCACCTGGCACTTTGTTTGAGGGGGAAATTGGAAGTATATAGAGAATATTAGAGAATATAATATATTATTCGTTACAAGATGGCGTGCGTCTCAATTTAATTCTCAATATAGTTAACATGGAGTTGTATTAAGGCCATCACACACTATAACGGCACTGCAACGGCACACCTGCAGCACAGTGCCGCCTGAAATTGAGGCTACCGCTAGTCGCCAACGTGCTTTACCACGCGTCGCCTGCGAGGTGCAAGCTAATTTCATTGTCTTCATGTGCGACGCGAAGTTTTTTCGCTGGCGTCTCGCAGTTGGCACGCTGTAAGCACGCGGAACGCGCGCTGTAAGCGAGCTGACAGCGTGCCGACTGTACAAAGAACTCTTTTTGACTTGACACGGCTGTTTTAAATTATGAGGAAAAAGTTGCCATGACTTGAGCAAACCTTCACAAACGTTGACTTTCTCTATTATTCCAGGAAAGCCGCAGAAGCTGTGAGCGAGCTTACAAAATCATTGACGAACAGCACATTTACCGTTGATGTGCACTGGCGGGGAGCTTTACTTGCCTTGCTGGAGAGCAGCCGAGGCCTTTCAGAGCCCCTCCAACCTACGAGAACTGCGTTTGATTATCTGGCAAAGGCAGAAGGTTTCAGAGAAGCGTATAGTCAAACGGGTTGTGATCCCCCAAGGTGAGAAGTTGTAAAACACTTATTTAAACTAATATTTTATCTGATAAAGCACTTCTTGTATCTTAGTGGTCATATTTTAAGGTCGTATAGTAGTGAATAACGTAAAGCGCTAAGAACTTTAGGAAAATTTGTGCTTCTTAATACAGAAATCTTATTTTGAAACTTTGAAATTGAACTTAAAAATTGATCGATAAAGCTAATATTCCGTATGAGAGAGGGCTGACATGAATGAAACAATGGGTATTTAATACCAAGGATTTCGATGGAATGACCGGATTTTTCTGAACTTGACTGGATTTTTCTGAAAATGACCGGATTTTTCTGAAAATCTCCGGAAAAAAATAAAATAAAATCGTTGGAATTGACACGAAAATTCATAATGGTGATATGTTGTTAAAAAATTTGCAACTACACCAGAAAAAAACATTTTCTGAAAAAAAAATATTTTGTTTTTCAACTTCATCAACTTTTTTGGGCTACAAAAATGCTCCTTAAATTTGACCAATCCTTTCTGTAAAAACCTGTATAAGTATATAAGTAGTAATATGACCATAAAGGCAATGAGATTAATAATTAATTACAATATATAATTCCAGACACATCAATTTCTGCACCACGTCAATTCTCGAGAGAAACAAATGCGAATGGATGAGTGAGGGGGGCGCGGTCTACGGCATCGTGCCATCCTTGCAGTGTGTGCTGAAGAACAGTACTGAGGAGTGCCTGCGGTCGGTAGCGGCTGGGGAGAGTGATGCTGCGGTTGGTGATAGTGATCATCTTATCACTGCTCCTAGGTAAGAATTTTGCAGTAAACATGGCCTTATACAGTCATATACTCAGAATACATACTGAAAAAAGTAGGGTAATGTATTTTTACTTCCATTGCCTTCCTATAATACCTATCTTTCCCTCCCAATATTACCACAGTGCCCGGTTAACGGCGTAGGCTTGCCCCCTATTACTTGAGTGAAACTAAATCATAGTTAAGAAAGTATGGGCATTTAACTCTCCCTAACCCCTTCTGGGATACAGGCTTAAGAGTATGTATGTATGCATGGGGGGGGGCAAGGGAGGGCAGCTGTCCCCCCCCCCCCTGGTTTCAGCAAGCTTACGTAGTACTAAGGTAATTTTGAGTCTAATTTTTTATTTGCTCCCCTTCCCTCTGGACCGACAAAATCAAATTTCGCCCCCCCCTCCCCCCCGGGTTAAAAGCTGGGCACGCCCATGTATGTATGTAGTATCATTACTGGCGTTGATAGTATTTGTTGGTGCTAGTAAGCGCTAACCGATTACATAGACCATGTGCGTGTTTTCATATTTAATGATAACTAGCTGTGCCTGCGACTTCGTCCGCGTGGAATCGTGTATTTATATCGAATCAACAGCCTAAAAAATAAGTTTCAAGCTTCTACCTCTAAATATGACGATACTTCCATACAACTTTTCATCCCTACCTTTCAACCCCTTATACCCCTTTTTCGCATTAAAAAGTAGCCTATGTCCGTTTTCAGGCTCTAGACTATCTGTGTACCAAATTTCATTTAAATCAGTTCAGTAGTTTTGGCGTGAAAGGGCGACAAACAGACAGACAGAGTTACTTTCGCATTTATAATATTAGTAAGGATTACTTGAAAATTTACTTAAAATTTTATTTCCAGGCTCTCCTTACAACCGCTTCTTCACGAGATTACACCAATCGTTCAGAACACCAACACAGTATCAGCTTACGTCAAAAGTGACGCAAACATTGCCAAAATGTCAGATTTGCGCGGCAAACGTGCCGCTTTCCCGCGCTACGACGGCGCGACGTGGCATTCCGTTCTACGATATATCACGAGACATGAGAAAATATCATGCAAAGACTATGTAGATAATTATTTCAAAGAAATATGCGCCCCTGGTTTGGAGGGAAAGAATTGCTATGAGGCTAGCGAAAGGGAGGCGTTGAAATCTCTCCTTGAAGATAAAAGTGACGTCGCATTCGTCAGCATGAATACTTATAATTCTTACAAAGGTAAGTGAATTCCTCCCGTACATTCTTGTTGACAAATAATAACAAAAAATACAGTTCGTTATCGAATGTTAGATGTAAGAAAACCAAACTTTTATTGTTTTCTCTAAGACAGCGAGGCAAACTGGTAACATTTTGAGCGTTTTCCCCAAATTTAAGGAGAAAAAAGTGATGTAGGGTCTCCTAGGGAAAAAAATAATTTCTCTATAGAGAAAGGTTTGTAAAATAGAAAGGCAAATTCAAGATTTTTAACCTAAAATGAATGTCATTCGTATATAAAAATAAATTTAAAGTACATATTTTACTTGATATTTTAATAAATGTATTTTTTTTTTACAGGATCCACAAACATGAAGAAAATCGTTCCTGTGTGCCCAGACGACAATCAACAGTTTTGTTTCCTAAGTTGGTCAAACTTGGGCCACATATTTACCGCCAAAAATCTGACAGAAGTCAGGAAACATGAAATAATTAACGTGTTTATGAAGCTTGATCAAATATTTGGCAAATTTCCCCCTTTTCATAGTCCGATGTTTTCAATGTACGGCCCATTTAACCATGTTAAGGAAGTTATTTTTCATTCAGATACGAAAATCTTACGACCAGGAGATTTCTTGACAACTCATCCTTTTGATAAAATACCGTTTAATTTTGAACTAAGTATTAGTAACGTTACTGACTTTTCCTGCAATTTTGGCGCCAAAGTTACGCCATCTTTGGCCATTTTGTTGTTAACTCTAGTCGCTTTTTTAATTGGTAGTTGATATTTATTAATCTAGAATACTTTTTACAATAGGAATAAATATATTTTTGATATATTTGTGTCGTTTTTTTATTATTTATTCCATAGAGACACGTGTAATTTATTTTTGACCAACCTAAAATACGCGTTTTTAGCTCTGACCCTTCCTGCTTCTACCAAACAGATTGCCAGATCATCCCTATAGCCCTATATATATATATATATATATATATATATATATATATATATATATATATATATATAATTAGGTAAAGGTGTAATGGTTTTTAATAAAAATTGCAAGTGAAAAATGATTATCTTGCTTATTAACATACGACAGCGAAAATATATTTAACAAAATATTGAAGAGTCAAATGCGCTTTATCTTAAAAGCTAACACAAAAAGACCTTTTATGTTTTTTTTTATATTTTATAGGTCTTTGTCTTCCAACTAACTTGATGGAAAGTGAAGATGAAGACACTTAACACACTACACTTCTACTGGCTGGAGTGCCTGAAGTGGTGTATTCACCCTAGACGCGGTCTAGTCGCGGTACATGTGCAAGGATGCGTAGCGAGGGATGTGTTTGTTAAGAACCAATAGAATCGCTTCATTTACCTAGCCTCGCTCAGCGAAGCTCCTGTGAAAACAGCTTAGCGAAGCGAGGTTTTTGTGTTGTGTTGATGTGTGATAGGGATATGTGCGAGGGATGTGTGCTAGGGATGGACGCGAGCGAGAAAATGCTAACAGTCACTAGACCGTGTTTGTTAGAGGTCGATGTCCATTGTACGGAAAACATGGATCAGTGGATAAACATACACCCTACACATTCTCGCACCGCTCATTCGCGCACCGTTTCACAGCATGACCTATCATCCTCGCACCGCTCAGCGGCCTAGCACATCTCTGGTGGAAACACTCACATCGCTTCACAGCTTCGTTACGCATCCTCGCACCGCTCACATCGCCGGACGTCACCAGCTGTCAACAGCTTGCAGTATGTTTTTTATTGAAATCATGTTAAGTGAAGAACGATTAAACAATTTAACTATCCACGATATAGAGGCTTTGACGGAGACGTTGCCGCTTCCGGTTAATGTTGTGTTGCGGTGAGAGTGGCCCACATTTTATTCGAGCCCTACTATTCGCATCGTACCTGTTTCATTTTCAGAGAGTACAATCAATCAATCAATCAATCAATCAGCCTACCATAGTCCACTGCTGGACATAGGCCTCTCCCAATGTGCGCCATAGCACCCGGTCCTCCACCTTCCGCATCCAGTTCATCCCTGCTACCTTCTTCAGGTCGTCAGTCCATCTGTCTGTCTTTCAGAGAGTACAGTGGAAAAAAATTACCCAGTGGAGACAGCAGATGGCTCTGCTGTCTCCGAGTTAGTTCGATGGCAGTGGACACGGTCTTAAACCGACTACCACCCAGTAAAGCTATAACCTTGAACGGTAACTCTTCAGAGATGCTAGGAGGAAACCCTCCGTATAAACAATGGTGATGGCGGAAAGGGCAGTCTGTCACCCAATCAGTGTCTCAGAGTAAGCGGTATCATACTCGCGTCCCTTAAAACAGGACTTTGTTTTACACCCGTTTCAAGTCCAATAGCGGTGTTGGAACTCCGGAACAATTCGACTTCATCATAATCACTTCGTCGTGTGAAAATCGAAATTGCTCTAAGTAAAAATTTCTCAATGTGCTGAGTGCTTATAATGCTGCTTATAAACATCGCTGGTGTTTGTCATTCCAGACACAAAAGACTAGCCTTCAGTAGAGCTCTTAATTTCACAAGAAATCTCACAATCCGTTGAAATCTTATGGATGTGTCATGTGTGTAATTTTCGACCGGTTTTTGACTGTCGAAAATAAGTTTAGACTATGAAGTAGGTACATAAATTATAAAATGCTAAAAAACACAAAAATTTAAAATGCTACATCCTGCTTCATCCTTAATAAATTATTAATAAATAGAAAAACATTTAAAAAAAGTATGTGTGTGAATTTTAATACGCAAATGCACAAAAATAATACACATAAATGACAAAAGAAGGCTTCGTAGTATGCAGGCGCAAAGAAACGTGCTAGCATACGAAGATTATAGGATATATATTATAGGATATATTATATTAACAATAAAGAGTTTATCTGTCTATCTATTATCGGAAACACTGTATACTTGTACTCTATCTCTTTCTATTTATGAATATCTGTCTCTATTTAATGTGAGTTTTTCGTTTAATCGAAATTCAAATCACAACGCTTCTAAAAACGTTTCACCAGGCCAGGTCCACTACCCTGTGTAGGTATAAAGCTACACTAAACGTGCCAAAACTCAGTGGGCTGCCGCGGGCCAGCCGGGCCGTACGTTTGTTCAATGGTCACTCATGCGCTCAGCGCGTCATCCGTTAGTATTTAGAGTAACGAATTTTTAGTACCTAGCCTAGGTTTATTTGTTCACAATAATAGAGTAATAGGCACATAAGTTACTGGTAATTAAATAGTCAGATTCATTATTTATTTAAAAAAAGACAACCCTAACGTCGCGGCGTCGACGTAGTCAGAACAGAAGATAAGAGTTACGCGATAGAAAGAAAGGTAACTTTTAGGTGAATATAACTGTAAATGCTGGTGGCCTAAATAGCGACTTTATTGTGTGGGAACAAGAGTCGCTATTTATTTAAATAATTTGGCGTTGTGGGACTTCTGTACCTGTACTATTATGTATTCTGTGGTTTCACTTCAAAACTTTGACTTAATAATTAATTCTTACCATAAGGACAAGTATCCAATTTAAAAAGAAAAAAGCTTTTCTTTTGCAATAATAGTACTCTATGTAGTATTTCTATACTCTTTGACTTGTCTTGTACTTGTCAGAAAAGTCAGAATTTATTGTCAAACGTCAATATATGAAAAAATTCCCGCGAAGCCTCTGAAGTCTGACATTATTATTATGCGTGGTGTGCTGGAAAACTTTGGAAATCATTGTTGATATTCAAAATCATTCTAAAATGACTACAACTGATCTGAAGAACTTCTTAAATGCCTTGGACACTGTTAAAAAGGACTTTATCTGTGGTGTATGTGAGAAAACTTGTAAAGAACCAGTTGTTCTAAAAAAGTGTTTTCATTGGATATGTGCAGAACATAAAAATTTAAAACAGTGTCCGAATTGTCGTATACCTTTAGACGACGCTGAAACGTTCGTAGACGATAAAATAGCGCGTTGTATTGAGTATACAACGGAGTTAGATCGTATCTTCGAGAAGTTGAAACCGAAAGAGGTAAGCAAAGCGGCAACAAAAAGCTCTAAAAAGACTGACGAAGTTCCAAATAAACGTGCTAAACCCGTCGAAAAACCTATTAAACATAGTGGTAAAAAACCTCTAAGCGATAAAACTAACTCTCGTCCAGAGCTTAGTGAGACTTTAAACTCAAATGTAAGTTCTATAGTCAAAAGCAATGAAAAACGTAATACTAAGGGAGAAACAGCGCTTCACCTCGCTTGCCGGCTCGGTAAAATCGATCAAATCAAGGAGCTTCTTGCAGCAGGTGCTAATACAAACACCAAGGACAATGCAGGGTGGACGCCTCTCCACGAAGTTGTACAGAACGGTCAAATCGACCTGGTACAATTACTTTTACAATATAACACACTCATAAATGTCCCCGGGCAAGGCAATGAAACACCGTTGCATGAAGCTGTCCGTTTTAAACACGCAGATATAGCTGAAATGTTAGTAAAACACGGTGCTGATATTAATGTAAGGAATTGTAAAGGTGAGACGCCATATCAACTTGCATCAAGCGAGATGAAGAATATATTACTTGCGGCTGCCGATAATGTGTTGCAAACACAGGGTGTTAATGTATCAAGCATAGCAGCTTTGTATGAAGGTCTAGGCTTTGATGATATCCACATTTATTGTGTATCACAGTACCGTACTATACATAATAAGGTGAAAACTATTGCTAAACATCACAATAATGTATTTATTGAAGCAAAGTTAACTAAAAAAGTAACGCACATGATTGTAGATGCTGATAAAGGTGTTTGTGAATCCAGCTTAGAAGTTTTACAAGGAATTGTTAGCAGCGTTTGGATTATATCATCAGAATGGGTAACTAACTCTACAGAGGATAAATTAGAATCGTTCAATGCGTATGAAATTACAGGTGTGGGTGCAAAATTTAATAAAGGGCCAAAAAATTCAAGATATAACAAATACAAGCAATTACCTGGCATTTTCAATGGTTGTCACTTTTATTTACACAACTTTAATACAAAGTATGAAATCTCAAAATTGTTGGTGCTTAACAAAGCTATTTTGACAAAACTAATAACCGACGCGGGCGGAATTGTCTTACGAAGGGTGCCAAATCCAGAACTAATAACGGAGAGTGAGAAACTTGTACCATACCATACGAGAAAGGATAGTAAACTATACAACTGCTCACACTACATAATTTTTAAAGATATGTATGAACCGATGTATAACATGCAGCATTTGAAAGCTTTACCTATTGGTTGGTTGATAGAATGCATTGAAAAGTATGAACTTTGTGAGCCATGGTGATTTAATAAAAGAACAATAAAAATGTTTCAAAATATTACAAGTTTGAGTTGAGTTTAATTAATATCACATCAGAATCACTACTTCAAGGTATACGGTTCTGGAAAATTACAGGTTAACATGTTCGGCGTGTTCGTAGACTTATGAGATGTTGGAAAGTTCACTTGTTGTATAAAGGTGAAGATAACAAATGTCCATTTTTTTACGTTTTTGTTATTCACTTGTATAATTATAAAACACTTGATATTGGCGGACTTCCTGCGCTGATTCTTGCGCGGGATAGAGCCCATAATAAAATAATATATATAAGATAACAAATTTGGTTACACACAGAGTTAAAACAGGGCAGAGGTTCGCATCACAGTAGATATGGGGCAACTGATTTGCCTCTCTAATGCTTACATTAATATTACACAGTGCTTAGTGTTAGCAGTAGTTAAGCGGCAGTAGCGTAATGGCTATGGCGTCGGACTTGCGATCGAGTGGTTGTGGGTTCGAACCCCACCCAATGCACTACCGGCGTGAACCCACTCCTCACACAAGCGTTTAGCTTAGCTGGAGGGGTTAACAAGAAAACTAGTAACATTATCCACGTTTAAGAACAGTTTTTTTTAGAACAGAGGCAGAGTCAAACATGCAGACGGGTCACCTGATGGTAAGTGACTACCGCCGCCCAAGGACAACTGCAACTCGAGAGTCACAAGTGCGTTGCCACTCTTTAAGTTGGGAGCAGGGGAAGAGGACGAGAGGAAAGGGTTAGGGCCTCCAGTAAAACTTTTATATAGAATTATCTTATTAACCAATACAATTCTATTAAGTTAAAATATTATTTATATTTTAACATGTTTAGTTTACTGATTGAGTTTTAAAACTTGCAGCCACTCTTTGCGCATGTACACTCTGTTAAGGAAGGGCCTCTTGGTGTTCGGGTGATCAGGAGCTGAGCCTAATTGTGTGATGATGATGAGCTTTTGTGTCAGGCAAGCGAGTGATTTTATGTTGGCTCGCTATTAAAGTGTGTTTTTTTTAGTTTTATAAACTATAATTTTTTTATGTTGAATGTATAATTTGTATGTATTTAGTAACATATAAGTATGTTTATCAGCTGTCTGGTTACCATAGTACAGGCTCTGCTTAGTTTGGAGTCAAATATTATGTGTAATGTAATGTATCATAAATTTGCATCAATAAATCCTGCAAATGTTGCTTGATATTCTATAATATTCTTTTAATAATAAAATGTTTAATTTAACGTTTTATATAAAAACTTTTACATGCATTTTTATTCTATAAAGTATTTAACTAAAAGACACATCCTACACATCATTGGCATTAAGCAAATGGAATCGCAGATTCTATAATAATATTAAAGTACCTGGGAAACCGAGCTTCGCTCGGCAGCTTTCCGTAAAATCATCTTTTTTTATATTCTTTTTTTTTGGTAAAACTGCGGTTTTACAGGAAATACAACTATGCAGTTGAATTTAAAATGCAAAACTGTATCTGTATACAAAATTTCATAAAAATCGTTAGAGCTGTTTCCGAGATACCTGAATATATAGAGCAATTCTTGTATGTATGTATTTACATACATACAAGAATTGCTCGTTTAAACTAATAAGAAAAATTATAAAACATTGCAAATAATTAAAGTTAGGAATTAAACTAAAAAAAAACTCTTTAATAGCAAGCCAAAGTTCCACTATCAACTCCATCATCAGACCATCTTTAATATACCCAATCTTGAACTTGACAGAACGAATCAGGTTTTTTTTCACTAGTAGCCATTGAAGAGTTCCACTAACCACCTCCTGGCTTCTTAACCACCTCCTGGCTTCTTAACCACCTCCTGGCTTCTTAACCACCTCCTGGCTTCTTAACCACCTCCTGGCTTCTTAACCACCTCCTGGCTTCTTAACCACCTCCTGGCTTCTTAACCACCTCCTGGCTTCTTAACCACCTCCTGGCTTCTTAACCACCTCCTGGCTTCTTAACCACCTCCTGGCTTCTTAACCACCTCCTGGCTTCTTCATCGGATCAGCTTCAAGATACCAAATTATAGTATAGTCACCCAAACTACATACACTTACAAAGTTTCATTTCGATACGACAATTAGGAGTATGTTAAAACTGACTTCCAAGATTTGTTTGATTTTTCCACAGTTACAAGTGAAACTTAAAAGCGTAATAAAAACTGGACCATTTTTCAAAATATTGATATCAAATATTTATCAATATAAAGCTAAATAGGTGGTCTGCTTTCAGTAATACATTGAAAGAAAGAAGAAAGAAAGAAAAATATTTTATTTGTATCTTCTACAGTTGTCATAATAAACATATACGTCTTAACACTGGGGTGGTACCGAAGATCAAATAAGGTACCTGCTATAAGGTAAGCTATTGTCACGGATCGCTCTGCAACGTTGGTATTCTCGCAGGCCCCAATTACAATCAGAACATTTAAAAATCTATATTATTCTATATGTCTATACTATTCTATGAATATCTATATTATTAACACGTTTATGCATTTATTTTAAAGAAAAAAAAGAATTTAATTAATTATTAAATGTGAGTGTACTAGTAAGAGATTGTCCATTAATCACATGAGCATCGAAAGAGGGTCGGAGGGGGTTCGGAAAATATCACGAAATATTACAAGGGGGGGGGGAGTGTAGTGAGTTATCACGTGTATTTATTTTTTCGAACACCGCACTATTGTATCTGTATTTAACGATAATATTCTGAAATTTTTACCTGTAGGTGGGTAAGAACAAACTACAAGGAACTTTTACAATTATGAACTGAAAACCATACGCTGAATATTCAATTTGATATTTTATTTTGCGCTTATATGCGCAAATTAAATGTGAGGACAATGTAACGTACCTATTGTTCTAAACTATAAACGCGCACGCACCAGCCATCCATACCATACACGTAACTTATACAGTATCTTGAAAGTTTCAAATAAGAACTTGTGTTAATTAATAGGGGTTGATATTTAGACCCCTGAGAAACCGATTTCGACCTCAAGGGGTCGATATTGACCACTTTGGAAATCCCTGATCTAAATGATAGATATGTTACCTTATAAGTAGATCAGTTATAAAACCTACGATAGCTTTATTTAAACAATTGTTTATTATCTGGGGGTGAACTATTTGATAATGGAACAATATCAATATCTGATCCTCTAAAAAATCATAAATATTCATAAAATTGTTAGCGCTTTACGTTATAATTACGGGGTCTACTATACGACCCTAATATATGATCACACCCTGTATAGTTTCTATGTACTAGTACCTCTACCTACCTATTAAAGTATTTTTAGTTGATATAATCTGACTGAAAGTATGTAATAATGATTATTATTAATCATGATATCAATTGGGTAGATGCCTATGCTCAAAATAAATTATTTCGCCAAGTGTCGCAATAAAATAACTTAAAATACTGTGAAAATTGTCGTCCAGTTTTATTTTAACGTTCTTCATTTAGTTTATAAATTGTTAAGTTAACAATAAAAGTAAATGATTTGACAATACTAAGGCGTGACGTCACGCCTCAGTATTTCATACAAAAATGATTTGACGTTAAAAAGATACTGATTTGACTTGACAGTCATCTACCCTATTCTAGTGATCAAAATTTTCTCAGTTTGAGTATGCTTCGATAATCTCCAATTCAAAAGACGGCTTTGCAATAGATGTCAGACGGGTACCCATACTAAAATTGAAACCAAAACGAACAAATAGTGGGGACAAAAAAACGAACAAAATATGCATTGTGGGGTAGTATAGAAATAAAAAGATAACACAAGCACAATTTATTTTCGAAACTCCAACAAATACCTCAAATCAATAAACAACTCCAATAAAATATTTGAACGTAAACAATTTTCTTAGGATTTAAACTTTTACAAACAATTATTCGACCATAGGCTCATGATCCATTGACAAGTAACTGTTATAGCTGCTAAGAGATGGCGCACTCGTTCCTGGATTATGGGAAATCTCAGACTTTGCCGCGTTTACGATGCTTATTGTAGAGTCTTCACGTTTTAAATTTTTTTCATCCATATCTTTCGATTTCTGACTCGACTCCTGTCTCTTGCTGCCTCCTGGCATATTATTATCTTCTGGATAATTATCATCACAAGTTGAAACGCTTTTCGTTTCTAGCGGTACCCGATAATATTGACAGCCTTTGCTTATATTAAATTTAGATTTAGGATTCTTGGACCGGGATTGATATTTTTTTGTGAATCTTTGTTTAGGCTTAGTTACTCTGGTTTTTATTTTATATGATCTCATTCGTCTGTTTGGAGACCTAGAATATCTTCGTACTTGTTTTAGTCCTCGATTCTTTAATCTTAAGCATCTACAGCAAAGTGGTTTATTTTTTCCTTGATTGGACGGAGATCGCTCGAGACGTACTGAGGGCTGAAAAAAAAATTTATTGGCAATCATTAACCGTTTATCTACAGGTCCCCTGGTAAGTACAAACAAGACAAAAGTACAGACAAGACAATGTGGAATCAGTAGAATAATTTCAACAAATATCGCATTTTTCCTCGTTAGAATTTCGATACTGATCTTCCAAAACAAACCGTACCTACATATACATACCTATATTAATACGTGAGGAGAATTCTTAGGACGCGTTTTTTAAACAAACGCGCACAGACAGGAATTTGAAATACGTAAAGTTTATACTTATGTAGAAGAAGTGCAGAAACCTAAAATTTATAAACAAGATGTGCTATAAAGTTATAAAAAAAGTAAAACGGTCATACAGTTATCCAGGTAGTCCAGAATATATTTGGACCTGTCATGGTACAAAAGTCGATACAATGACAGGTCAAGTAATAATGGTCAATGAAATAATAATAACTTGACACATCTCACACACGGCCGTCTGATCCCCTAGCCCAACAGGCCAGCCGATGAAACAAGACGTTCAAAACGCTCGAAACTCGATCGGTAGGCAATGGTACCGATTCTGTTGTAACACTCACCACACCAAAACCTGATTTAATTCCTTCATATGAAATCAACCCTGTCTTCTTCGCAACAAGGTCTATTTGTTACTGGCATTTATTTCTCAGTGCCACTAAATTTCATTAAAACCTGTCAACGTATACTCAACTTTATTTCCACGCAGCGAGAGTCGTCATTTATTAAAATGCCGTATAATTACCGTATAAAAACTTGTTCAAAACGAACTAAGATGACGTTATTTTAATCAACACCTACGAAGACGCTTACTAAAAACACAGAGCAAAAGAGATGGCATTCAACAGATAGCGGCTCTCGCTACGTAGTATTAAAGTTTATTTAAGCGGGTCAGACTTTAGTCGACAAATAAATTGCTTATTTCGATAGCGACATATGTTACCTACTTGTTTAAATTTGAAATAAGACCTTGTTTCAAAGTGTACAAGGTTTACATCTTGTATAAAGAAAATTTAGTTAATTATAGTCCAGAGAGTAATACAACAGAATTGACACCACTGTCTTTTTTATATTCGTACTCCAATAAAGTAAATTGTGACCGCGTTTATTCCCGTATAAATAAATAATCTTATCATGGAACGCGAAAGTTTAAAAGTTAGTACGAAAACAGAACTCGAACTGAATTGCAACAACGCGCGTTCAAAGCCCGCGAAACCTCGCCATTTGAACACTATTCAAACACCCAACACAAGTCACATTGTTTACACAAGGGATTGTCCATTAATCACGTGAGGCTCGAAAGGGTGTAGTGAGTTATCACATGTATTTATTTTTTCGTAAAACGCGCTATTGTATCTGTATTTAACGATAATATTCTGAAATATTTTAACATACTTTTTTTGGAAATAAAAAAATACACGTGGTTTTGGCTAGGGGGGTGGGTTAGTCTAAAACCACGTATCACCAGGGGGGAGAGGGGTTAAAAAATTGCTAATAAAACATCACGTGATTAATGGACCGCCCCTACCTTCTTTTCAAACTGTACCTATATAGTATGTGGCAATTGAATAACATAAAGGTATAAACATACTTTAGCCGTAGACCGCCTATTATCTAGCTCGTCATACATCTTGGGGTAGGCGCTATTATGGGCGTGAACACGATTAACTTTGTCACGACTCTGTCGGCACCTTGCCTCGTATTGTCCGTGATGTTCATTCTGGAACTTATCGGCGCCCGTACGTTGTTTCTAAAAACAAACAAATCATAAATACCAACAAGAAATCAGTACTTAAATAACTTAAACAAAAACCCGATTGCGTTAAAAATAAGTAGGTATACTAACTAAAACATTAATGAATTGTATATATTTTTGTAATTATCTTTTAAAACCCTTCATTTTGATACGCCCCTCGATAGGTTTGGATTTGTTTTTTAAACACATTTTGGCGCCAAAACTCAAGCATTTTGTTTTTTTTTATCTATAATAATGTACCCAGAGACACTCGCGCAATAAAGACGGATCTAACGACATATCATTAATCTTTTTTTTTAAACAAGAGCACAGTGATCACACTTTGCAGGAACGAGTTTTATGTCCCAACGAAAGATCCGTTAGTGGTTTCATAGCAGCAGCGACCACCTACACCACTTTAAGACCTGCACCTGTTTTATGGCATTACCCCCTTGCCACAATTTTTAAAAGTATATACTTAGTATGAGATTCGAGTTGCCAAAATTCATACGCTATGGGTGTGAGTTGGTTGTGTGCAACCGACTAAAGTAAATAACTCTTTTGTCTTGTGACATGTACCTAAAAATTAGCAAATAGACGGTCTAGGTCTAGAATCCTGAGTAACTGAAGTAAGCACTCTGTAAACATCTAAAAAGCTACACTTAGTTTAATTTTGCTTGGAATGTTTATACATTGTCACTCTGTAAAGATGTGATGAGTTGATGACATATTACGAGTATATGTGTGATGGTTCGCTCTTGTTACGTGACGGACTAACGAATCAAAGATTGCAGTGCATTTTCCGTGAGGAAAGCAGAGTTTGCTGTACCTACTTTATGTGGATCGGGTGTTCCAAAATGATACCACAACCAGTCATTTGGAAAATTGGAAGTTGGTGGGGTAGGTACTTCAGCGCCGCAGCGAAATCATATCCGTATAGTGTTAGCTGATTCGAAACCGGCAAAATTGTTGTATTTCATTTAGTAAAATGACATCAACTTCTTAGTTTTTTTTCTCTGCATCATCTAAAGGATGACTGGTTGAGCATGACGTAGGCATTAAGTCTGTCTAGGCCGCTATTAGGTCTATAGGTATAGTCTTCTGTAGTTTCTATGGACCAAACTATGTATAAAGTTTAAATAAATAATCTTTCCGTCGTGGCTACTACACACAAAAAGTGCCTGTTAATGTAATCCTGTAAAAATACCTGTGCGGGTCTCATATTCCTCATGGGCCTAGGACCGTCGTCTTCCATGACGCTCACAATATTATTCAAAACATTAGCAGGTCCAGCAGCAAGAAAATATAACACCTCAGATCTAGCGTCTAATTTTTTACCAGAGCCCTGACCTCGCACTCTTGATGCGGGCATGCTACTTATTCAAAATATAGTCATATAGAACTATAAAATCATTATTTCTTGTTAAATTTTACATTTTGGTATTCACTGAACAAGAATTTTTTAAACTGTTTTACAGTTTGGCAGGAGATTGTCATCATCAAAAAGAAAAACTGTCCAAAAAGTATTTGTGCAGCATAGATTTATTGTAACCAGATAACAGAGTAGCTGACTCTACCGGCATCAAAAATATGCGTGGACTTCAATCAGGAATATAAATTGTATAAAAAGTTATCTAGTAGATAAATAAGAAGACAAAGCTGGTAGTATCCGATAGTCCTGACGCTATGATTAACAGTCCTTTGGACGTTTGTAATAGGTACTCTTATAGTATTCGTAATCACATCCTATATAGACATAACATATTGTTTACACAGAAACAGTGACGTAGGTATAGATCTGATGGTAGCTACGCCAGTAACGGACTACGTAAAATCTTCTTTTTGTCATAGTGGCCGAATATACGTCCTATTATACTTTTAAAAAGTTACTTTTAGCTTTGACCAAACAAATATACCATCCATAGCTACACATTCTCAACAAAAATCGCGTCAAATTTTATTATATTAAATTATATTATATTTTACTTTAAAATATTAGAATTATCATAATAAATGTTATACTTACAATAAATGCAATATGCACAGTTTAGTTGGTGCCATTTTTTAAGCGCCGATCTAACATCTGTGGTAGGTATACCTATGTATATGATCGAAGATATTTAGAGCTCTTCTGAAAATAGGCTTCTCCAAACACGTACCCAAAGAGCGGCCTCGTCCAACGGCACATTGTCAAGCCGTCTCAAGGCTATCATTCGGTGACTACGGACTGGCGGCGCTCCTCTAGATGGAAAGACGTCCGACATTTGATCCGTCCATTTTCTTTCCTAACGGTAATCGTTTCTCTGGAGTAAATGGCCCTACCCCTTGATACTTTCTCTTGTTTATAACTGTATGTAGATAGCTGGAGACCTGGATTAACACATAAGCTACTTTTTATATTATTTGTCCTGGGTGGCAATCGAACCCATGACCTCTGGATCACTAACCACTAGACCAACAGGTAAGTCAAAAGTTGCGAGAAATACATAGATCAGTTTAGTTTTCCTACGATTTCTTCGTTCTAAATTAGTTATGTCATAAATACACAACAGAGTCCTCAAATTAGCTCTTTGAAAATTGACAAATTTAAATTCACAAATTGAACTTGAAAATTGACCGATAGAGCTCATATTTCGTATGAGAGAGGGCTGACATGAACGAAACTATGGGTATTTAATACCAAGGATGTTGATGGAATGTCAAGATTTTTCTGAAAACGTTGCATAAAAAAATAAAAAGCAAAATCATTGAAACTGACATGAAAATTCATAATGTTGTTTAGATGTGCACCTACACTAAGAAAAGCATTTCCCGAAGAAAATTTTTTTTTTTCAAAAACCATATTTGTTAAGCTAAATCAATTTTTTGTCTGCTACACAGAATGTTCCTAAAATTTTATCACACCTTTCTGTAACAGCCTGTATAATAATCCCCCCTAGGGGAGATGCATACGGTCCCAAGCGGAGTTCCGCAGGGATCTCTTCTCGGCCCTTTGTTCTTTGTGATATAGGTGAATGACATTGACTCGTGTCTGCGTGCGTTCTCGCTACTCTGCTTTGCGGCCGACATGAAGATCTTCAAAACGATATCATCGTCTGCAGACACGATTGCATTACAGGAGGACTTATATCGTCTCGATGAGTATTGCAAGATTAAGGGAACGTACCTACCCGTACTACATGACCCATATTTTACAATTTTTTATACCTCTCCCCCCCTCGGTGACCACCCGTAGTATGTGTCAAGACCCCATTGATTTTAAAACTGTTAAATAATGATATAGATTGCCCCCAGCTTTTAGCCAAAATATATCTTAATAGCTAGCAACGCCCCGCGGTTTCACCCGCGTAAGTCCCGATCCCGTGGGAATATCGGAATAAAAAGTAGCCTATGTGTTAATCCAGGTCTCCGGCTATCTACATACCAAGTTTCATCGCAATCGGTTCTGTAGTTTTAGCGTCAAAGAGTAACAAATATCCCTCCATCCATACTTATAAACTTTCGCGTTTATAATATTAGTAGGATTCCATGCAAATCAACTTGTTTCAATCCAGCCCTAAGTGTACCTAGAACATCTTACTATTGGCAGAATAGTTATATTGTGCGAGCAAGCAGAAACTTCAACAAATTATGTAAACAGCACGATATCGACCCCTTCGCTATCAGGGTTCCTTCGGCTAGAAGCTGCTTAAGTCGTTTTTTTTTCTTTGGTAAATAGTAGGTATTTAAAACCTAGAATGCACATATACCTAACACAATCGGCTCGGTGAGATCATGTTTCAGTTAATTTAATCTTTAAATTTTTAAATTGTTTTTTTTTAGATTGCATCATTCCATCAAATCGTTAATATAGCTCTATACATGAAGACTTGTAATTGGCTTTCAGTCTAACTACGATATGGCCGAACTTTGATATTTTACATGAAGCGACTGCCATCAGACCTCCACAACCGAAGTACTAGGCGATATCGAAGTTCTGTAGTTAGACCAGTTGTCGGACTTTTTAGTGGGCTTATCAAAACTGTTTTTTCTCTTTTTTTTTAGGGGCAAACGAGCAGACGGGTCTCCTGATGGTAAGTGACTACCGGCCTTTGAGATGCGAGTATGCTCTTTTCTTGAAGGTTTGAAGGTCATATTGGTCAGGCGGCAATTTGTTCCAGAGATAATTGAAATGAAAACCCATATATGTTTTTGCTTTTTCAATTAATCAAATAATGGTGCCTTTGTGTTTTAAAGCACAATTATTTCACTAGGTGAAAGGTTACCGCACCCGCACAACTTCATCCGCATTTGTAATTTGCCCTGTTTTTGCAACATTTTATTGATGCTCTGCTCCTGGTTGTAGCGTGATGTTATATAGCCTTCCTCGATAAATGGGCTATCCTATATAGTTCCTGAGATTAGCACATTCAACCAAACAAACAAACAAGTATAGATACATTACTAGGAGAAGTTCAATATATGACTGCGAAGCATTGTGTATTTTAATGTCTTATTATCATCAAACAAGATCTGAATATGCATTATTTGGTATGGCAAAACTAATTCATCTGTAACTTGTCTGTTGTGCAGTTACGGCAAACTGCTACTTGTTTGACATATCATATAAGATTAGAATAAAAAACAAGTACAAGTCCTGATCAATTTACTGTTTGTCTTAGAAGTATTTTTATATCTTTCTCAGTCTCTTTAAGAAAATATTACCAGTAAAAAAGTTAAAATCTAGAATTACTTGATGATGGAAATTCAGAATTCCATATTCAAACACGTCAAGGTACGATTACAGAATTTACAATATTGGGTTACCACACATAAAATAGAAACTAGACTATCAACAACATTGATTAGCTAATTAAAATGCAGACATGTACAATTCACAGGAAACATTTCATTCAGCTTTATACTCAACACCACAATTAAATCAATCAAACCATCTCCAAACACTGATTACAAAAAAATAAAACCATTCTGACCTTATATAGATAATGTAATCACAAAATTTGGTACTTAAAACTAGAATACAATCTAACGACGACCACGACCGCGTCCTCCACGGCCTCCTCGAGGTCCACCGCGCCCTCCGCGACCTCTTCCTCGACCTCCGCGAGCACCACCTCCACCACCCCTCGGGAAACCCTCTCGCTTTCCTCGACCTTTTGGAGTATCATCGAGCAAAAGTGTTTCTAATGGTAGACTGTCGGGCAGCAGATAATATCTAATATTGTTCCCACGAATACTTAACGTCTCCAGCTGCAACTCTTCTTTGTTTTTTAAAGTTACTTTTACAGCCTTCAGATGGGTGTTCATAGCGACATCGACGCCTGTGATTGTTCCGTGCACAACACTTCCATTTTTTAATTCAATAGTTACAGTTTCGTGACTTAACTTCATTAAAAATCGTACGAGTTTCATTTTTGTAGTTTTGAATGCTATTAACCGTATTAAATAGAAACGGCGTCGGTCGCCGATATAACCTCAAACTCGTAAAACAAAAATAATGATGGCGGGTTTGAGCAACCATAGAGCAAATCAAAGCATTTACTGGCATTATTTATTATTTAGCAGTTGTCTATGGTAAAAATGCGACCCATAGATATTTTAAGCGCCCTCAATAGACGATCATGCGGTATGACATGCTGAATCATTAAGCTGCATGAAGGACTTATTGAAAGTCTATCATGCAGCATGATGACAATTCACATTCGCTTGGTATAATAATTTCATTCTTCTGCGCTGACATGGAAATGTCTTTGTCAAAAGCAGTTTTATTTTTTCTTGTCCTTACTACTACTATTATGCAGAGAAAAAACAAAAGAGAACTAGACGGTAGTCAAAACAGTGGTACCTGGTGGTACCTATTGAGACAACGATTTGCGAACGAACATTTTATTTACGAGTGCTTGCCGATACAGAACCTAACGTTTTTAAAAACTTCCTAAAGTACCTTACTCATCATCGTGCCTAACGTACGTCCCGCCAAGGTCACGATGCACGATGAAAAACGATCGTGAATAGTCTTGCCGTACGTCATAATTATTAATAATTGCTTGCTGGACTTGCACGCACTACCCGTTTTGCATTGCATCCAACGAGCACCCCCACCACCGCGACATCGTGCGGGTGGATCGTGAATAACGCGGACGTACGTCAAAGCTTCGTGTGTCGTGCATGCTTGATCATGTATATTGCCAATTTGTGGGAATTTATGGGTAGACCATCAATGCGAGGAAATGGGAATGTTTAGCCTTATTAATTACATTACGACTCCAGGTTTGTTTTTCCCCTAAATGAGGAATTTGATCATTATTTTGGGGTAATTTAGGAAAATGGCATTGGCAACAGCACCGTGGCCTTGAGTGAACGTACGTCGGCACGATATTGTGTATGCTACGTCGGGCACCGCGGCCTTGGCAGGACGTACGTAAAACACGATTTTGAGTAAGGTACTTGAGGATGGACGAAAGTACTTATGAACATTTTTTAAATAAATAAGTAGAAACAGAATACATAAGATTACGATTAATTATACGAATTTTGTATCCAATTACACAATCTGGCAACCCTGCTATTGCATGACATGCCGATAACTAGATGATCATACGTGCATGTCAATCATAGCTTGCAGGATGAAAAATAAAAAGACTTGTCAATCAACTGCCAGTAAGTAGTTTGCATGCTAAACGCCTTATACACGCTACATTCCGGCTGTACTAAGGCTGCACTAAGGACGCGGTGCTGGACGTAGCATACACACTATCGTGCCGATTCATCCCGACTGTACGTCCACTCAGGGCCGCGGTGCTGTAGCCAGCGTTGCCAATGCCGTTTTCTTAAATTACCCAAAAATAATGGTAAATTTCCCCATTTTCGGGAGAAAAAAACCTGGAGTCGTAGTGTAATTAATAAGGCTAAAAATTCCCGATTCCCCGCATTGATGCTCTCCCTATAAATTCCCCAATCGATTTGAAATTCCCCGCATTTTGGGGAAGTCTCCACAAATTGGCAATATACATGATCAAGCATGCAAAACCCACGATGCTTTGATGTACGTCCGTGTAAAGTACTTTATACACCATCCATCTTTCTGTACGTCCCGCCAAGGTTACGCACGATCCACGACGAAAAACGGGCGGGACGTACAGCAGGATGGGTGGTGTATAAGGTACTTTATACACGTAGTTTGCATGTCATTCGCGTCAATCAATACAATTAAACGTTCATGCACGAATGACAGCACGTAACCCATGTCATGCCGCATGATCGTCTATGTATCGTAATATAGGGGTATGTTCCGATATACACTGCGAGCAATGTTCAGTGCTCGTATTGGGGAGAAATTCATTCCGTTAAAGACTGACAGTATACTGCCGCAGTTTCGTAGGGAAATATATGATGTCATAAACGTCGCCATTTTTGTACTGTGAGCACTGGAGTTTTCGAGGTAAGGTCATAGAGGTATTATAGCTAGAGGCGGGCAGGTATTGGATTCCCTGAAAGAGAAAGAAGACAGCGATTTACATGTATCTCTCTCGCACCTCTTCGCTGATTGGTTGACTCAAAGTATACCTATAAGTAGTAGTATAGTAATAGCAGCATTACCATGTTGTAGTTATTAATAGTTTTAAAAAAAATTTCAACAAGACAAAAAGCTGTTATGTTTGTAAATGCTTTACTGAATCTTTTTTGTTACTCTCAAATTGCAATATAACTTATTTCTACAGTTTATAATATACAGAAAATTAAAATAATAGTAGCTTATGACAGTTATATAATATAAAAATATATAAAATCAAAGACTTGACTTCCAAAAGAAGCAAAATGTTTATTTGATGCGGTTATCTTATCGTCTTTATCAAACAGTTACTCATAAAAACAGAGATATTATAGGATAAATCAGCGATGAGGTGCGAGAGAGATGCATGTAAATTGCTGGCTTCTTTTTCTGTCTACCGACGTCGCGACGACGACTTTCAACTGTTCGTTAACTGTTCTTTATTGTTCGATCAAAATTTTAATTTGTTCGATCTTTTTTTTTTTTAAATAAAATACAAAATTACCCTCAAGTTCAACTGTTCGTTAAATGTTCAATCAAAATTTTTTGATCGCAAAAAAAAATGTTAAAAAACGACTTCCCTCGGCCAACTTGAGGGTAATTTTTTTTTTTATCTAAGATCGTTAGATAAGATAATTTTTTTTATCGATTAATGAAGAACAGTTAACAACCAGTTGAAAGAGCAAAAAAAAATGTAAAAAAACGATTTCTCCCCGTCAACTTAATCCAGCCTAAAGGAACGGCTTCGCAGTATACTAAATTGACGTCCCACTTTACGGTGCTCTCAGTGTATATCGGAACACACACTAGGAAAGTCTATTTTAAGCCACTAATTAAACTAAAAAAAAGGAAATATCATGGTTGAACAGATCATGATTTATGATTATGAAATACATTTGTATAAGCGTCTAATAAATTTCTAATAGCTTCTTTTGGTCTTATACGCCAAGATCAATATGACAATAATATACCAAAGTGCGTTTGTAGTGCTTTGTTAAATGTATACAAAAATGTATTGCGGCACAATATTCTTTTGATGAAGATAATATCTAAAAAGACGTTATGATTTTATTTATTTCCATAGACCCCATATAAAGATATCGCTACTCTTTTGACATTATGAGAAGAATCTGGTCATGAAGAAACTTATTAGCTTTTTATTGAAACTGTCAAAATTCCATTGTAAGTTAACATAAAGAATTGGACAGCTTTGACTATTTGCACTGCTATCTACGATTATATGTAATTTGTTTAAAGTTTTCTTTAAATATAAAAATGAATCCCAATGAAGACAGTTCCGAAGGAACTAGTGAACATGAATCTGATACTACCGAACAAAAAGAGAAAACAGTCTCCGCTATATTAGTGCTCACGCCAGAGCAGGTAAATTTCATCTTCTTATCTCACCTTTGACTCTTTATCACCCTCGGTTTTTGAACTTCAATGATATCCACGAACTCTCTCAAGGAAAAGCCATCTGACTATGTATGGAAGGTACCCTTAAATCCATAACGCTTCATCTTCCACTACCTATCCTACAGGCAAGCATGCATGTTGCAATTTTGTCACAGTTATGTTCTTTAATTGGTCTTAACTTGTTATCATCGCATCTAGGTAGCTCGACACAATTTTAGTTGGTCACGTACGCTAATGGTCAGAATGACAACACATCTCAGAATGGTCACAGTTTTGTGCTCCTATTTTCTCAAGAAGTACCTACAGATAATACTTGTTCTATAGCTTGCTTGATTGGCGAGTGTCCATCTCTTTTTACACTATACTACTTTTAAACTTCGCGTTCCATAATATATAATTATGGTAACGGGATTTAACGCGATCACATAATAGGTGTTACATACCTATGAATTGGCTGACGTTTCGACCAGTTCAGTTCAACCATGTTGTTGTTTAACAAGCTCAGCATGTGATGGAATGCCTCTTTAATTTTTTTAAGGTTTCTACCTTTGCTAGCCTATACAAATGTTCGAATAAATAAATAAGAAATATTTGTTAAGTAAGATTCCTAAATACCAATTGATATTGATCCTTGCAACACTATATTTAATGACTGCTGAACATTCATTCACTCGCTAATTACTTAAGAACGGGTTACCGTAGGATTGTTGGATCAATATTTTTAGGCATAGCCCTGTAGTTTTGGCTACTCTATATAATGGACGGTAATACTTTATCCGGGACCGCTGAATTTTCAGAAGATGAACCTATAGAAATAGAAACTTTGCAATTGCCACCCATATCAAACGAAATTCAGGCAAAGTTGGTTTTAACTAAGAGTCAGGTATTATTTATTTTCTTAACTCGCCACCCAGATTGTAAACTAAACCCGATAGAGTTTATGTACAAATTGCATTATTTGCTGTTTTATTCCAGTAGAAAAAATAATTTTAATTTTTTTAAGGCCAAGCTTATCGGACTAGATCGAACATTTAAAAAATAAATAGCCAAATCAGTCCAGTCGTAGTAAAGTTTACTAACGAACAGATAAACTCCATAGTTATTTATCAATGTGCAAATTTGCTATAAGATTTTTGTTTAGATAGTTATAGAGAAAGATTGCATCAGTTGAAACACATTTTCTCCAATGAAATTGGAAATGTGAAGTCCCTCTTTCGTCCAGCTGTGTGCGGTTTTTGTAGGGTACCAATCGGTCAACTTAAAATCGAACAGAAGTGTGCAGTTCCATGCTTCCACCGGCTAATTTACTGTGGTGTTCTGTAACGGCCGTTTCCAATAACCAAGCTGTAGTTACCGATAGATCGCTATCTCCAAAAAAGCAGAAAGGTACTGTCTATCTATAGTCTGGGTTTCACAATCAAAGATAAGTGCTATTTATCTTTATCCAACGAAGGGTAGCGCCTTTCCTCTCGTCTATTCACGCCTCTTCAAACTTCTGGTTTTTTGTTAACCATTTAACAATAATCACCCTTAAAACCGTTCTAGTTTTCATAGATTTTAATTTTTTTGATGAAAGCGGCCCTTGACAAAATATGAGACAATGCTGCTTGTGTAACATGTGGCGGCAAATGTCTTCTCAAATAACAAAGCAATTAATACAATAATAGAATCAAAGTACTTACAGGCTTGTTAACAAATGATTTTATTTCTTCGATTTTTCGATTCGAATAAATAATTATAAAATTTCATTAAAATCTAATTGACAGAAATGGAAGCAGCCATAGTAAGTACGCATTCTGTTAAAACGAATTTATTTTTTAAATTGGTATTACGCTAAATCTGTAATATAAGCTAGTACTAAATTATTTATTTAACTAGTTTACAGCAGACTTAGTATAAATCTGTATGCATAGTATTCACGTCATTTTATTTCATGGTATTTAATTTCTTCATCACAATTATGATTTTAAATAATTCCAACTACAATGTTCTGTTGTATTATATTATTAGTAAATTTTTCCTACTTCAACTATTCATTTTTAAAAGTTATCCTTGTCAAACCGGCTGATTTTGACAGATAAGCAAATGATATTACTTGAGTTAGCTCCGTCTATCAAAAAGTAACTTAAATTTTATATTGAAATGAAAGTAAGACCCATTTGTATGGGGGTTCCTATCTCTAGTAGGCTACCTGTCCTCTCGACGATAGATTGACACTTTCGATAGAACATGCTATACCCCAGTAAGATATTGAAAAGCAAGTAAGGACCAAAGGATAGATTTGTGTGATCTTTTGTAGGTGGAATTACAGATAGATAGGTATATAAAACTCTTAACGAATCCTTCGACGATTTTAATCAAATAAACGATTTTGATAAGACAGTAAAGAGGCTGCTCGCAAAACGCTGCGTGTAACTGGTCCCTCAAGCTGCGCTAGAATGAGATCATCAACAGTGTAGAGGAACTTGTGTTATGTCCCTCCATTATAGAAGGAGCTCCGACCAGGCTAGGTGATCACGTCCGGTGGACAGCTGCCTAACGGTTGATGCTGGGAAGTTGTATGTATACTTATCCGAGCAAGAAATTTTATTGCGCGATGCAGGATTCGTAGTTACTATGCAGTCCAGCTTTTCTTCGCTAGATGACATTGAAGTATATCTTTTTGTTTTATTTTGAAGTCCTCACAACAGCAAAATATAAACGCGTAATGGTAAATGGTTTGGTACAAAATTTATATGATTACGATCGATTTACACTTTGCAAAGCTAAGAGTCAGCACCGTCGACCTGAACTCAGTGACCCTTGTGGCCAAAATATTTATATTTTATAACCTAGTTTCATAAAGTGAGACTGTATAAACTGTATTATATAGTATAGGAAAGTTTATTGTTGGTATTGGTAATTTGCTAATATTCTTTTAAAAACAATACCACTCATATACCTATACAAACACATTTAAGAGATAGTGCTCTAGTGACAGTCGTGAGTGAGGATGATCTGAGGTATATTTTACAAGCTTCAATACATCCCTTCTGCGTTCAGTAAACAAATTTTTCTTGATATACTCTTTATGATGCTCTCCTTTGTTTCATAAATAATATCGAGAGTATTAATTTGTGTAAAGATAGAGATTCAATTGAGTGGGTAATTATTGAAGTGAAAACTTCTTTAGCGGCGTTGTGCACTTTTTGGGATGGCTAAAAAATGTTAAACTCGCGTTAGGACACGTGACCTGATCGAAAATTCGTAAGACGGAGCCGAGTTTCTTAGATTTTTTATTTATTTAATACTTGCTGATCCAACAGATGTTGTAAGTACTATTTGATTAAAAAGCGCTTGGAGTTTTTCCCGAATTTCTCAACATTTCGAAAAACCATCCGATTTTTCTTTTTATAAAAACTTTATTCGCACTATTACGGATTTTTCCTAAAATTCCGAAAAAGATTTCCGAGTATTTTTTTTGTTTTAAAACGTGTGTTGTTGTGTTTTAAAACTAAATATGCCCAAATCTGTTCAACCATTTCAATTTAATTTATATATATAGACTGACATACTAATTTAAAGTACCATTACGTGATAATTTATATTAAATACAGTATTTTATTTGCAGCAAAGCGATTTACTCGAGGCATTCAATCTTCTTGATTACACAGGTGAAGGTAAAATTAAAGCAGAGGATTTCCGTGTTGCTATCAAAGCTCTAGGTATTTTGACATTAAATTAAAAATATATTGATAATTTATTATCTTTACTTGTGTGAAATTTGTTTTGTTCTTTTCTGTATCCTGACAACGTGTTTACAAAATTTCATGGCAATGCTTCACTGCCGGTTTTCTGTGAGGCCGTGGTGTCGAGCGGAGTCAAGCCGGCCCATACGTGCCGAAGCATGGCTCTCCCACGTTAAAGCTATATACCTATTGCTATTATGTTTCCAACTGCGACTTTCATTTTCTTTATATTGCATGTTATCCTTTGGATGGATAGGTTCAGGTTCAGAATGGCCAAATCCCAAAATTTCCAGAGGGTGCAAAATGTCCATATCGCAGAATGTCCATATCCCAGGATGTCCATATCCCAAAATGTCCAAATCTCAGAATGCCGATGTCCCAGAATGGCCATTTCCCAGAATGTCCATGACCAAAAAGGTCCCAAAATACCAATGTTACTTTGTTTTATATAGAAAGCTTTTGACAGGTTATGAACCAACTAAAGAAGAACTTCAGAAAATGATCAGTGCTGTAGACAAAGGTGACACTGGAAAGCTCAGCTTCGAAAACTTTCAAACAGCCATAATGAGAAAGATCATGTCCCAAGACTGTGATGGTGATATCATGAAAAGTTTCCGACTCTTTGACATGGATGATACTGGTAATTTGGATGTATTTTAGAATAAAATTCGCATTTTCTGGTAGTAGGTAAATAAAGAATTACCATGAAAAACAGAGGTGCTACTATAATCGAATAATCAAATTTATTTTCACACACGATTTTCTATTCGATTCGATTTTTACTTGTAACTATACAAACAGATTTTGGAAGTCAATTTTAACCTACGACATCTTGGAGTTGATCTGATGATGAAGCAAGGAGGTGGTTAGTGGTACTCTTCAGTCATTACTGGCCTGTTGGTCTAGTGGTTGGTGACCCTGACCGCTATGCTTATAGGTCGTGGGTTCGATTCCCACCTGAGTCTGGGTGTTTCTTGTGTCCGTTGTTTCTATGTTTGTAAAGACCCCCGCGACACAGGAGTAATTCCTAATGCGGGAGTTGTATTTAAAAAAAAAAAAAAAAATTACTAGTAAACCCATCGAGTTTCAGCTCATATGATTCGTTTTGACGAGTCCAACAGATTGAACTTAGTAACAATGGTCTGATGATGGAGCCAGGCGGTGGATTGTGGAATTTTTTTTATTTTTTTATTTGAAAATATAGCTATAAAAGCGTGTTTTTTTTTTTGTTTTTCTAAACTATATTTTATAACAAGTTGACAAATAGCACACGATTCATTTGATGTTTAGCTGTTACCAGAACCTTTAAGTACTCATTGCACCAGGCGTCACTTGTGCGTCATCAGCCTGGGACCTCTATTCTTTAGAATTCTCTAAAACCCCATTCTGTGGCGTTGTTCTCTTTAGTATTGATTTTTTACAGGAACCGTTTTGTTCCAATTCAAGTCGAAATTTACTTCTTGTGTATATTAGGTACTTCCTACATATATTAAGAACTTGCTGAGACCACTCACGGGGTTTAGGGATGTGACATTGTCCAAGAGAAAGAAAAAATTTGCCAAGTTCCTGTACAATTTAGTCTAAGCGGAATTTATACTTGGTATTTTGCAACTGTTTTCTACACAATTTTAAATGTTACAGGCTTCATTAGTTTTGACAGCATCAAGAAAGTCACTAAAATTCTCGGATGTTACATAACCGATGAAGAAATAGAAGAAATGATAGATGATGCTGACAAAGACTTCGATGGCTTTGTAAGACTTAAATTGTAAAACTATAAAATGGACGATGAAGAATTTCTTAAAAATCTATATATTTATTTACATAATTATCTTGTTTATAGATAATTATATTATTTACTTAGTTAACTACTAAAACCCTTGAAACATTTTTTTTCCTTCTAAAGAATCTGAAGTTGAAATTTTATATCCAAATTTTTGCGAAAGTTAAACTAATTATTTATTTATTTAATTTTGATCTACGTTGTCTTTAGTTGTTTTGATTACAGAAAGTATTTGACTGATGTTTATATAAGTAAACGAATCTGCTTTTCATTTTCAGATTAACGTGAACGAGTTCATGAGGATGATAAAGAATTCAGTGCACATTGTAACACCATAGAACAGTATTACGTATTCTCATTATGTTGTATTTTAGAAAATAAATGTACCTACCTACTTCTATAGTTATCTTATTTTTATTTATAAATAAGAACATTTAATTACTCAAAGCCCACTCGATTTAAGATGTGAAGTCGAGAGTATTTCCTTTTAGCCAAATATTCACTAGGGATGTGTCACATGTCGCGGAAACACATCGCCCAACTTTCACGTGGGTATGAGTCGGCGACTTCGAGGGACATTAACGCTCGTCTTTTTCTTTGACAACAATATCCAGTTGTCATAAAGAGTTATGGTAGTGTGTTTCGCGGAACACAAAGCGACAAGTCCTCATTGAACAAAAGCTATCGAGCGACTGTCGAGGGGCACGAAAGTCGCACGTGCCAACTAGCGATGAGGGAGGATTTACGCGATCAGGGTTTAAAACCTGGTTTTAACCCCTGGAAGTGTGTAGACCTGGTACGCTTAGAAAAACTTGCAAGGCGTTTAAAGTATTTGGCCCTCATACTACTTAACATTAACACGGCCGGCGCACGGCAGGCAACTTAAAGAATGCGAAGATTTTTTTGTGCAAAATGCAACTATGTTCCGGATGTTTAAGATGACTGTTCTAGTAGGTTTACACGCTCGCGTTCAAACCGATATTCAACGAGCACAAGCACGTGCACAAGTATGTGAACAGGCTGTTTGTGAATGCATGCGTGAATGTGCTCGCGCTTGCCGCCAACCGGGACGACTGTCAGTTTTTTGACACACATCAAAGGGTGAATGTGCTTGTGTGCGTGTTCACACACACGCGTTCGGCGCTCAGCCGCGTTAGTATAATTTGCATCTTTGTGGCGAACGGACGACTCGATGACTGAATTAAGTTTTACGAAGATGACAAATTAATTTTTTTAAAAGAAATATGTCGGAATGATCTGTATTTATATAATTAGGTTAAAAATAAAAAGTAGGTAATAACATATCTATGGGTCCACTGGAAGTTCTGCACTCCTGGCCGCTCAAAATTGTTTGAATTTCAAATGTTACATATGAATGAAATAAATTTTAGGCATTAGGGTTGAAATCATAGATATATAGGAACCGCTAATATATTTTAGATAGGACTAGGACATAAATTTGTTTTGATAGTCAAAGCGGGATGACCCTTTACTGGCAAATGCGAGGTCCTAAGTTCAAACTCAAGTAATTCTTCTGACTTTTTGTAAGTTATATTAATTTTTTATGTTATATAAGTGTATTATGTAAAAAAAAAACTTAAAAAAAGAGAAAACCAAAGAAAACATTTTTAGTTTTTTTTATTCTTTATTCGTCCATTTAAATATATAATTAACACGTCATCTAGAAACTGGGCTCGGGGTTTTATATAAGATTGAAAAATTGCCCAGCCCAAGAACCAAACAATGGTCATAACATGGGCACAACACCCTACTGTCCTGTCGTGTATCCACGCCACAATTAATACAGATTCGATATGTGTCCGAGCGTGTGAATCAGGGCTGCCAGTAAGGACAAATTATTTTATACCACCGAGTCTCAGGACTTATACAAAATCACGTCCTATTATACAAAATTAGTGTCGTACAAACAACAACTATAGTACGTCACTCTGTGGGGATTTCAATAAATATGTTAACAATATAATAATTTAGTAAGTAATAAATATAAAGGTGTTTAAATTTTAACTCTATGTGTATGTGCGCACTTATTTCGTTATAGCGTCAGTTAGGACATTGTATCCAATTATACAATGCATTTCAACGAATTATACGAATTTTACATACAATCTGGCACTTCTGGTAGCCCTGGCGCAGGCTCCGTGCCAGGCTGCATGGCAAGCTGCGTGCCGGGCTGCTTGCCAGGCTGCATGGCGTGCGTGTAAACGCTCCATTCAATATTCTATGCAAGTATTTATAGCACTTCCAAGTATTGCCAGTTTTTTTAAATGTACACACACTTTTTTCTAAATCAAGTAAAGAACAGTTTCCTTTGCAGAGACAAAAACACTTTGTAAGCGGACGAATTGCGAATCCACTTCAACGTAATCGGGCTGAGGGATCGTATTTCTCGCACTTGAAACAGCTTCGAGGATTTTTGTTTGTAAACTACAATTATATTCCCTGTATTTAGATGGTAGGGATATTGATCCCTAGTATGTAAATACGTGCATAGAATATTGATTCTATGCAAGTATTTACATACTTGAAAGTCTTGCAGATTTTTGTTATATGTACACTCGATTGCGCACCTTATTCAATTAAAGTAAGGATCAATTGTCTTTGTACAGGAAAACTTTGTAAGTGTTGCGAGTCCTTTTGAACGTAATCGAGCTGAGGAATATTATAACTTGCACCTAAACAGCTTGGCAGTTTTTTCTTTGCATTGCATTCCCTAAGCTATGTGTAGAACTACATGGATCAATATTCTATATAAGTATTTAAGTGCTCGCAAGTCTTGAAAGTAAAAGAACACGCTATTGCATACCTATTTTAAAAGTGATAGGGATAAATTTCCGTTGTAGAGAAAAAACTTGAAAGGGTTTTTAAAAGGGTGGTTGGAACTGGTGTACGTTTCCTTACTTGCCTTTAAGCTGCGTTTTTTATCACATACCAATACCAACGATCTCGAGTAGGCGTAGTATTTGTAAGTCCTGGGGCTGGAACGTTCGTGTAAAATGTCTATGGCCTTTAATGCACATAAGAATAGGAATGCTTAAAAAAATGTAACCTGGAACGCGATGTTATGATTTTAAATTTGAAAGTTACTGGCTTGGCTTGGTAGTAAAATTTGTAATGTGATCTATTGTGGACTGTTTGTTTTTGTGAAAACCCTTGGACAATGTAATAATGTAAAACTTTAAAAGACACAGTTGAAATTTGTGTTTATAGAATACTTAATAGTCTTGTAATTTATTGTGGTTCACCTCGAACTCTCGAATAGTGGTGTTTGGAGTGTGGTGTTGGACTTGTGGGTTTCCGTGACAAAATGGGTAATTTCATTGCAATTTATTATAATAGAAGCATTTACTCAGATTTAAATTTGACTTACTAACTTTTAAACTTTCGCGTTCCATGATATAATTATGTATATATAAGGGAATTAAATTTGACTTCATAACGGAACTTGAAATTTTATTTTGCAGATAACGAAGATCTTGCATCTAAATGCGAAAATCTCATGAACATAGTTGTAGAATCTCGTAAGCGATTCGGCAAAACATGTGTAGAGTATGACCAAAAAATCCTACTTATGGAGAAAAAACTATTGAATTTACAAATAGAAACTACATCGAACTATAGATTCAAGCCAAAAAATACAGTGCCGAGTCTGGACCCAGGATCCTGCAAAGATATGGATGATTTTTTAGTCGAAATCATTGATAAACAACAACGCATTGAAGATTTGAGGAAGAAGTTACAAAATACACATGAAGTTCTTACACAATTAGAAGCTGATGGTGTTGGAAAGAAATTGCGGGGTCCACTTACGGCAGAGGCCATATTGGCTCGAGTTAAGGCTAAGGATTTGTGATATTATTGCCTAATTTTATCTTTAATATATAGAAAATTCAATTTATTATATTTTATGTATCAAGTATCTGTGTTTAATTGTGATTACTTTAAAGGTAATGTAAACATAGATGGTTCTGCTAGTTAAAACTAAATTTATATTGTCAATTCCAATGTGGACACATAGTTACAACAATTATAACAGTCTGTTAGATCTAATTACAGGAATCTCTGATCTGTCGCTTTATATAAATGATGGAAGAAAAAACTGGAATTTGGAGTTTTTCTTCCGTTGTCCGGCCCGTGGCTAATGCATCGGATGGGGCACAAGGTCATTCTTGGCGCCTCATTTGCTAAGGGCCTTGGGGTCCCCTACGGCCATGGACCCATGGCATTTTGCCTACTCTGCCACTGCCATTTATTTTGGTGTACAATAAAGTTTATTCTATTCTCTATTGGTGAGTGGACATTAAACAGATCTAATGTCACAAAAGTAAAAAACAAAAAATTGTAGCATGTATTCATAAAATTATTCTATTATTTTTATGCAGGACACTGGTTATTTTCCTGTTAATAATCATCTCAAATATAATAATGTTTGTATGTTTGTGATTCAAATTAATATGAAAGAGTATGCTACACATTTTTTATAGTTAGGCTCGGCTATGAGCACACCAATATGAGCCTAAACATAGTGTTGTTGTGATAGTATCCTGATACCATCATGGTCTTAAAAATTAGTTGTTGTCCTATTCAAAATGTCGCCTTTGATAATACTATCGGTAGTATATCAATAAGAAAATACTATTGCTAGAGATTGATAGTTTTGATATTATCGATAGAATGACTTTTTGATAGTATCGATAGTGTCGATAATATAGATCACTAGCAACAGTATTTAATAATGTTGTCTATCGATAGTATTGAACATGTCGATATTTTTGGTAGCACTATCGAAAAGTTACTATATTTTTTAAGGTCAACCATCGACCTGCTAACCTGCTTCTATTTCCCTATTTTTAACCCCCGACGCAAAAAGAGGGATGTTATAAGTTTGACGTGTGTGTGGCTGTCTGTGGCATCGTAACTCCCAAAGGAATTGACCGATTTAAGTGCGATTTTTTTTTGGGTATTTTATAATATGATTAAGTATTATAAATATTAAATAATACAAATACACAACTCAAAACATTTTTTTTTTCGAAAGCTTTAGTTAGACACCACTTTTATTCTGTCTTATAAAGTATTAATAGACCATTCATGCATCACCATCAATATTATTATTCTAGAATTCTCTATACGTCACTCCTGGACCCTGGATTACTTAGAGGAAAATCGAGTAGAATTCCCAATTCCATTTACGTTATAAACCGTCATTTTGAATCGGTTTTGGAAAAGAAAATTTTATACTCTATATCAATAACATAATCCATACAAAGTATTCGGTTCGTAAAATACAAATATATTTTTTTATAAATTTTACAATTTCTGTCGTTAGCGAACAATAATTGAGAACTCGTGGTATAGGCACTCATTACTCACACTACGGTAGGGTTACCATCCGTCCGGATTAATCCGGACATGTCCGGACTTTTAGACACTTGTCCGGACTTTGTCCGGCTACTTAACTTGTCCGGATTTCTTTTTATTAGATGGAATATGAGTAATAAAACTACATACTATGTAATATCAAATAAGTCTTTAACCTTTATTAACTTGTCATTTATCTAAAAACAAAATATAAAATCTTCTTTAACAATCAACTTAAGAAATCAATCAATAAATCTTTTATTTTTTGCAAACAATCAACTAGTTCAAACTTAAAATAGGCACTTTCTTTAAAAAAAAATCTAACTTAACGTAAATTTTTGGTAAGTATATCAATGTTTATACTTTTCAACACTAGATACTTTACTGAGCAACTCGGGTTCATTCAAAGTTTTCTTGTAGAATTCTTCGCAACTCATATTTTTAAGGTTGTTTTGTAATAATCTATGTTTGGTGAATTACAGCTCGTCTACCGCAGTCCCACCCCTTGCTATCCTCAATAGACACCCTAGAAACGTGTAATGCGCCTTTAGAGCACATTAGGTCCAAGATATATATTATGTCCCGAGCAATACCATGCCATTGCAACTAAGTGTCCGGACTTTTATCGAAATGTCAGGCTTTTTGTCAGGACTTTTCAGATTCCTAAATGGTAACCCTACACTACGGGCACTACGTTTCACTACGATCGACCTCATTCAATGTTTTACACATTAGGTAACTAGGCCACAAATCATTTTAAAATAAAGAATTGTAGGCGTCACAATGGCACATCTCGTGGGCGACCGCACCCTCCGAGGCCCGCGCTTCAGCTCGCCGGCGACTGCGACACGATAATGTTCATCATAAATTGTATTATTGGTTACGTGCCCGCGAGAATGTAAGTCGTCAGTACGAATATGCGAATACCGAGTTTAGCAATGATGAACTGTAAGCTGTTGCCTGTTCATGTTCCATTCACCATTCATCTTAGATATAGCCCGGCAGTTCATGCGCAAGGTCGAAGCCACCTGCCTAAGTGACCTAATACTATTCGAATTCCAACTTTTTTTCCAGTACAATTAATTTAGTTTTATTTTTTGGTACTTAGTACTAATCATTATAAGGTACCTCGTTTCGTTTCAAAAACTTTTAAAATAAAATATCACGTTGCATACGTAACTAGCTGACCTGGGCAACTTCGGCTGCGTCACACATAAGAGAGAATAATAAATTTTCTCCGTTTTTGCAACATTTTTCATTGATGCTCCGCTCCTGTTGGTCGTAGCGTGATGTTATATAACCTGTAGCCTTCCTCGATAAATGGGCTAGATTTTAGAGTAGAGCTCACCAAATCTATGTTTTATAGTATAAAATCTAGAAAAGCATGAAATTCCATTGAATTTCCAAAAAAAATCTTTGAGGCTAATCTCATTTAAATAAGAAATTTTGTCAGGCATGCAGGCATGCCACATTTGTGTTTAATTGTTTATTCTTTTAATTTGAAGATCCAAGTAATGTGTATCCAAACGTGACTTGGTACGCATTCGTTCGGATGAATAATAGTCTGTGTTCCGGTGTCATCAAAGACAATATTTTCAATAGTTTTAAATAATGGCATTTGTACATCCTTGCATTGCTTTTTTTCATGCCATGTAAATCGTTCAGATAAAGCAAATAACTCATACGTAATTTACATTTGTATGCAGTTTTATGTATAATTTTATTTATAAAATATTAGAAACCTACCTAACAAATTATTAGAAATGAAATAATCCTTTTGTTTATATTATTTATATCCTTTCGTCTTATAAAAACGAAAAAGTCATGTCATAGAGGTAACTCCAAAATGTTTGTATACTCTTTGGAGGTAACTCTAACATAATGTTTGTATGCTCTTTAGGGGTAACCGTTACTTAGTTACTGTAGTTGTTGACAATGATTTTCAATAAAGTCCTATTGCTATTTGTGAATTTGCATCCTGTGGTGGCAAGATCGTTGGGTTGTACACCAAGTTATTTTAAATCTTTAAGAACTTGCCGAGGATATACTACTGACTTAGAATACGTCTCAGATATTTCATTGAAGACCATGTCTGATATTCAGAGCTTGTTCAAGGAAAGTTGTATAGTGCCTGACGTAATTAAAATAGCACCATCAGAGCTATTAAATGTACAATACCCTAGTGGAGCTACGATTGTGACTGGAAAAGAGCTAACTCCCACTCAGGTGAAAGATAAGCCTACTGTCAAATTTGCCGCTAAAGATGAACAATATTACACGTTAGCCATGGTAGATCCGGACGCCCCCAGTCGTGAGAGTCCTAAATACCGTGAGTGGCATCATTGGCTTGTAGGAAATATTTTTGGCTCAGATATAAGTAAAGGTGAAGTACTATCTGACTATATCGGTTCCGGACCACCAAAAGGAACTGGATTACATCGTTACGTCTTTCTGCTCTACAAGCAACCTGAGAAGTGTGATTTTTCTAAAATACACAAGTTGCCGAATAATTCCGGTGACAAACGAGGCAAATTCTCCATCTCTAAATTCGCTGACCAATTTAAATTTGGTCCTCCTGTTGCTGGAAATTTCTATGTCGCTAAATATGACGACTACGTTCCAAAGTTGTATGCACAATTGAAAGGTTAAATTAATTTTGATTAGAAAAAACGGTAAAATTCTGTCGTGTATGGAACTAGTGTATAAAGGGCTTTATTTTATGAACATCCGTTTGTCTATGGTGATGATCGATAATTTCCGCCTCCGCGTGACATGACATTTCCATTTTTCGGTCGTGTCCGCCATTACATTTTGGAGTTTGCGTAAATTGGTCGTTTGCCTGCGAGCACACACCACCGCGTGTTATCAGTGACAGTTGCTTTGTGTACGTGCGTAGTATCGCAGCGTTTCGTCAAACAAAGAGAACCTACGTTCAATCGTATGTCCATCCAGAATCTGAACACATTCGACCCATTCGCCGATGCTATCAAAAGCTCGGAAGACGACGTACAAGATGGTTTAGTCCACGTCCGGATCCAACAGCGAAACGGGCGCAAGACGCTGACAACGGTGCAGGGCCTCTCAGCGGAATATGACCTGAAGAAGATAGTGCGGGCATGCAAGAAGGAGTTCGCGTGCAACGGAACTGTCGTGGAGCACCCGGAGTACGGCGAGGTGCTGCAACTTCAGGGCGACCAGCGCGAGAACATTTGCCAGTGGCTGACAAAGTCGGGCCTTGTGAAGCCCGAACAGCTGAAAGTGCACGGTTTCTAGGCCGGCACTCACACATACACACGTAACATGTACACCGTTCTTCTTTTTATAATAGTGACTTGTTGCAAAGGAGTCAGCCAGTCTGCCTACTTTCACTTACATAGGTACCGTACAGGCGGTGGAAATTTTTATATGCTCTGTGGCACCGGACGCTGGGCTGTCCCGTTATGACACCAGTACCACAAAAAAAAAAACACCACGTTACAAAAATATGTTTATCGTTTACATAATTTGAATCATTACAGCAATTTTAAGAATATATTATAAAAAGCGAATAAGTATTGCTGTTTCGATCAGTTTAAAAGAGTGTACGCGTTATATACCCTATTATGTATTTAGAAAGCACAGATGTGTATAGAGAAAAGGTTACGCGGCCTCATAGGCTTCCCGCATCCTGTGCCTTGCAACTTCGCATGTATAAATAATATATTTATTGTATTGACGCCATCTTATGTCCCAAATAGCAATAACAATCGTGCTTCGAAAATATATACCTACTGTTACAGCAGTTGAACAAAAATATCATTTTATTTTTATATTTTTCTGCTAAAATTAGCTAGTGTAATACTCGTATTGTAGTTCTTTTCATTATTTTAATACAATTTTTTACCATAAACATCGAATGATTTAAGTGAAAAATTGAAGTTCAGTGACATCAGTGTTAAATTTTTTCTCCATTATAATTTTTACATTCTCCACCTTTCTGTTGCCTCCATCTGCCTTTTCACCTAGGTACCTAAGTCATGTACACATGACTTGTATTGGTCCATATAAGTATGAAAGTTATACAACACATGACAAAGTCATTAATAAAACTATGTTACAAGTTACAGCTGGCTGGCGGCTTAAACTGCCTTATCACTCCTGATGTACATGCTTATTAAGGCCATAAACAAAGCTACAGCAATGAAAAAATTATTGATGTATGTGTTCCGTAAAATATGATGAGGTACCTACCATATTGGAACCTCGGCCATAGTGACAAATATTAATTAAACAACATATTTAGTTTCCTAGAATACTGCAGACAAACTTAACTTTTCTTTTATAAACCTGTATTTATTCCTTATTCTAATGATATCAAAATCTTATAATAATTGTACTTTGTTCTCTCAAAATAAACGAAAACATAACGTCTTGACTTTTTTTTTCATATATCTCTAAAAAAACATCACTTTATAATACGTCAGGCATACGACTGCATATGAGAAGTGAATACATAACTGACACATCTGTCATCTGAGCGTGACCGTCAGTGCTTCTCCTCATACCAAAAGTGTTCAACGTGCCTAGAGAAGTTTTCACTTCAAACACAGTCTGGAACAAGATGGAATTCATAAATATTATGATTTATATGCTTATTTATATACTAATATTATAAAGCTGAAGAGTTTGTTTGTTTGTTGAATGCACTAATCTCAGGAACTACTAGTTTGAACTGAAAAATTCTTTTAGTGTTGGATAGCCCATTTATCAAGGAAGGCTATAACATCACGCTATGACCAATAGGAGCGGAGCAGTGACCATAAACTGCGGGGACAGCTATAGAAATATTTATAATAAACGTCTTCTGTGCTTTTCCAAATAGTATCAGCAGTCTTCTGAATATAACAAGTGCTGGGTTAAGCATTCAGGTAGGACTACCATAATGCTTATAGAAGGTGGCGTAAGGCGCAACCTGCAAGCTCGACATGTTCCTTTTTTAAATGGGACATGTAAAGATCTGGACTTCTTCATTGTAGCTGCTTGCTGTTCAATAGACAACCAAGGTCTGCAGGGTCTTGAGGGCTTCCTGCAATTCAGTCACACCTGTGAATGAACACATACATGATATAGAATTACATCTATTCTTGAAAAAGAAAATTCATTTCTTTGCCGACATCAGTCACCATGGAGTTCTAAAGGGCTCTAATATAATAACTGAATATTGTGCCTTTAGTCTGTTAATTTATGATAAACCACTTTGTGGCAAGGTAAGGTGCTAATCTCTAGAAGTTTCCACACGTCAAAGTTGCATCTAGGTTACAGTTAATTCATACTTAATGACAATAATAATGTTCATTTTACCCTATCTTATTTGATAAATCCATAAATTCTCTGTACCTATGAACAACATTCCTGATGCGGAAGCCTGCTTAAATTGTTATAGCAATATGATTCTTAAAACCGTGCAATAAGAACTAAATTATAGAACCAGAAAAATGTTGCATTCGTATGAGTCATGCCCTTTATTTTAGCAAGGCAATGCCATGAGGTCACGCTTCGATATGCTGACTGCTAACTACTGTTATTTTCTTAATTACTTTTTACAAATAGTGTATGTTATAATTTGTTCATTTTGCCATCTATTCTGTTAGCACCGTGGTCGTAGTCCAGTACTGAATGAAAGTTTGTATGGGAAGATTCTACGCAGACAAAGTCATGGGCACCAGCTAGTTAATATAATTATCACTACATAGTATTAAACAAAGTCGCTTCCTGCTGTCCGTCTGTCCGTATGTATGCTTAAATTTTTAAAACTACGCAACGGAATTTGATGCGGTTTTTTTTAATAGATAGAGTGATTCAAGAGGAAGATTTATATGTATAATACATACATAATATACCTAGTAGAGAAACACTGATAACTTTAGAGGTTTCTAATGTGATGTCGTAAATAACACATTTTTTTTGCGTTTACATTGCAAACGCTGGCTGAACCCTACGAGATAGATCAAAATAATGTACCACAGTATTGTACACCTAAAAAAGGTCTACAGAAAGTCCTCGATGGTATATGTCTATCTCTTAGGGATAACCCACAATAACCATTTTTTATCCTTTACTTTTTACGAGAAATAATGGCTTATTTACGAAACGATTTTAAGCAATACAGCATTAATCCTTATCCAATTAAGTACCTTAAATACATTGTGCATTTAATATAGATCAAAATTACCCTTTACAGCATGTAATTTCGATGAATATTTTCGAAGATATTACAGATTTAAAATGCAGGGACATAGCGGTTGCGGCGGTACCGCCTACCGGCCAGAGGGCCGGACACTTTCCGGTAAAGATATCTTTTGAAATGACCATTAATAAATCGCAAGGTGAAACTTTCAATGTTGCAGGCTTAGATTTGAGCGTTGAGTGTTTTTCACATGGCCAATTATATGTCGCTCTTTCAAGAGTAACCTCTGAAGAAAACATGTTTGTCTAATGACAAAAAAGCTGTGAACGTTGTATATAACGACATTCTGTAGTATATTTAGTATCATCATTGCACCCGTGCGAAGCCGGGGCGGGTCGCTAGTAATATATAAACTTGAACTACACTTTTCACAGTAGGTCAATGTCAATGTAATGGGCGGCGTTATATGAGGTTCTTTCCAAGTGGTCCTTTTACGCGGTAACTATTATCTTATCTGTGGTCCTGGCAAGAAGAGATTAAAATATAGAACGTATTGAGGAATGTATTATTGACTTTACGTCAATAAGTACAAATGAAGATTTAAGAAATTATAAAGTTATATGTATTGCTATTAGTAATTCATTAGCTTATCTCTAGGTTAGAGGTTAGGACTTGTTTACACTTCGATCGCCGATTAGGTAAGTAACGATCAAGTTTAATGAAACTTATAGAGCAAGTAATGGTTACCATTACATAGTATTATGTTATCTGTGCTATTACTTAATCAAGATTTAATTATTAGCCAAGAGATCTTATGTTTACACTATGATTAGTTCAAAGAAGACTTAGTAGTAGGGCTGCCATCCGTCCGGGTTTCCCCGGATTTGTCCTAGTTTAGAGGGCGTCCGGGTGGGGTTTTCAAAAAGCGTCCGTGTAAAACCCGGACACTCAGGGGCAACTTATAATTATTAGACGAACAAGCTGTTTATTTTAATAAAAAAATGGAATCGGCATTTCTTTTAAGGTGTCCGGGAAAGAATCTCGATTTCACACGTGTCCGGAATTTTTGAAGAGATTGTAAGGCGGCGGCAATTTAGGTGATGGCATGCCTACTTAGTAGGTACATTGCGTCCATTCTTGTCATGGATACCGCATTCCGAGTGAGATGAGATGTCTTCGTTGACTATAATAACCCAGCAATGTACTATTACTTCTAAAATAACTTCCGAGCCACTTTATACCTTGTTATGTGCTAGCGACAAATAGAAATTACATTGGTCGTTTTGTATTAAATCTAAAAAAAAAGGCAGACACAATTAAGAACTATTTTCGCTTATATTTGTTAAATGATTATGGTAAAATTTCGACCACTAGTTTCTATAAATGGAGAATATTTAGAACAGACTACAATAAAGTATAAACTATTTGTCAGTGGCACTTCACTTTAAAAAAATATTAGTGTAAATCAGCCATTATATACAAGGCCCGAGGGCCAAGGCGTCTTCCGACAAGGCCAAGGTGAGCACTTGGCGGTCATCTTGTTTCTACAGTAAATGACTAGGTATGTTTATCATGTATTTGCAGAGATTTATTGAAAAATAAAATCTTTATATAACACTACATCGTAGATATAGGTACCTATGCATTATAAAGATAATGCATTGTACTTTATTTGATTTATTATTTACGTCATTAAGTTTTACGTGTCGCAGTAATGTGAAATCAACACGTGTGTTGTGTTAAGGCTGATTTATGCTTAATAATTTGCAGTGCGCTAAGTAATGCATAGGTACAACCGCACAGTATTTTTAAAAACTTGAAACTTGCCAGCTATTACCTAGCTGCGTTTACATAAAACGTAATTAGTGCACTAAGTTACTTAGCACTGTAAATTAGCCTACAAGGCTAGATGAGTAAAGATTAAAACTAAACTCGGACGCGTCTGTAAGGCGATATTTCAGGTATTTAATTTACATTACCCAATTTGCTGAACGCTATGGAATAGCGTTAGCTCAGTAGCTTGAGCCAATACACATTTATAAGACACGTAGTGCCCTGCAAGTTGGATGTAATCACACAAAATGGGCGTCTTCTACGCGCGGAACAGTAGGCATCTAGTCTAGTAGCCTAGTCATCAATGCAGTCTCAGCACCATGATATATACCTATGGACAATAATTTGCGTTAAAACAAAGCGTAAAAAAATCATAGTTCAGTAATCAAGTTGAAGTACTTAGTTGTAAAGTTAGTGCTGAAAATCAACATTACTCTTTATTTTACCTACTTTTTTGCTCACATTTATATATTTATAGAGACCTTTGATCTTAGTAGCGATCATACAATAGATATGCTTAACTTTCGACACAGAGACGCGAGAAACAGTGAATTAATTATCCACCAAATGGTATAAATACCTATGAAAAAGATTTCATCTAGCACACCCTTAAGTAGGGTTTTTACTTATTACCATTTTGAAATTATTTTAATGAGGTTACTTACCGTAAGTGGTTGTTTTTTTTACTTATTTTATTAGGTAGTTACACTAAGATTTCATTACCTATTTTTTATCCCGATATTCCCACGGCACCGGGGCATACGCGGGGCGCAGCTAGTAGATAATATAGTTGTGTATACAGAGCTAGGTTATCCGATTAATAAAGTATAAGTAAAAACTGTATATTATTATAAATCTTTAAAAAAAAGTATCACCGACTTCAATGCGCCCTCAAATCAAAATACCCAAATCGCTTCAAGTGTGCCTATAAAATTTTAAGAGTTCCCTCGTTTTCCCCAGGATCTCATCATCAGATCCTGACCTGATGACCATGGGACCACCCGGGAAGTATACCCTTTCAAACAAAAGAAGAATTTTCCAAATCGGTCCAGGCGTCTTTGAGTAATCGGTGAACAAAAAAAAAACAGTGGAACATAGAACCTCCTCCTTTTTTGAAGTCGGTTAAAAAGCCGCAATTCAAACAAGTCTGGCGTCATGCGCCTTATATATCTACGCTTGTTATATTTATATCTATGACAGAGACAATGGTTTTGCATCCATTTTGTATCACTCACACTTTAAAGTTCCGTGACGAGTTTGGCATGTATGAAGTTAAGTACCTACCTATTTGTTTGAGTGTATCATTTTATTAGGACTCCAATGATATTTTTTTTTAAATTTTATTTGTAACAGATTCTTAAATAACATTTTCCTAGATCAAAATGTAGAAACTATTGCCGATCTGTAAAAAATACTAAGTAAATATTAGAACGAGTAGTATGTGTAAAATATACTGAGTTATTATTACGTGGGGCGTGTCACTTATCTTCCGTTAAAAAACTTTGTGCCATTAGAGGCTATTTTATTATTTATTTTTTAATTGTTAAGTGGCCTCGTATCCATGGCGGGGAGACAAGGGATCTCCCGGCCATTGATACGAGGGAATAGGATATACTTTATTTACACAATAAGCATCTATCATTGCTTAATTTTATATGGAATAGCTCGTCATAAGGGCACGCGCAAATGATTTTAATAGTGGAAAAATGGCACCGCAATGCAACATTCAAGCGTTGATTTCAGTGTACAGTGTGTCAGTTCTGAAATCCTTAAATTTTAAAAAGTTAAAGTTAAGTAAAGTTAAATTATAAAAAGTTGTCAATTTTTTTGGAACTGTCACGACAACTGTCAATCAGCCGTTAATGAATCAGACTGTGCGAGTCTTCACAAAAGTTCTTACCCTAAACATTTTTTGCATTTCTTCAATGCAATTTGTTATAAAGAAAAACAAAAAGGAATTTCTACTTCAGTAGGTGAAAGACAGTTACATTTGTTCCACGCCACATTGGCAAGATTCCGAGCATACCTACCTCAAGTGCTCATATTTCAAAACTTTTAAACTTTCGCATTCCAAGATATAATTATGTATTTATACGGGAATTAACGCGATCACGGAAAGGTATTACATACCTCTAAACTGCCTGACGTTTCGACCAGGTTACACTGGCCATGGTCACAGTCAGCCGTACAAATTATACACCTAAACCTTCCTCATGAATCACTTTGTCTATTAGTGAAAACCGCATGATAATCCGTTCATTACTTTTTCAGTTTATCTTAAACAGACAGACAGACGCGGCGGGGGACTTGGTTTTATAATATGTAGTGATAGTAATATAATAAATGAAACTACTTGTGTAGTTTCGTAGGTAGCCTAATATTGCAAGAAATACGATTGATCATCATTTGCTTAAATAAACAGTGTACCTACCTAATCAATCTGATCATTCGTAAACAGAATACCTATTACGGATCATCATAAACATTTGCATCTAACTTCAACTTTTGGTTTGTGGCTTTGTGGAGTTACCACAATTTTGCCAATGTCAAGTAGGTATACGGAGGACAAACTGTCAAAGGATTTTATATAGAGCTGTGGTAGAGTCAAAAAAAAAAATTATTGTAGAGATGTAGAGACTATAAATAATCGTGAATTCTAAACTTCTACAGGCATAATTAAGCATGAATAAAAAAGCCAATCATGTGAATACATAGAAATTAATACATAGTATAAAAAATCTTTTTAACAAAAAATTAAACCGACGAAAAGAACTAAAAAGTTATTTATTTTTTGTTTTTGACGTGACAACGTCTTATAAATTGGTTTGCCGGGTGACACTTCAAGAAACTGCGTTACGCTCCGCTCACGTTATGCGCTCACAATGAGAGCGAGTGAGAGGCACGCGTCCCTTCCACTCGGGCATGGTTAGCCCGCCTAAGAGCGAGAGAGACAGACATAAAATGTTTTAAATATAATTCTTTGTATAAATAAATGTTTTAAATTGTTACTATTATTTCATCCTTCTTCCTACTATACGAATGAATATTCACATTAAAATTATTTTACCACTCAAAGTCGTTGTCACGTAAAACTTTCGCCCGTATACCGACTTTACAGGCAACCAATTTTTTTAGTTCTTTTCGTCGGTTTAATTTTTTGTTAAAAAGATTTTTATTTGGTGATTTTTTTTCATCATCAGCTCAGCTACATGAGGTGATGATTTCTGAACGCAAATACCTGATAAAGTAATGAAAAGTAAACAGAAACACTATTCGTTCCTACAATTTTCGAAGGTTTCTTTCAATTTTATCAGAATCCCATCATCAGATCCTGACTTCCTTGACATGGGACCACCCTTGAGGTATACCCTATCTAACAAAAAAAGAATAATCAAAATCGGTTTATAAATAACGGAGAGAGGGCTGAACAAACCTAAAAAAAAAAAAAAATATATATATATATACGAATACGGTCGAATTGAGAACCTCCTTTTTTTTTCGTCGGTAAAAAATAAACAAAAATAAATATTGAATTGTGTTATGATCACAAAATTACAACTTAATCTTATTTACATTAATATACTTGCCTAATATATATACAAAAGGGGTGAAAACAAGTGATATGATCAATTTAAGGGACGTGGGGCGGGGAATATGAGGAGGAATAACATCATAAATGGGGAACCTTGTCTTCATTTGCATCTAAATCTGATGCGATGTAGTTAACGTCAAAGGCTACGTTTATTTATTTCTTAAAAACAAATTATTGTAGGTATACAGAGTGAAGTATTGCCGGTAACGTAAAATAATGAAGAGGATCGAACGAAGCACCAACGGCTCCACTACATCTGCAGCTGGGGTGACCGAGACCATTCCTATTCAAGGATGATTCACATTAGAACGAGCCGGGCGCTTGCCTGCACTGACCCGGTCTACTCGTACGTGAGTCACACTGCAAGTTTGTAAAATAGGCCAGTAAGAAAAGCAGCCAATGAAAAATTTATTTATATTTTGAATTAGGAACTCTTTGGAAATCTGTAGTTGTTTAATCCCACTAATATTATAAATGTGAAAGTTTGGATGGATGGAAGGATGGATGATTGGATGGATGTTTGTTACTTTTTCACGCAAAAACCACTGAACCGATTGCAATGAAACTTGGTATGTAGATAGCTGGAGACCTGGATTAACGCATAGGCTACCTTTTATCCCGATATTCCCACGGGATCGGGACTTACGCGGGTGACACCGCGGGGCGCTGCTAGTGATTTCATATGTCATTTGGTTTTACAAATTGGAGGCAATTTAAAAAGTTTCTGTCGTGCATCGAAATGGATTTGACATAAGAAAATTTTCAGTCAATGATTTATTACGACTTTCGTTGCGGTCTTAGTCAACAACAATGTTACGATAGACTTCGATTGGCATTTTATTACGAAGCCCTGTCTCGTGCCACTTATTAAATAAGTTTATACGTGGTCGAAGCAAACTCACTGATGATTCTCGAGACTCACTTGTCCTTCTAACGGCGACTACTGAAGATAACGTGAGTGCTGTGCGGCTAATGACAGAAGCTGATAGAAGAGTGACATATCAACAGTTTTTTTTTGTCTCGCACTACCAATCTCTGGAACAAATTGTCGCCTGCGGTATTTCCGGACCGATGCGACCACCGATTCAAACCTTCAAGAAAAGAGCGTATTCCATCTCAAAGGCCGGCAACGCACTTGTGACTCTTGAGTTGCAGGTGCCCATGGGCGACGATTGTCACTTACCATCAGGTGACCCGTCTGCTAATCTAATATGTTATCTCCACTTTTTGTAATTTTACAAATACCTGACTATCACTTTTAATATAATATTTTCTAGTTATTGAGTAGAAAGGTATTTTTAGTGTAAATTATTTGTTCGACAATCAGTCTTACATAACGTTTAATTATTTATTGATCGCGTAGTACGTTTAGTGCAATAACGAAACGTCGATGAGCAATTTCCCAATTTGACAATTAGTTGACAACACAAATTCGGAAATTTCTGCATTACACCTGCATTGTTATTTTCCTGAATTTCCTGCAGATACTCGAATAAACTTAAACTTTTAACGTTGACGCAATATGTTCTATTTCATTAAATAGATTATAAATTGATAACATTTATTTCTTTTTTGAATAAGGTGAAAGCAATGTCTGAACAGCAATAGTCTACATTCGTTTAAATTTTTTCTCATTACTTTCATTTTCTTGTATGTTTTTCAGTGTGAATAAGGCGTAAAAATGTCGGATAATAAGCTTTTAACTCTTGGGCAGCGTGTAATGGTGGTAGGTAAAGACGTGAAAGGTTCTGTTGCATACGTTGGGTATCCAACTTTTGCGACCGGAAAGTGGATTGGAGTTATTTTAGATGAACCGAAAGGCAAGAATAATGGTACTGTCCGAGGCCACGCTTATTTTACCGTAAGTTGTGAAACTTTTCCTAATAAAGAACCTGAAACTACAATAAAGGTGGTTGTAGCAAAATAAAGCGCATTAAAAGGTATATTATGTAGGTAGGTAGGTGGAAAAAAATATTATTAATGTGTCAGTGTAATGGTGCGTTTACACGCTCGCGTTCAAACCGACATTCAACGATCACAAGCACGGGCACAAGTATGTGAACAGGCTGTTTGTGCATGCTTGCAATAAGTAAGTGCGCAGGCTGCGTGACAGGCTGCGCGACATGAAGAAGAATTATAAATCTGTCTGTCTGTTCATACATCAAATCGCATCTAAATCCTTAATCCTCAAAAACCCATGACTTTTTTTTAACCAAAAAGTATGTGACTGAAGAGTTATTAAAAGACATCTCTTTGATGTGATGATCTGTGAATGTGGTTTCATCAGATTACATTTTCTTCAGCTGTCCGAAATACCCTACATCATTAAATGACGTTCTTCCCATTAAAATTCCATTAATTTTCAATATTTATTATCACTCTCCTTTTCTAAATATATAAAACTACTAGCAATCCGCCCCGGCTTCGCATGGGTACAAATTATATACCAAAACCTTCCTCATGAATCACTCTGTCTATTAGTGAAAATCGCATGAAAATCCGTTCAGTAGTTTTTCAGTTTATCGCGAACAGACAGACAGACAGACGTGGCAGGGGACTTTGTTTTATAATATGTAGTGATACCAATATTACAAAGCTAAAGAGTTTGTTTGTTTATTTGGTTGAACGTTCTAATCTCAGGAACTACGGGTTCGAATTGAAAAAATCTTATAGTGTTGCATAGCCCATTTATCCAGGAACGCTATAGGCTATAGAATATCGTGCTACAACCAATAGGAGCGGAGCAAACACGGATGAAGTTGTGAGGGCTCAGCTAGTTATTTATGTAAATATAATACATGTTAATAATATTAAATTATAAATTGCGTTATTACATTTTTAAACAATAAAATATGTTTCCTGAAATTGTGTAATATCCAGTTATGTGTCCTTTATATTTATTTTGCTATATAAAAGTATTAACTTTTCAACTTTCGTGTTCCATGATATAATTATGTATTTTAATGGTAATTAATGCGATCACGAAGAGGTATTACATACCTCTGAATTGCCTGCTCAGCGGTGTGTAATACCTTTTTGTGATCTTATGTACCCTGCTTTCAGTGCGAAGAAAACTATGGTGTTTTTGTACGACAAACTCAAATCCAGTTGTTGGATTCTGGAGACAATCCTATGGAGACATCCATGTCTACACAGTCTGAGCCTGAAACTCGATCATCAGCTACTAATAGACGATTGAGCAGGTACGTGTGGTGTGTTTGTGCGTGTATGTCTATTGTGCTAATCTGAGGTATAGTGACACTTTTTGAATATATTTTTTTAGGACTGCTAGTATTGTGGGTTACACATTACTGATGTTTTTGTTAATTCTTCCAACTGTGCTATATGCTTGTGTTGGGAGTGTCATCACATTGGTTGTTCATAAATAAGCTTTAAATTTTTTAGTATAATACTGGCTACTCCCTGCGGCTTTTCTCATATAAAAGTAGTTTTGCCATTTCTTTGAGAACATTTTTTTTCTGGTTGTAAAGATGTCTTTTGCTGTATCCCTGGCAACGTGTAGGCAAAATACGAACAAACAAAAATTTATTTATGGAATGAAGTTCCATACCGCACGTTACACTTCAGACGGCGGCGGCGGCGGCGGCTAGACGGAAAAAAGTGTTAGCGCAACGAAAAATGCTGATCGCAAGTTGATTTATATTATTTACGCCATCTGTGGATTCTATGCGATACTACTGTAAGTTGATGTTGGTAGTATACTAATTATCCATATATTAGTTCGGGCAAATTTCACAGATGGCGTAATTTTAATTTCGAGTTTTTACTATATTTTGATACAATTTATTCAATCGTTCCACCCGGGTGTTCCAAAGACACGTCACGCGTTTTATATGTAAGATTCACGTCTGCATAATCCCGAAGGCGTCTCTAGACACATCTACATTGTCAGATAAATTTGTAGTCCCCACTAATATAGTAGAAAAAACCATCTCGTGTCTAAATTATATCCATCAAATCCTTTTAGTGACGGTACTACTTCAGCTTAGTCACATCTCCAGACTGTATGCTGCAACTGATGCTGCAATTTCCTACTTTATTATTTTGATTGTACGCCTGTAACTTAACTAACGCCTCTTAAGTTGACCACGAAGTCTCACATCAGGTTAAACTACTCCAAATATATTTGTATAGGGCTGGGTTGCCGCATTTAGACTCATATCGCTCCATTTAGTTGCTGGTTAGTTGAGCCAGCCTAGCTCCTCCCGGAAGCACAGAACCCTCCTGGGGCGGTCACAGGCTTTTACGAGCGAACCTCCTGATTCCTGCTCGTTGTGTGGCCACTTCCATGCACTCAAAGATAACCTTGGTGGTTGTTTCCTCTGCGTTGAGACAACCTCTACATACAGGGCTCTCTGCCCCATTGGCCACCAAGTTCCTAAGTCTGTCTGTCGCATTGATGGTGAATAGATCCACCAAGTCTACTAACATAATAATAATAACCTTTAATCAGATATTAAATCTTTAATTGTTTTTTTTTTCTTATTTTAATATTCCACGCTATGTATCTGTTTGCCCTTTGGCAAAGGCCTCTCCCAACTGTTTCCACATAGTCCTATTTCCAGCTATTCTAGTCCACAGACGGCTTGCCATCGCCTTGATCTCATCAGCCCAGCGTTTGGATGGTCTGCCTCGTTTTCTTATTTTGCTGTTGGGGAACCAATGAATGATTTTCTTGAATAATTTTCTTTCTAATATATTACTTAAGTGTGATTATATCATTTATTAGTGTCCGCCTTATACAATTTGTAATCTGAAACATTAATTGTAATCTGTCACCCACATTACTATTAGTATTTTTTTTATAATATAATATTAAGTGAACAAAATACTCATTATTTTGTTTACTGTCATTATACCTCATATGTCAAGTGTTTTTTTTTTGGTGTACTAAAAAGGATTTAGTGACATTGGACTTAACATTTTGTCCTTATGTAGAGGGTTTTAATATTAGTAAGATTAGTAATTAGTAAGGTGTGTGAAATAATTGGGTATAAGCATGATTTTTCATTTAGATATTATAATACATGGTATTTTACTAATTATTGTAATAATGTTTTTAAAATAAACTAATTTCAAAAGAATAATATTTTAAATGTTGTATTTTGTATGTACTTAAATGTTATTTAGAATAATGATTTAATGTGATAAGTTTCAATATATTTTTCTAACAATAATTTTTAAGTCATTACACACTGGCAACACCATGTACGAGTCCCGAGCAAGCCCACAACCAAATAAAAGGGTACAGCTACAAAATATACATACGCTATAGAATGCAAGTAATTAAAAACTTTATTAAGGTAGCGTTACCTGTGATAATAGGTTACAATTTCCAAGAAGTGTTGTAAGTTGCTAGCAGTAATTATTTAAGAATCAAAATAAAATAACAGTGTTGCTATTTACGATTGTTTTGGTAAAGGTATGCACTTATAGTGTTATAGACAAGGCCACAAGGGGTTCATTAAAATTAGTACACTATTAGAGATTAGTTGTAAGTGAATTTTGTAGTGTGGTAACACTGCGTTTTCTTAAGCAATGTGATATTTAGTGATACTAATTATTCTTATCACATTTGACATTCTTCTGTTTTATTAGAACTGATAAATTATTGCGTTTTTGTTATACAGTACGCGAATATCGGTGTCTCTTTGTAGGGTTCGTGCATCTTACAGAAAATAATATAGTATAATTGAAGACTCGGTCATAAATCACTGGAGCATCAGTGTTGCTCGTTATCGATAAAATGGAAATTAAAGAGAACGACAGCAATGAATTTGTCGTAGGATTCTTTAAATTAAATTTTATGTTGTTTACTAGCTCTTACCCGCGACTTTGTTCGTGTGAAAATTTTGATGGGGACCGTACCATTTTCCGGGATAAAAGTGGCCAATGTGCAATTGCAGAACATAATCTGCAATAGCACATTGGCCACTTTAGAGATAGATCATAATCTATCTCTGTTAAACTGTACCACCAAAATTTGTCGATTATTTGTAAATATATTAATTCTCATTATCACGATTATTTATGACCGAGTCTGCAGCAAATAAATATAATTTTACCTATCCAGTATTTGGTTTCTGCTAGTGAGTATTGGGTGAGCACCATTTATAGGGAGGGGAAGGGGGGATAGGGTGAACAAATGCGTGTGAAACTTTCGTTTTCAAGCACTTTTTAGCATCGGCACCCGTTCTGCATCAGCCACGTGAAGTTTAGCATTCGTTTTAAATAAGTATTTTATTATCATATGCATTTTTATCAGTTCTATGAAACATTAAGAGTTATTGGGGCGTGTTCAGATTGATCTAAAAACTTATTGTGTTTCTTTCTTTTTTTAATAAATTAACCGTTATTTAATTAACTTTCTTAATTTCCTTTGTGAATGTTGCTAAAGTAAAAATATTGTGTTTGGATATTGTGTAAAATATACTTAAACGGGTAGATAGAAATTATTGGTAGAAGTAACTTCTACCCTATAAAAAAGGTGTATCTATTATTATGTCATCCATATAAATATACTGGTCTTTTATTTTTTCTATTTTTATGGTATAGAGGGCAAACGAGCAGACGTGTCACCTGATGGTAAATAACTACCGCCGCTAATTTGCACCTGCAACTCTTGAGTCACAAGTGCGTTGCCGGCCTTTAAGGTGGGAGTAGGGGAAGAGGGGGAGAGGAGAGGAGAGGGGGTGAGGGAAGGGTTAGGGCCTCCGGTAACCTCACTCACTCGGCGAAAAGCAAAGCAAGCAATTGCTTCACTGCTGATTTTCTGTCAGGCTGGTATCACTCCGGTCGATCCGGCCGATACGTGCCGAAGCATGGCTCTCCCACGAATATGAATACAGGCTCTGCGTAGTTTGGGATCAGATAAGATATTATTATTAATTTCTTTACTCTTTATTAACAAGAATAAAATTACAATAATTGCTGGCAATTTAAAACATCGCTATTTAGATCCAAACAAAGCAAACGTTCTACTATGGTTTGTAGAACACTTTTGTTTTCTAAATATCTACATACATATTATAAATAGGAACACCTACACCAAAAACATGCCAACTGGTGTACCTGTCCTATTGGCTTCTCTAGTCCCAGCCAATACAGGACATTCGGGTACGCGACCTTGCCTCTGCGAGCTCTTGCAGTCTCAGTCCCGGTCCCCATCCGAGACTTGCGGCATCCCTTACCCTAGGTTCCTCGCTCTACCCATTTTTCCTTATACAAATTCACGTTCTTCTTTCTTTCCCGTCTTAAAACGACTATATTCCCATGGAGGGTTAGAGTCAGACAGGCACCTGGCCATAAAAAAAACAGCCAATTGCCTTTGAAGTGATACCCATTCCGCCGACTCTAATGGAAATTTGAAAAAGGGCTGGAAGGTGATGATGACTTAAACCACAAACAGACATAATCCAGCGACTGTTGACATTTGACACAGAGGCAGTCTTAGAATCCGAAATCTAACTATCTCATTAGGGGATCGAACTCACAACTCAGCGCACGCTAAATAATGTAGGAGATTGTCGATATTTTTCTCAAGTGACATCTGAACACGCTGTCTTCTTAGAAGGCGAACCTAACTGATAGTGTGTTTCTCTCCTCGCTAGTATAACAGTGGCGCAGAGGTCTAGGCCCACCACGTGAGTACCGAGCACTTGTAGCTACCGCACCGCTTGGTAGACGCTTTGTGCACCCGAGTTTTATGTTGCGAATTTGGTTCATGTTGCTCTGAACAGTTTTTAAACGTAATCATCGAAGTCGCATTCGAAAACTTTAGATGGTTAATCGCGTGTGTATTTCGAGGATAGCCGACTAATTTCGAGCCCGAAAGGGATCCTTTATCAAGGGGTTAAGCGACCTGTCGCTTTGGTGTGTGGCGTTATTAAAAATTCAGCTTGGTAGAAAACTTAATACTGAATTATGATGAATACAAATTATTTATAATATATCTATATACTCCTATGATTTTATTTTGCCTCGCAAGTTTGAAATTTGGCTTGTATATATTTGATTTTTTGCGTCTCTAATGTGGCAAACAAATATCTTTCAGAAGGTAATATATAAAAAAAACTCTGCATATAATCTATAGAATTTGAAAAGTGACAGTTAACAAAGAACGTTACTTTAAAATATTTTGTTGATTATTTTAAAAAGCCTGATTAAAGTAAATAGCAAGTAAAAAAGTAAAAAGTATACATTTACATTTTTTTTTTAAGTTTTCATAGTTTGTTTTCAAATAGGAGTTTAATAGTGTAATGCAGATTTACAGTAAAAGCCTACTCGAAGGCAAAACCATTGAACCGGTCAAGTTTAATCTCGTGTTTAGTGAATTTCCACGAGGAGACAACTACGCTTTGAGCCCACTAGTATTACGATTTTGTGTAAAATACAGGGGCGTAGCTACCGCCGTATCAGCCGTATCAATGATACATGGCCCCCGGGCTACAGAGGCCCCTAACGTGTGTAAGCAGAAATTTGTAAAATGTTATCCACAATGTCACTTAATCTCGTGCTTCCCGGGAAAAAATTATAGTAAATAAATAGAGTTTTCACTTCAGAAATGGCAAAAGTCAAAAAAGCAATCTCTTTTTTTCCCCGGGTAAGCGTGCACTCAAAAGTTGGCAACATCCTTCATCGGTTGCGGGTTCCCCCGTTTAAAGCATTTTTGTTTCTTTTGTCAGAAATTTTTACCCTTCATTTGGGTCCCCCAACTAATTTTGATACAGGGCCCCTCCAAGGCACGCTACGCCACTGGTAAAATGTCAATTCTTATTTGAGATAACAAAACTCGTTTTAAAATATTAGAATATGATCACAAAATGCTTATGCCTTTTATATATTTTTAATTCTTTTTTAATATTTTATTCATCGCAGAGCTTTCACAAAGCAACATGAACCACGCTTAATACACTACGTTTTTAAAAATACTAAACATCATCTACTTCGTAGAACATTAGTTTATAAAAAGAAGGAAATTAACGTAGTGTAGCTTTAGTCCATCTTTAAAAAAAAAAAGGCAAAAAGTCTTTGGTCGAAAATGCCATTTTGAGAGGATACAAGTGCGAAATACTGTAAACAATGCATACCTACAACCTGTACTTTCAATGTATATAATTTTAATTTCTGCCTCGAGGCATTTTTGAAAATGCCTCGATTTGAGTAACTAATGGGATGTAGATTGTTGCATGATCTCTTTTATGATAAACTATTTGTAATGGTTTCTAAAATCATTAATTTTATGGTAAATTAATAAAAATATATTGCTAATGATTTTAAGGAGCCAATTACATTTTATTCTCTATTATATTTCTGTAAAAATAATATCTTATCTTAAACAATATCTTCTGAATATAATATTTTAATTACTTATTACCTATATTTTAATATTAATTTTATAATTTAGATTATCTCGTGTTAGGAAAAGTGGTAAGCTAAATGCACGATAAGAAAAATATTAGTAAAATATTTTCGGAATAAAATATTGAAGCTATTATTAACCAATAAAAAAAACTAAGTTTTAATATTGTATTTCAAAAATATTCAAAAAAGAATCTGCCTCGAATAATTTCGAGGTAGATTGTTTAACATAAGTCATCACTTTTCCAATCACGAATCTGAGAATGAATAATGTTTAACAAAGTGTGAGAACTAACTATAATAATATGGTGGTTGCAATGAAGGGTGCGTCGGAAGGCCTCTCCCGCGCAGACCAAAGCGGGCACTCTCTCGATGTCGAGGTAACGATACATGTAACATAGTAATGTTGGAGACAACATGTTGGGTTGTAGTTGCTCGAGGCGATGCATACTGCTCGAAACGAGGCGAATTGCTTTAATCGAGGCATTAATTAATCTAATTTAACTAAAAAAAAATGTTTGAAGAGCCAACACGTTAAATATGTTTTTTAAATGATGGAGTGTTTATTACTATGCAATTAAAAGCATAATTATCTTTCTTTTATCAAAGAACTTTATAAATGGAGACAACTACCCTTTTATACGTTTTTTATTCTATAGTCTTTTAAATTATAGTAAAAAAAAATGTGGACCCTTTTTTGCCCAGCCATGGCATTAAACCCAACATGTTGTTATTCATTCTACATACAATCACTGTTCAAAATGCCTTCCATTTAGCATTTACCAGCTTATTTTATGTACATACATTCAGCAACCACTAGTAATTAAAATGTACACAGAATTATAGATTTTGCAATTGTTTTTATTGCTTTTCTATAATTCCAGTATAAAAGCTTTGGCTTACTTTAAGAAAGAAGGGGCATAATTGCTAAGGCCGACGAAATGGACGAAAATATTACAGTTGGATTTAAAACCAAACTATTCAAAACTAGAAATTCGAATTTGGAATTCTAAAAATTCGAGATTCGAAAAGAATAAAGAACGTTTTCAAAATTTAAAAAACTATATATTTTATTTACTTAACGAAATAATATACATGATGGTTCTTTTATTGATTTTTTATAAGAAAAGTTTTGTATAATAATAAGTAAAACTAGCAACTGTATTTGAACACATAGAGTGCAACAAATACAGTATGATTCTGCACAATACTCTATTATTATTTAAGATGCACTTTTAAATTATTTAATTAATTTTAACAAAATTGCATGCCTTAATAATTTATTTAGTCATTAAATGAATGGTAGTGAATAATCTTGGTTTAAGGTAGATTTTGTGTTGCATAAACATTTTTATACTTTGTTTTGTGACCAGCAAATAGTATACAACCATTTTTTTTTTAAATGTTAGGTAACTGTGCAGGTGCCGTTCAACATTTCTTCTTGTTACTATTTTCTGATTACAATTAAAACAATATTTTTGTATTCATAGTTTTAAGTATTACACAGCATTTCTCGCAGCACATTTAATTTTGTCAAAGTTATTTTGTCTGTATATTTTTGTCGATTGTTACTGTTGGCGTAAGGCCACACTTGCCTAAATTATACAAGGTTATAATATTTGGTGTCTGATTTTTATGAAATTTATATGTATTTATAATTATAGATTTCTTAAATATCAAAGTACCGTTAATTTTTTTATGATTTTGTTTAATATACGAAAAATAAATCTTTTAATTATTTATGCAAATCTGGCCGCGTTTTTATGTTTGTTACTAAATGGTTTATTATTTTGTGACTTAGATATAACACAAAAATGATGTTCCCTTTAACTTTTCGTACTGCTCTTTTGTAGTAATGTTTTTTCGGACGGATTCGGACATCATTTTAGTTTTAAAGTATCTGTAAACTACTTATGGCCAACCGAAATATTTTCCAAATGCCTAAAATGTTCTGGGACATAATATCCAGACCCAAATGAAGCATTTGGCTTCTAGAAGACCGATATACATAACTACATTTTTTTTAAATATGAACATGTTACAGAAACATCCTAGCATACAAATATTTGCACTGAGCAGGAATGGAACTCGCGAATTCGCGTTGCAGTCGAATTTATCTATACTAATTTTATAAAGCTGAAAAGTTTGTTCGGTTGAATGCGCTAATCTCAGAAACTACTGGTTCGAATTGAAAAATTCTTTTAGTATTGGATAGATAGATTCATCGAGGAAAGCTATAGGCTATATAACATCACGCTACAACCAATAGCGCCGTAGCATCAATGAAAAATGTGGCAAAAACGAGGATGTGATTTACAAACGCGGACGAAGTTGTGCTGGTCAACTAGTTATTATATAAAATTTCAAAACTATCGGTGTAGAGCTTTAGGAGATTTACGATTATGAACAGACGAACATAATTTTTTTAAATTTAGCAAAATTTCCTAGAGTTTTTTTGCTAATCGTTTTGAAATTTTTACATAACGTTGTATTCATATACAAGCATGTTTTATAATATGTTCGCTCAATGGTCAAAATTCGACCATAACCATTACTTTATTTTGAAAAAAAATTAGGGTCACTACTCACTAGACTGGTTTCAAGATATATTTTTTCGGTTGGCCAGCTATTTAAGTCACGGTATAAAATAATGGTGATATGTTGTCTGTACCGAGTGCATCGTTGTTAATGCCATTCATGAATGTTTTAACATCCGCTATTGGTTATTTACCGAAGTGGGTTCAAATCCATTTTGTTGTGGGTTTAACCCGCCTCAAAGATGAGGTTTATCTCACGTTAACAACCAATGCCGATGCTGAAAATATTGTGGATGGTTTTTATATAATCTAAATTTGATCGACTTCAAAAAATACTTAAAATTGTAGACTTTGGACTCGTTAAATATTTTAATGACGAGATCCAAATATTTGGAATAGTTATGGTAGTAATTTGGACTTTAATAATTATTGTAGACCAGTTAAGAACTGTCTACATAGTTGAGAACCTCTATCTACAGTTGAGAAATAGACTGTTAAGAAATATCTTATTTACAAAACACTGTGGTGTTAATTCAATGGAAGTATATTTATTGCCTTGATTGTATCTGACTATCATACCAAGGAGTATATGATAGGCAACTATTAGTCGCTGCAGTTAATATTTTTTGTAGTTTTAATAATACTTTTTCTTTTTTATAAAATTATGTTGACGGGAATTAACGAGATCGCGTAATTAATAGGTGTTACATACCTTTGGTTTGCCATTTAAATAATTATACAGGCGCATCTGACAATGCGACACTTACTTAAATCACTAAAAGGGACTCTAGCATGCAGATCCAAAAAAAAAAAAACTATCTGTTTAAAAGTTATGACCTCCGCTTCTCATAAAGTAGGTGGAATGTGTGAAGTTAAAGATTTTAAATCGAACTTTTTTTATTTTGGAATTATTCACTCCGTTGTTATTGTTAGTTTTTATGGATTTTCTTTTTAATTCTCGATTCTCTCCCACTGTTTCGGCAAGTGTCGCATTGTTAGTTTTTTTGTTTGTCATATGCGGCGTTGAAATGCAAGTCAAGATATTCAGGAACTTTTTAAATACAGACACCACTTCTGTTTTAAATAAGAAATAAAATGTACAATAAGAACTTTCTTAACAGTCTGCATATTTAATGAGGCTTGAAGTCGATTTACCAAAATTTTGAAGTCGATTTTCTAAAATTTTGAAGTCGATTTTAATATATTGTACAGTATAGTTATAGCTTTCATCTTGTTCGGTGCATACCTGTGTATGTTGACGTACTTGCTTGTCTTCTTTTACGCTTCTTATCAGCTTATATATACACTGACCAGATATATGTAATACTTCAATTGTGCAACATCTAATTAAACTCGTTGTTAAATATCACTATATGTCTTTCTTATAAATACAATTTGTTCATTTTTCATTATTTAATATTTTTTATCAAATTTAAAACGGCGGTAGTTTACTAAGACTAAACCGCCTCGGGTACCACCTCACTGAGCCGGAAACCGGAACTGGGTTATGTCGGAATTGAGCCGACTAAAATCACACGGTTTTTCGTCCGGGTGCCTATGGCCGGCGGCTCACGTATAACCTAGGAAGGATCTCCCTGGACCCCCGACAGTCTTGACTACTTGTCTATTGAACACATAGTCTCGCAGTCGTGATTGGGAGCCTTGAACCCGCTCATAACTCAAGCATTTAGCTTAGCTGGAGGGCTTAACAAGAATACTAGTAAGTCTCCGACATTTTTATAGAGATTACTAGTAACGTACACAACGTTACCAGTAATCTCTATAAAAAAAGTCGGAGACTTAAATATAGGGCCGTACTAAACCATTCTGTCAATTCCTCTTTTTAACTGTGTAACATTCTAGACCTAAATGGTCATGTATTCAAGTATCTTATCAATTTGAATTTGCATTTGTTTATGTTTTAAAAAGAAGGCACATTTTTATCGGTGTTTTAGTTTCAGTACTACAGTTGCCTATAGTTGAAATAATTTAATGAACAGTCGTTATGAATCGTAAGTATATAAGATTTTGAATAATTAAATTCGTTACTATTTTCAAACTTTTTATTATGTTTTGTGTATTACGACATATGACGTCACAAGTTGTCATTTCATTTTGACGTTTAATAAAGAAAGACTGATTTGACTTGACACTCAACTGTCGTATTTTTAATCCACTTTAAAAAGGCGGAGGTTCTATGTTCGGCTGTATGTATTTTTTATTTTTAGGGAGGTCCTTTAAATTGCTTATCTTATAGATTTTCTGTTACTTAATAGAAATGGATGTAGTGATACTAACATTATAGTTTATTAGGTGATTTCATACATACATTGCCCGTGTTGCTATGTCAGAATCTAAAATTTTTTTTTTTCATTCTTCTGGTCAGTGTATTTAAAGTTAAAACTTACTGCCAGAAGATAAAAAAAACATGATTTGTTTGTAGTGAATGTTAGTGTCAGTGTTTTTTGTTTTTGCATTAAATAATAATAGTTGAAATGGGAAATCAGTCCTTTAACCGCGAAAAGTTAAATACCTTTTTTTCATAAAATTCTTTAAAAATGGTTTGAAAGGTTTTTAAAACTAAATATTATAGATCTGCACAATGTAGCCGCAACAATAGGTTGCTTTGTCCAAAGTAAAACAAATAATATATAAAAATAAATAATATACCGTTGCAAATAGGTAACCTCGCTATCTGCCAATGTCGATCTATAACCGCCCGTTTCCAAATAGTTGTGCCTTGTAAGAAGAAATCGGACAAACAAACTCATGGCCACTCTTTTAAATCACTAGATAGTTTAACAATATTTAGTGAAATTATGTAATAGAGCACTGTTTTTAACAACAAAGTAAAATACATTATATTACGTAACTTTCAATAAAATAATATGTTTACACACAGCGCACGGAAAGAAGTTATTAGAATGATACGGGGGATAGTTTAAAATTGGCACCTTTTTTTTTAATTTCCGAAAATATGTTTTAAATTACTTCATAATTTTTCCTGCAAAATTTTAATTTCGACTACTACCTGGGCAGATTATTTTTCATACGTTCCCGCCTGTATCCCCGAAGGGGTAGACAGTCAGAAACGTATTAAACACTCAATCGGGCTCTTTGGGAATTAAAGATTTCCCATCTTTAAACTACTTTTCTATCTACGGGGAGGCTTAGATCATCATCAAAATCACTAAATGACAGTAACTGCTATGTTGTTCGTACCTCAATCAGCACTCAAATGATTGTTATCATTATAATGCATGCCTGTCCTTTTAACACCCCACTAATGTCAACCGACTAATAGCGTAGCACTGCCGGTATAACTTATCATAATAATGTCTTTTAACTCATTTTGATTAAATAGTGAACTGTTTTATCATCTGTTATAGTTTACTCCTATTTTTAATGAAATAAATACGAGTTTTTGATGTGGTAATAACAAGAAAATAAAGAAAAAGAAGCAGATCTGTCGTAATTTATGAGTTGGATTGGATTAATTTCGGTAGATGGCGTTGTACTTAGATTTGACGTAAACTGCATTTAAGATTATTAGCGTTTATGCTTCCCATCTCAACTATTATTAAAATTCATACTTAAAATTACCTTTAGATGTGCTTAAATTGAATGTTGTATGTCATGTAGGGCTGTCCGTGCAAGTCGTACGGTACCATCAGGTAAGGTAAACTTGTTCACCAACTTGGTAATATGAAAAAATAAAATAAATTGTGTTTTTTTAATGTCTTACGGCGGTAAGTGTAATATATATCATTTATTACTGGGTTGATGATTTGTGCTGCGAGTGACAAGATTATTTTTAAGCTATTCAAGTAAATCCGTTTTCAACTGATAATACTAAATTTTATATTATATCTGTTACTGTTTTTATTAAAGGTAAATTATGTTATGTAAATTTTATTTATACAACTCCAATTTACTTTTCACACAAATTTTACAGTTTTAGGAAAAAAAAAATGCAATTTCAGAATAATTATGTAAAAAATATATTACAAATATTCTGGATAAAAAAAATTATGAATAAATTATTACCAATTGCCGAACAAGTCATTACTTGTTCTGAAAATTCGCAATAGCTACCGTACATTATATTTAATACAAATACATAATTTAAAATATATAATAAATACTTAATTTCAATCATAATACGACTACTTTTTATTTATACAAAAACACAACACAACAATCTTGTTATCAAAGCACCCGTCACAACCCAGCCTAGATACGTTGACCAACCTGATGAAGACCCAAATATTCCAGTTCACGAACTTCACTGGCGAGCAGTCGCCAGTCGCTAACTTCATACGCATCACCGACCACTGAACAAGTCGCCTCACCTGACGTGCCTAAGAGATCGGCTTTTGTTGAGGTAGGTCATGGTTACAGGATCTACGTCCTGCTTCTCTCCTGGAGCTGAGTGGCAGGTGGCCTGGGCTCCATCTGTCAACGTCATGGTTTTTGCCATGACCTCTGCTGATAAGAGGGATACGTAAGGAAACGCATGCTCGAAACGTGATACGAAATACCGGTATTGTATCGGTTTAAAACCGGTTTTATAGATGTAATACCGGAATGGCCCAGGATAGCCGGTCTGCTTGCTAAAAGCTGAAACGAAAACCTAAACTTGCCTTGCCTTCATAATATTGCACACAGTACACCTCACTCAACAGTGGTGTGTTATAGCGTTCTGAATAACCACACTTTGTCGTCGTCATATCTTATTAGATCCTGGGAATACAGTGTCGTGGTCCTACCAAAGAAATAAAATCCCAAAACTTCTGAAAAAAAACTGCCTCACAAATAAATAAATGCAATTTACCAATAGCTGCCACTTATTTTCCTCTGTTGTTAGCATACAAAGGTTGTCTGGAAGACATCGCTTTATCGATAAGACCGCCCATTGTACTTACATATATCCAATATTATCAATTGTTAGACTATGTTAAATTACTGTCCAAAATGTGGTGTACAATAAAGAATATTCCATCTATCTATCTACATTTGTTTTCCAATCAATCATGTGAGTCCCTCTGAGGAAAAAGAGTTGCCAATAGTCATAAACTCGTAACCATCTTAACTTTAATCTAAGCCAAGTATTCATGGGAACATTCAAATTTCGGAGATTCTATTCTGCTCGTAGAGTTTTAATTTTTATTATACATTTTAAAAAGAGTGAGTTTTCACTGTTTTCAGATTATATCAAAAATATTGTTTTGTGATCTTTTATTTTTGGAACTTACAGACTGGGTTTGTAGAAACCCTGACTCCTCAGTACACTCCTGGACAAAGTATCACGTCGCCTCAACCTGCTTCCTCTAGCATGGAGGACAAAATAGCTAACATCCAGGCTCAGCAAGAGGTAACTATTAATGTATAATTTGGGTACAAAATGGACAGGCTTGTTAGTCGAGTGGTTAGTGACCCTGACTGCAGAGCCAGAGGTCGTGGGTTTGATTCCCACCCAGGACTAATAATTGTGTGATGATCTATAATATAATATGTATGTATTTAGTAATATGTAAGTATTGTTACAATACTAAATTGAGACGCACGGTGCCATCTATTGACGATAAGTCATAAAAGGTTACGATTACCTAAATTGAGATGCACTTTTGACAATAAACGAAACTAATAGTCTATAGAATAATGTCCCACATTATATTAGAAAAGAGGCAGTTAACATACTGCGAGTGAACAAGTGCGATAAGTGCGAAGTACAAGTGAGAATTAAGTAGACATAGTGAAAATTTTATCTGAGACTTGTAATAATTGTGTTATTTGTGACTTTTTAAAATTAAAAATATTTTAAGCGGTTTAACGATGAATAAACCACCAAGTCACGTAGACCATTTTAAAGCAGACATTTCAACATGTAAAATTACCACTTAAAAACCTTCGAAATACAAAAAAAAATATTTTCAAGACAATTGCTCGTGGAAGATAAGGGTATTTTTTTCGAAAAATGTACATAACTAGAAAACTAGTCGTCTTCTGAATTGCGAAAAAATAATGTTTATTTGATACCAAAAAAGACACACTTTTACAAATTTTCATGTAAATTAAATCAGTTATATGAGAGAAAAAAATAAATACTGAAAAATCGGTATTTCACCATTTTGACGGTTAATTTGAGGTTATGTCAAAAGTGTTAAATACAAAAGTTTTATATTTTTTTATTATCTACAACTTTTGTTTTGGAAATTTTCCGCTAGGAGGTCACATTTCGCCGCAAATTAAAAAAACCGGTTTTTAACCCTAAACTGCATCCCCATTTTGAGTGCTTTGGTGTTTAAATTTTTTTTCCTTAAATTTGGAACCTCAACAACATTTTCCACCTGGTCCTTGCCTGTTATTTTTTCTTTTTCACAAAAATTATAGGCACCGGCCTATTAAGGGATCGAACTCACAACTCTAGACGTATTAACAAGGTGACTGAATCAACCATGCGTGGATTGCGCCATTGCGCCATGCGAATATAAATATTCAGTTAACTGCCTTGGAACCCACCTTCACGGATTTTGAACACAAAATGTAACATTATTTACCTATTTTTTTTTAAGTTAATAAATTTATTTTTACATATTGAATCAGTCATTAAAATAAGCTTACAAAATTAATATAATTGCGGATAATACACAGATTAAAAATCCTATTAAAAAAAATGTACATCATAAAATTTCTAAATCATTAATTGTCTTTTAGATAACAAACCTCAAAGCCGAAGTGGAAGACCTTAAAGAGAAACTGGAGACTCTTAAAGTCCGTAGGGGAGAAGATAGAGAGAAGCTGCGTGAGTTTGAGAGGGTCAGACTGCAGTTGGACCAAGCTAACGAGTTCAAATCAAAGATTATGGAGTCTCAAGCACAGTTGCAACGAGACTTGCAGAGGGCAAAGCAAGAGGTAAGAGGGACTTTTTTTTGTGAAATCTGATACGTCTCGCCTTTTGGACAGAGATTGTATTATATTTGTTCTTACAACACTCACAATCACAATTCAACCCGGTAGATGGCGCTGCAAAAGGCCTAAAGATATCTTACTTCAATTTTTTACGACAATTATTTTGTGTGTGTTTAAGTGTCCTGGGATGGTTTGAATTAACAAATTTGCCCCAGTAGGCTACTGCAATCGGGTTTTAGAAATTAATTTGGTTTTGAAGAAAGTTTTATTAAGATTTTAGTTTTTTTTGTAAGTTAGTAATGTAGGTCACACATGAGTGAACTTAAAAAAAATAATCGGAGTATTTCTAGTACTCTTGTTACCCCCTTCACTTCATTTCAGCGTATTTGTTTTAAAATTACGTTGGGACAGGACAACGTCTGTAGGGTCCACTAATTAACCATATTTATTATGTACTAGCAACCCGCCTCGGTTTCGCACGTGTAGCACAGACATCTTCAATAATCATCAACATATTTCAATCAATTTTTCACAAAATCTTCCTCATGAATCATTCTGTCTATTAGTGAAAACCGCATGAAAATCTGTTCAGTAGCTGTTCAGTTTATCGCGAACAGACAGACAGACAGACGCGGCGGGGGACTTTGTTTTATATGTACCTAGTGATAGTTTCATGTCGCAAAAATCTCTTACGAATTTACTTGATAAATTATCTAATTCATATCGTTAGTTTCAAATTAAGATTTCTGCATTAAAAATCCAAAATAGAGTTATTCTTGGGGTTTACTATATGACCCTAAAGGAGGATGCCCATTCATGGTTTCACTTTTAGACGTTCGCGTCATTATTTCAAATGTTAAAAAAAATATTGATTTTAATGTGACTTTTCGACCCTAAATCTCTTCTATAGAACTTGGGGTTCGAAATTAAATCTTACAAGGACTAAAACTTGAATCGATGACCGTTTCCATTTTAAGTGAAATGTTGCCATTATATAAAATAAACCATTAATGGTTGAATTCAAATAAACATCGTTTTAAAATAAAATGGTTAAATAATAATATACGTGATATTAATTCGTAATGTCATTTTAAAATATATTGCAGTTTAGTAATCTTATTATTTCGTGTATGTATTCGATTCGTAGTTTATGTAGTGAATATATACTTCAGTGTTAGTTTTGCCTTAATTTATACATGGTATCCCTGGCAAATCAGTGTGGGAAGCCTCTCGCTGGAGACCATGGTTCTGTCCATGGTCCAAAGTGAGAGTGCTTGGGAATCCGCCGCTTCTTTTTGTGAGGAAGTGATGTCCACTAAAGAGGCGGCGGAAAGGGAACGGGAGAGGACTAGTACTCTCCCGTCCCGAAGAAGAGGCACCAGGCGCCGGAGAGCGCAGAATGATCTCCGGCCTCCATGAGCGCTGGCCTGGGGGTAACGGGTGAGGCTGCCCGTTACTCTAGCAGAAGCAGGCCTGAGATGGTGGCGCGACGTGTTCCGCGTGCGCCTCTCTAAATTGGAAGGAGGGCAAGGCCCTCCGCTACCATTGGTGTGGCTGCCTTCTATTTGAGGGCGGCCAAAGTCTGCTAGGGTTCTCGGGGACTTCCTTCCTAGGGTATACCCAAGTCCCTTGCGATAGACTCACTTGTTACGGAACACCGTGTGGTTTTAGTCGGTTCGATTCCGACATACCACCTCACCAATAGCCATGGTGAGGTGATGACCCGTGGGGGTTTCCACACGAAAAAAAAAAATCCCTTTCAAAAACATGATGCCACAAACATTATTAAAAAAAAACTAACGTCAGTGTCACAATACTTTCTCGTTGTTGTGTTTTTGTTGTGTTTTTTTCTCAATAACCCCAAGTTATGTTCAATATACGTGTATATTTCAGATAATACTCAGTGCAGGCTTAATAATGCAGTTTATACATATTTGACGCAGCATAAAAAAGTGTGAAACTGATTTTCATACTGAAATGGGCAATGTCCTTTGACCACACCTTTTTGTAGCATCCTGTATATTTGTTGTAATAATAAAATTTGAACAGGTTCGCGAAGCCCAAGAAGCTTTAGAAGTTCATAACGACGAGACAGCTGAACTCCAAGAGGCGACAGAAATGGCAGCATTAGATAAAGAGATGGCAGAAGAAAGAGCTGAAGCGTTGCAGATGGAGCTTGAGCAGTGCAGGGAGAAGCTGGAAGAGGCTACATTGGACCTGCAGCTCATGAAGGCGGAGATGGAGGCCGGAGGGAATATTCGTGAGTTTTTTTTTAATTCTGAGGAAAGGTTTAGATATGTTCAGAGTTCATGTAGCATATTAGTTGGCAACAGGTAGAAGACCTTTTTACGAGTTACGCGTTGCCAACATTGACAGAATTTGTCCGTTCGATGATCGGCTTCTAAAGACTTATCTGTGCAAAAAGAAATATATCTAAGGCGTCGTTCAAATATTAAGTAAGGTTTAAGTGGTGCACGAATTTTTCAGGCTTAGCAATTTATCATGATTTAGGCCATTGAAGTTTGTGATAATTAAAAAGAAGTTAATTATTACTTTTTATATTTTGCTTAAAAATGATGTCACAATGATTAAACAGAACAATTTACCGATAAAAAAAAACAGTAAATACCTCATTCGGCCAAAACCTGCAACGTAAAACATTTATGCAACCAGTTGCTTCGACGGCGCCGTGCGCTGAAGGTCATTCACCGTACCGCACAGTACGCGTGTTGCGTTACACTGCGTAGTTCAAAATCAAACTATTGACTGTAAATCCTTAATCTCGCATTTTTATGACGAACTGACTTTTGCATTGTGATAAGTATCCAAAGAAAGACGTTTTTGTGAGTTATTAGCGACGGTGATGCTTACACGCTGTATATTATGAGAATGTCTAAACCTTCCGTTTCTTGTGCAATAAATATATCCGGCAACTTAGGCAAGATACTTTGTGTGTTTGGGTAACACACCTGTAAAAAAAATGGTGGAAATGGGTGATGTAAAGAATGTGGACATTTGTTTTAATTTTTTTACTATTCTATTACATTTAAATTGTATCAGCCTAAGAAGATACTGAACTCAGCGTTCTAAAACATTTTGAATTTAATTTACATTTCCTAAAAGTAAATAAAAGTATTGTTCGTACTGTTAATTTGCGTATTGACTGGTCAATGAATGTACAGAAATATTTACATTGTGTGCTTACAAAACTAATAACTAATTAAAAAAAAAGTTATATAAATGAAGTTGAAAAGACTAGACTTTATTACTATTATCTTTAAACCTCTTAAATTATTCACATCTATCTTCTAAAATATAATCTCTTGAATTTGTATTTCCTATAATTTCGTACATTGACCGGTCAATGCTAATAATGCAAAGACGTAACATTTGAACAGAGCACAGGCACACACAAATCAACTTTTTAGTTATTAATACTGTTTTCGCACTATTATTTTTACTATTATTTTTATATAATATATTATTATTGCTATTTATTTCTTCATTTATAGAGCTACATACACAGCTAAAGTGTGTACGTATTATTACATGCTTTTCGATTTGGAATCATATAGAATATCATTTAAGTGTATATTATATATAAATTACATTTAGTTTTCATTTTTTTGTATAAATGAGCATGAACTTGGCACATTCACTGCTTTGGGGTTATATATTTAAAAAGGGTAATTTGGGTATATAAAAATGATTTTGGGTAAATTGGTACTTGCATAGTCAAAGCTGTTACTTGCTTGGGTTTTTTTAAATATGAAGATATGTATTCGCTATTGAAACATTTATTTTTCTTGCTTTTCTTACACAAATTTCTGGAGAATTTAAGACGAAGTTAAAAAGAATATTTGACATTCCTCATAAAATGAAAGAGACACAAAACTTTGAAAAAAAGAAAGATTCACTACTGTTGTATAGTTTGTTATTATTTTAACTGTCAAACCAAACATTCAAAATACATGATTTAACAATAGCGAATTATGACGTCACAAGTCGTTATTTCATACAAGCGTTCTACAGGATGTACCTTTTTCGAAGTTTAATATAGAGACACTTATTTGACTTAAACGTCAAATGTCGTATCATTGTGTAAGAAAAGGATGGTATGTTCTTCCTAAAAGAAACAGTCTGGTTATGATTAGGTAATTATTTTTTAAAATCAAGATGTGGCAAAAATTTATTCTTATTGTACTTAGTCCATTAGGTCAATGTAGTTCAGGCTACTGTTGATAGATGTCGTTATGTTTATCGGATGTGGTAGCACCACAAATGCCGTAATATCCAGCCATGATTTGTTACATATACGAAAGTGGGTCAACCACATTTTACAGGGATATAAAATATTAGTATGTTATACCTAGATAGATATACGCATAAATATATATATAAACTATTGACGGGAACTTTGTCTGCATAGAATCTCTAACTTTCAAGCTTTCATACTCTATTTTACCCCCTTCAAGTTTCAATTTTGCGACATAAAGTAACCTCTATCCTTCTCCAAGGTCCTGTCTATTTCTATACCTAAATTCATCAAAATTGAATCAGCGGTTTAGGTTTGAAAACTAACAGATAGATAGATAACAAGTTATTAATTTTATAAAAAAGGTAATTTGTGTTCATCAATCATATGCAGACATATTTTTGCGTTATCTGTTAATACTTCATTTTAAGCTACCTTATATTTCACCAAACTGTGAATTAGAACACCCGATATACACAATATCGTAGAGACATTAAAATTAAACTGTGAATGTGTTAAGTCTTTGTATGTTATATAGCATGTTGTTTTTTTATTTTAATTTAATTTTTTGTTTTGTGTTGTTATTAACCCCTCGATGACGATTATTTTTGACTATTCCTCATTTCCTTTTACATATAAGATGTCCTCTTCCTTTTTACCCGTTTGTGAATTAAAATCACTTCCTAATAAATCTGACTCTCATCTGCTTGGAGATGAAGAAGCTGGCGCCATTAGTGGGACTTATACCAATTCAGTTACTCATCAATGCATACACTCGAAGTCTGGAATTCAAATCAAATTCCTTTGAAATTTCCCGTTGTTATAAACAATTATGACTATTGATATGGGTCTGTGACCTTCAGGTACCATCTCACCTGGCACACAACGAAGTGGTTACGTTAAAGTCCAACCGATAAAAACTATACGCTGTCTCCAACTTCATAAGACCCAACATGCGCAAAGGCGATCTATCCGTAAGACTCTCCGTCCAACCCTAACCTGGGCAGAGGAAACCTAACTGTATTTAGTTTTTTCTCTAGTCTGTACTACTTTCTCACACCATAGATCGAGAGGCTCCCTGACCTAAGTCAGATCTGTCAGGTGACAACTTGTCATTCGATGACTTTCAATATTGAAGTATTTTGTTCCTGAGAGAGCCATGCTTCGGCAGGTATGGGCTGACCGGAGTGATACCACGGCCTCACAAAAAACCGGCGTAAAGCAATGATTGTGTTGTGTTTCGCCGTGTGACAATGACGTTACTGGAGGCCCTAACCCTTGAGGTGTCCATGGGCGGCCGTAGTCACTTACCGTCAGGTGACCAGTCTGCTTGTTTGCCCTATCCTGAAGCCTAGAACATCCTATTGTCACTCCTGAATCTCCTCTCCAAGACAATGACTGACACACAGAGGGTGCCGTCCTAATTTTGTTTAACATGGTATGTGTGTGCGGTGCGCTGACAGAGCACCCGTACGTAGAGTCCGGCGCCACCGGCTATGAGATGAGGCAGCTGCAGCAACAGAACGTGCGTCTGAGGGACACGCTCGTTCGTCTCAGGGACCTCTCCGCGCATGATAAGCATGAGATGCAGAAGATGCATAAGGTATGTTCAACTGAAATGGAAATATAAACCTTTTGTGCTACACTTTTAGGGTGACATTTATTTAAATTATGTTTTAGCATATAATATTGAGACAAAACAGCTATAATTAAACATGGTTTCCACTGCTTAGTAGATACTTATGAGCAGGCTATCGCCATACTGGCTATCTTATATCTTACGTAAGCCCCGATCCCGTGGGAATATCGGAATAAAAAGTAGCTCCAGTTCTCCAGCTATCTACATACCAAGTTTCATAGCAATCGGTTGAGTAGTTTTGGCGTGAAAGAGTTACAAACATCCATACATACATCCATACATACATCCATACATCGTCACAAACTTTCACGTTTATAATATTAGTAGGATAATATATTATATCGTAAAACTTTTACTTGAATGTTTTTCCATACAAGGTTGTTTTTTGTAGCCATTTTTTAAATGTTCGAATATAAAATATCGTGGAGAGGATAGGCAGAATCCTCCAACCAGGCTAGGTGATCGTGTTTGGTGGACTGCGCCCGATTAAAGTTGGGACGTTGAATATATGCTAGCGCGAGAACTTTGTTTGCGCGATCCAGCGTCAATAGTACAACGTAGTTCGGCTAATCTTCGCTAGATGACGCTCAAGTTTGTTTTTGTTGTGTGTGAATGTCGGCATAAGTAATTGTTATATTTGAGCGGTTCTCACCCAAATGATTGTTGACCACAATATTGTTGGTATGTATTTATTTATGTACAAACCTTAGATTAGTATTTTTTGACAACCGTTATAATTTTTTTTATGTACAGCTCAACAAGCAATCAAGCAGTATAACAGGGTAGCAATTTTTTATTTTTATTTATTTAAATGCACAAAACACATTACAACCATCAATATCACATATAGCAGATACAAAGTTTTGATCTGGATTGCAACGCAACAAATATGTGCATACAATAAGATATAATAGCTAGACAAAAAGCAATACTACATAATGAGTAGCAATACAGGTTCGACAGTAGATTTAGACGCTTCTTTCGGCTACGCAGAGCCTTCCAAGGCCAACCTGCTATGGAGGATGTCTTTCACAATATTAACAAATATGTTAAAGTTACATCAAAAATGTCTAATGATTCATTATTTTTTACCATATATTGCAGCAATTTTCTTTCACAAAAAGAAAGAGAATGAGAGCATAGCAATTATATCTAAATTTATATTTTAGGACTTAGAACAATACAAGTCTGAGATAGCAGAACTATCACGCACCAAGGAGAAGCTCTCGTCCAGGGTCGAAGAGCTCGAAGCTCAAGTGGCCGACCTTCGGGAACAGGTGGACGCGGCGTTAGGAGCTGAAGAAATGGTGGAGCAGCTAGCTGAGAAGAAGATGGCGTTGGAAGACCAGGTATGCATATATAGATATCTAGTCTCAAATCTGTAGATTTAGGATATATTTTCGATATCTTGATATTAATATTAATTTAATCTGAGATGGAGTTCGTGGACTATGGATTTCAATGTTGACTTTGTCAAATATTTCAAATAAAAAAAGTAGGCAGTCATGAGAGTCATGGCAGTGTGTGAGGTGTATCAAGTTATTATTATTTTTGCTTTCTGATCTCCAGGTAGAACAGTTGAAGCAAGATGTGTCAGAATTGGAGGCACTTCAAGAAGTACACGAACAGCTGGTCGAGTCCAACCGGGAGCTCGAGATGGACTTGCGCGAGGAGTTGGAGATGGCACACGCTAATACACGAGAAGTAAGCTAGGATCAAAATCATTTATTTTGTGTAGTAAAGGTTCTTATGTCCTTTGACCAGGCTAGGTGATAATACCTGACAAACCACAGCCCAAAGGTTGGTGTCGGGGAAGTTTTTATACTTATAAGAAAACTTTCAGTGCGCGATACAGGATGAGCAGCTTGTCGTCGAAGTATGTTTTGATGAATTTGAATAAGGAAGGGGGAGAGGGAAAGGTTAGGGCCTCCATTTACCTCACTCACTTGGCGAAAAACAATGAAAAAATTGCTTCACTGCCGGTTAAAGGATCTCCCTTACTGTTATTAGTACTGTGTTACTCGATTATTGTTTACAGTCTATAAGAGAAAGAGAAGCAGCTCTAGAAACTATCATGGACAGAGACTCGACCATTGTGAAGTTCAGAGAGCTGGTGCAAAAGATGACGGAACAGTACAATGAGATTCGCACTCAACTCGAGTCCAAACAAGGTAAGTGATATTATTTCGCGGAACCCTAATTCTTTTTCCAAAATAAAAGTAGCCTAAGTTACTCCTTATAAAGTGTCTCCTTATAAAGTGAAAGTCCCGTGGAAATCGGTTAACCCCTTGACATGCCTTTTTGTTTGTTCCGTTAGTTCCGTCTAGTGTCGGCCGATGCATCTGTTTTAAACGATATTTGCAGCGCGTATTCTGTCAATCGCGCCAACTGTCAAGCGACTGACAGTCATGTCAAAAGCGCTAAGGTTACATTAGAAAAGTTAATATGGTCGTTAAGTTTTCATAAATTTTCTAATTTGCCGCGCAATTTTCTTAATTTTTTCTTTCATAAGAACCTTCTCCGGACAATAACAACAACACACACACAACAAAAAAGAACCATCAAAATCGGTCCAGCCGTTCACACGTGATGCCCTGACCAAGGGAAATAGGGATTCATTTTTAAATATATAGATACACGCGAGCGAAGCCGCGTAGAGAATAGTTAGTTCTAACTTAATTTAAAAATACGGAAGTGAATTTGCATCTTACTCTTTTACGCCGTAACTGCTCAACCAATCATCATGAAGTTGTCAAGAGTACATAAAAGGACATAGGGTTACCTTTAATCCAGAAAAAAGTATCAAACCTAAAAAAAATATTCTATTTTATTCCAGATTCACCAGCGCCAACATCAGAGCAAGAATCAACTCCAGAGCCGGTTCAGGCTCGTTCGTCCCCACCCGTGGATCTTGGCTCCTTAGTGCATGCATCCAGGGCTTCCACAAGATCCATCGACTTGCAGCTGAGAGCTTTGGAGCTGACTCAGGCTAGGGCCAGAGCTGATATGCTGGCTGCTTGCTTGCCTGACCATTTCATGACTAGTGCAGGTAATTAAAAACAATAGGTTAGTAAAACTAATAAGAAAAACTCGGTTTAATGAGAGTTCTATTACCCACTTCATCATCAGACCATTGTTACCAAGCCCAATCTATAGGACTCGTCCAGTGGCGTAGCTAGGTAACCAAAGGCCCTGGGGGCAAAAAATAAACTAGGGCCCCAACTAAACTATTTAAAATCGTTTGTTCCGTATTCGTCGTGTTCCAAATTCGACGTTCTCCAGATTTGTCGTAATCTAGATTCGTCGTACTCCATATTCAAGTTATCAAGTACGCAATTTAATATAAATAGTGGTTTAGCCACAACTCTAGTACAAATCTGATAACTTCTGGTTTTAAAAAATCTGGTTTATTTATATTTCGAATGTGCGCGAAATTTTCACTAGTTCAATTTATAGTTAGTAAGTCAGAGTTTGAGGGGGGCCCTGAGCTTGGGGGCCCCGGGGCACTGCCCTTCTAGCCCTTCGGTAGCTACGCCACTGAACTCGTCAAAACGAATCATATGAACCCAAACTCGAGGGGTTTACTTGTACCCACTGAGGAGTTCCACTATACATCATCAGATCAGCTCCAGCTTTGATATTATACAAATATTCATAATTATTTTTTAATTTTAGGTGATCACGACGCAATACTTCTGATATTACTACTGCAGCGGTTGAACACTAAAGCTGACATCATACTCGGACAAATTCGAGAGAGGTGAGGTTTTTTTCTAAGATAACTAGTTAGGGCCCTCCATAAATTACGTCACACGAATTTCATGGTTTTTTGACCACCTTGTGGGGGATACGGGGGATTGGTGACAGGTGGTCACACTTGTGGACCCCCCCCCCTCCCTAGTGTGACGTCACATATTTTGCAATTTTAGACCCAGAACTGAAAAGAGCAGTTCTAAAATTTTTTTTTTTAATAAATGTCTACTAACTAATGTAGTATTTTGTTTACAGGTAATGTTTTGTGTTTAATACTTAGATTTTGACTTGTGACGTCACAAAGTTTATGACTCTCCATCCCTTGTCACACAATGTCACACTTCGTTGACCCCCTCGGCTCCTTAATGTGTGACGTAATTTATGGATGGCCCCTCTACCTACAATTGTGAATAACTTTTGAAACAAAAAAGGGACTTTTCTAAATGAAAATATGTGTGTATCAGTCTTCAAGTCAGTACGAGAGAATGTAATAATAGAGGAAATAAAATGTATCAGTGAAAAATCTATAAAACATAGGTAGACCGTTGGCCAACTGGTGTTCCTGCCCTAATGGCCTCTCCAGTCACAGGAATTACAGGATATTCGGGTACGCGATCCCGGCCTCTGCGAGCTACAGCAGTCTTAGTCCCGTTCCCCATCCAGGTTCCTCTACCTACCCATATTTCCTTATACAGATTTACCTTCTCCCATATTTCCTGTCTTAAAACGACTACATTCCCAAGGAGGGCTGGCGTCAGGCAAGCGGCCGGCCATAAAAAGAAATTAGTCCAAACCGTTTGCAATGGTTACACATTGCAATGTGTATGAATATAGGTAGGCCGGTTAATAGAATAAATAATCAGCTCTTCTATAGGCATAGACATAGCACACCCATTCTTATTATTTGTGCTAGTAGTAATAATTGTTCTGCATAAATTAAAAGCAATTTGACTGGCCTGTTGGTCTAGTGGTTAGTGACCCTGACCGCTATGCTTATAGGTCGTGGGTTCGATTCCCACCTGAGTCTGGGTGTTCTTTGTGTCCGTTATTTCTATGTTTGTAAAGTCCCCCGCGACACAGGAGTAATTCCTAATGCGGGAGTTGTCTTTTCAAAAAAAAATAAAATAATAATAAGTATTTTTTTTGTAAATGACACTATATAATGGCTACGCTGAAATTCATAATATTCTTTGTTAACGGAACACGAATATCCCAAAGTCAAGTCAAGTCAGTCAAGGAACTAAAATATCTAAATTTTGGATTACCACGCATTTTTATTTTGGTATAAATAGTAAAAAAATGCGCTGATTAAGAGTTTCGATACCCGCAGTCTGGGCAAGTGGGCGTCATTTTTATTTATATTCACATCACGTCGCGAGAATTACTTGTTCATTGTATTATTTGTGGTCTATAAATTGATCGATTAGTTAGATCGATAGAGAGCCTCTTTGATGATGCTACCTTTGTCGTCAGGTTCCCACCAGTGAACGTGTGGGACAGAGAAGTGGTAACGAAGACCCACACAGCGGTCCAGTACAGCTTCCGTTGCCAGCTGGAATACCAACTTCAAATGATACAGGTGTGTATTACTCGAATTGACTATTTAATTTTTTTAGATTATAATTAAGTTTTTTATATAAATAAATAAAATTGAAGTGTCTGTTTGTAATGTCAAAATAATAGTTTTTTTTAATAGTTTATTTGAACGATACCTATGTCTAAAAATGGTTTTTCCCATGTAACGTCGGCAGTGTATAGTGTCGATGTGGAGCGCCGCGCTGGACTCGTGCGCGCCGGAGCTGCTGCTGCGCTGCGCCAGCGCGCTGCCCGACGCGGCGCAACAGGAGCGGGCGCTCGATGCCTTAGCGCACCTGCTCAAGACCAACGAGCTAGACGAAAACTGCTCACTGGACGGTTAGTCATACCTTATTATGACGAAATTCACAATTTTATTTTTATTATAAAATACGCACTTGTGCAGATCGTTGCAGATGCTCATGGGCGGCGGTAGTCACTTACCATCAGTTGACCCGTCTGCTCCTTTGCCTCCTATACCCCTCTATATCATAAAAAAGAAATTCAATTCGTTTAATATATGTATATATTTATAGCGAAAGGAACTTTGTTCCAACCGAGTGTCCCGATGACACGCGTTTTTCTTTTTTTTTATTAAGCTTTGTTCAAGAGTGAACGCCAATGAAGCTGTACACAATATTATCTGAATTATTTTTAAAATATAATTTTGACTATAATCTGAGACGACCGAAGCAAGATCACGAAGGATTCAAAAATTGAAACTAATTCCTTACAATTTACAATCATATTTAGGTGTCAAAAATTAAATCAAATCCTAAATTAGAAAAGATAA